>OX579638.1:23871250-24351470 GCA_951230915.1 Antitrichia curtipendula | reverse complement strand
AAGCCAAAAATAGAAAGCAATGGGCGGCACAAAAATGTCACAAAAAGTTAAAATAATTTTTTAATTTGTTTTTTCTAAAGGATTATTTTTCTTCAGTACCTATTAAGCCTTGATTTCTATTTTATTTGGACATAGCTCTTGATAAAAAAAATTATGGAAGATTTTAGTGTTTTGGGCAGTTTAAGTATCTTCTTTAAAAACTAACCGAGGGGATTAATTTTTGAATGCAATTTTATAGTTTTCCAAAATAAATTGTTAGATAGGGTTAGGTTTATTTACTAGAACAAACTCACAATTGGGATTGTTGTATTTCATTTTCATCTTAGAGCTATTAATGGTTTAGTTTTTGCTTCAATCTGGAACGTACTTCTACTTAATAATTTTTCAATCATTAAAAATTAAGTTTTTTTGTCTTGAATTTCTTTTTCCTAGATTTTCAACTCAACTATTCAATATAAAAATTTAGAAAATCTTAATGAATAGTACAAATAGTTTAAGTTAAGAAGATTCAGAGCGAATAAATATAGTCAAGCAAGGTACAATTTTTTTTGTTTTCTTCACTTTGGATGCAGATATCATGCAATCTATGTAGTCAAAGTTTCTAAAATTTCTTCCATACATTCTTAAACCAGTCTTGTATAAAATCATGTGGTTACATTCTATCTAGTCTAAAGAAAAACTAGTAAACAAATTGCTCAAATTTTTGGCAGATTTGACCCATTTTAAAAGTATACCTCCCTTTGGATCAATAGAAGTTAAATTACTCTCACTGTACATGCTCAACAATAATCTATCATTCAAAAGTTTTTAAAGTTAAGAGTGTACAATTAATGGATGAGACTTAGTTAGATCTTTGTCTTCCTAGGCATTGAAGATTTAATGCACTTTCCATGCACAAAGTGAAAAAGCAAGGCTGAGAAATTGAAGGTTTGGGAATGAATATGCATCAATAGGGATTTTAAGGATTGGATATACAAATTTTGGGTGGATAATGAATAACACAAATTCAGAAAGTTCATAATGTAAAAAAATTACATGGTAAAAATGCAAACAAAATTTTTCTGTGAAAAAACAAATTGAGAGATGATACAAATGCTTCATTTAATCATACGTCTAGTTTGGAGGCAACCAAATTGAAACTTTTCCTATTGATAATATAGTTAAATAGTTACAAATTCACAATCCTAAGCAAGTGAAGTATTAGTATTGTACAAGTCTAGTTTGAAAGCCATTTTTGGCATTGCATATTAGTTCACCTAGAGTAGTTGCTGCACTATCCTTAAATTGAACGTATCACGTACCTTGAGCACCATAGCAAAGGCAAGCAAGAACAGAAACTTGAACGACGTGATCTTTCTTTCATAAATACATGTAACTACAAGATCAATGGAGACAAGTGTAGCAAACTAGAGAAGCCCTACAATATTAGACAATTTTTGCACCCACTACCACTATTGTTGTTCGCTTCAAAAGTTTGCCTAGAGTTGTGCAATATTGCCAAGAACACTTGTTTAATCCCTTTTATTGTCATAGTGGTTGTGAGCCTCATGAATTCCTTGGATGCTTGTGACAACTAAATGGTGGTTCCAAATTCTCTTGTGAGGGGACAAATGGTCCTTTAGGGGTGAAAGAAAATATGGCAAAGTGGGTCAATTGGTAGGAACCGAAACCCTAAACCTTCATAGATTGAACTTTCTAGTTAAGACCACTTCACACTATGTCCATTCAAACCCTTGGCAATGAACTCCCATGGCCTCTCAACTTGTATAGCCATAGTGTGAAGCCTTCAAAGGCCAAGTCCAAAGTCCTAATCCATACAATCTAATGGTTGAGATTTTGTCTTAAGTTGACAGCTTCTTCGCCATATATGCAATTTATTGCCACATAGGGTGATGGCCTTTGGACTTGTGCCTTCCAGTGTGAAAGGTTGAGAGTCTGAACTCTTGGTTTCTTGAAATTTGATTGGTAGAAACCCACGGCCTTTGGCTATAGTGTGAAGTGAAGTGAAGTGAGTGACTCTTAGAGTAACTCCAGTTAGTTTAGGGATTTACGCTCCAGTACCGGAACTGAAGTATAATCGCTGAGATTGTGTCAGGAGGGAGTATTTGAAATCATCAAACACTAAATTTCAGATGGAGTTCAAAGGTAGTCCACTCTGTGCTGTTTAGGGTTTAGGAGTTGGTGAGGGCCGCGCGAACGCGAGCCCCCGCTGCCACAAATTATGACGTGTATGCCTCCATGTAGGAAGATACTAGAGCTCCCATGACCGAAGTGCAATGGAGACAGTTGCCCTAGGACATCCACCTTAGTGATCATGGATAGACCCCGCCCAGGTAAGTGATTAGAGCGGGCGAACTTGGCCTTCATATACGCGCAGACTTACGGAAACCCAGACTAACCTTATGGGTTATTACCTCCGCTTACTTTGGGGGAAACCCGGGGCACAGTTTTTCCAAAAGTGAAGCTGCCCTCTGCCCGGGCACGGCTCACGCTCGGCTCCTCTCCGCCTCAGGCCAATTCAAAGTTGCTTCATTTCTTTCGTGAAAAAACGTAGTGCCTGGAAGCAAAAAAGACATCGATCTCTAGCATGACAAAGCTCCAGAAATGCTGCAATCTAAACCTCGTTTATCTCAATACAGTTTGAATTTGTGACTGCCTGGCAGCACTATAGACAGCTAGCGGGAAGGACATGATTCAAGAATGACAGTTCGATCAGGAGAAGGTCGCACATTCGATCAGGAGAAAGGAGTGTGTCGAGAGCACCGTCCATCGCCTGTACATCACTGGCATGAATCAAAATGACTGCAAGGCCTGGATGGCAACCAAAGAATTACGAGGAATGATGACCAGAAATCCCAGTGCTCAACGTATACCTTGACGTGCAATGCAAAATCCCTCGGCATGGACTACGAATTGCACGAGGTCTGCGAGAGAATTTGCGCATGTTGGTCAGAGTGAACAGCAATTCGGGTTTGGTGGTAGAAGGGTTGAATGATGAGAGATCTGACCAGCAACTGACCCACGCTTGCCAAAAAGAGTTTGTCGCTCGGATTGAAGGCCACGCGGCATACAAAAGAGTTGTGGCCGAGTGTGGAATTGAAGAGGCGCACACAGGGCATGCAGTGAGCACCTTGCATCACGAAGGCGAGATCGCTCGGGTGCGAGCGCGACGCGCGGAGGCAGAGACGGCATTGCAAGAGCGTGACGAAACCCTGGAGCAATCTGGGTCGTCTGATGATGCTGCAGAGCTAGTAATCGAGCTGATTCAGAAAGAGAAGGAGGAAGCGAAACTGAAAGCCCCTACGTTGAGGTAATGATTGGCTGGCTGCGGTGACTCGCCGCAGGGCCTCGCTTGCAGATGCAGCAGCGGCGACGACGACGTCCGTGGTGGAGATTCCGAAAGATTTTAAAGACTCGAGCGTCGCCATTTGAGAGAAAATCCACGCGTAGAATTCGCTCTTGCAAGCAGGAGCTGAAGGAAGCAGCAGAGGACAAAAATCAAGATGATACACAACTTGAGACCCGCCAAGACCTGGACAGTACCCGGTACCCTGGCCCCCCTCACCCGACGGATATCATCCATTGTTCTTCCTTCTCCTGTCGCCTTATCTAACTTCCTGCTCCCCTCGCCTTTACTAACTTATCTAAACGGGAGCGTCGGCTTCTTGCTCTCTTTCTCTTCGTTGTGGGGGCGGGCCGACTCAAGCTCCTGGAGAGCTTGTGGTTGATTGCAAACTTGAAGATTTGCGAGGAGAGGTGAGAGTTCTGCAAACAACACCATGAAATTTGGGGTTTAGGGCTTGACTTCAGAGTTTTGGAGATTCAAGGTGTGTCCCTTTCATTCGTTTTCTATGTGGATTTGAGGTCTCTATATGCCCACGCAGCTGTGAATTTGAATCTCGGTACTCGAGCATGACGTTTCAAGTGGCGAAATGTAGCACTCCTCGTATGTTTTTTCTGGGAATTTGGTGCTCTTTTGTCTTTCGGATTTTATCGCAATTTCTTTTGAGTAACCTTCCTTTGAGCTGCATTTGAAAAGAAAGGGTAATTCACGTCTGTCGGAAAGCTAAGGAACTTATGAGAATGGCAATATTAGAATTTTGAGAGTTTTCTTTAAATTTTACGGTTGGAGAATTTTCTAGAGGGGATTACCTGTAGGTAATTGTCAAAGGTGGGAATTATTAGCTCAGAGATGGAATGGCTCTTTCAAACCCTAATTAGGATTTCAGTTAGGTTAGTGATTTTGCAATGTGTAAGAAGCATAACGAAGTTAATGTTGATCTCTTCAATTTTGATCTCTTCTAAATGTCTACGATGCCGAAAACGAGGATAGCCTTGAACCTTTTCAAATTTTGGTATTGCCAGAGACTCGCGCTTTGTAGGTCTTGACTGTGTTGCTCTTTGCAGGCCTTCCACCATGGCGGCTGCCTGCGGAACCGCTCTCTCGGGCACCAGATTGGACTTGAAGCTGGCGTCGTCGTTCCTCCCTCGCACCGGCGGGTTCTCGTCGTCCTCCTCCTATGGACTCAACAATGGCGCATTCCGGTCTGCTGCCGTGGTGTCAATGCCATTGCGCAAGTCGTTGCACGTCGTGGCCATGGCGCCTCCCAAGCCTTCGGGAAAGGCTAAGAAAGGTATGAATTGCCTGGGGAGAACTATGGCATGAGGAATTTGAGCTTTCGGTGGGGTTGGTTTCAGTTGTTGGCATTGAGGATGTTCATACCTATTTTAGGTTATACAGGCAAACTGAACCAGCCATGGCTTTTGTTTGGTGTGGAGGATTGCAGTGGTTGGAATTGTGAAGCTGGCGTTGGAAGCTGGAAAGGCCACCCCTGCGCCTCCCGTTGGTCCTGCTCTTGGTTCCAAGGGTGTTAACATTATGGCGTTTTGCAAGGAGTACAATGCCAAGACTGCTGACAAGCCTGGCTACGTTATTCCCGTTGAGATCACCGTTTTTGATGTATGGACTCTAAATACCTCGTCAATTCCGGTTGTCTCAATGTTAGTAATCCATTTGTGTGTGCATTGATCGAAGATTTTGTTAATACTCTCCTCAGTAAAGTTCTAGATAAATTGTCAAGTGAATTGCATGCTTGTCACAGGTAGGGAACCGACTCACGTGGTTTTCAGTGGTTTCTCTAATAAGAAAGGAATTTTCTCTGAATGTGGTTCTTGTCCTCATTTTCAAGAGGATTACGATGCTGTAAATTAGGTCTAATGTATATAATGTATGAACACGTTACGACTTTGCAATGTTCGACTCTCAGGGTGAGTTCAACTGAGGGTATGTTTTAGCGTTGGAGCTCTTGCACAATTGTCATATTCAATCAATTCTAAATTCGTATTGACCTAATGCGACATATAATCTTTAACGAGAAAGGATTCACTACTTCATTCTTGAATTGATCGACATTCTTGTCAATATTCCCCTCAGTCGAGGTAGTATCTATTAGTAGATGAATGGAGGTAGTACTCTTTCTGTGAAGTGAAATTCATGCCAGTGTCGTTAATGGGTGTTTCTGTAATTCTGGTTACAGGATAGAAGTTTCACATTTATCTTGAAGACACCCCCGGCTTCAATTCTACTATTGAAAGCTGCAGGTACATGGATCTCCTTTCATGCTCCATGTTTTTTCGTTGCTGTAACAGTACCCTAGCTCCTTGGATTCTCCGTCATCCTGTATAAAAAAATTTCACTTGGTGTGCAGGTGCTGCCAAGGGCTCCAACGACCCACAGAAATTGAAGGTTGGTAAGGTCACCATGGACCAGCTTAGGGTGATTGCACAGGAGAAGATGCCTGATTTGAACTGTACGACAATCGAGTCCGCCATGAGAATTGTTGCCGGAACAGCAGCCAACATGGGAATCGATATCGACCCCCCTCTGCTCGTAAAGAAGGAGAAAGTTTTACTCTGAATAGTTGTTAGATTTCTCACTTTTCACAATTTGTATTTGTTGTGTACACAACGCTTCAAATTTATTTAAACTTGAGTCCCTGTATTCAGTAATCTAGCCAGCTGCTCATTGCTTATTCCATTGCTGTGGTGTCTGGATGGATTGCTGTTGTTTGCCAAACGAGCTTTTTGTGGACCTAGAAGCTGTGTCCTTGAATTATATCAGCGGGTGCCATAGTCAATGAATGAATCACTGGTGAATGGAGAAAAATAATCAACAGCTTGTGAGAACCACTTAACTCTTGAAGGATGTGCTGAGGATGGGTTTTTTGTCCTTGGGATGGTCAGCCAGGCTGCTTTGTGCATATTGAAGAGTGGATGATCTCCATCTGATTTTGTGTGTGCGATTTTATTAATGTTGTACAACATCATTGAGTTGAGTTAAGACATTTTAGTTGTTTTTTTATATTATATGGGTTTTTTTGTTTGTCCCAAAAAATGGTACACTATCTAATGTATTTCAATACCCTACACAAAGGTCAGATTTGGCAGAAATTAAGTCATATGTGACGCATGTCATTTTTGTGAATGGTCCGAGGTGATGTGGACCCTTGAGAATTGGACCTGGAAACTCAATTTTGGCACTCAGGTACGGTACTTTGAACTTTAAAACGAAAAACAAAATGACGTTTCTAATTTCTATGCCACTCAGAAATTTTGAAGAATTCTTCAAAAAAAGTATTTTAGTGAAGTTTGAAGTTGGAGGATCTATAACCAAGCTTCTATACATGGAGCCATTATGCAGTCCATAGAAATTAAGCTCGGTGGTTGTGAAAACGTGCAACTCAGACGCATGTTTGAGGCTTGCGACGAGAAGGAACGGGACTTCTCTACAGCAGCTGGCTCAAAGCCCGGGGGGTTCCTTTACTTAATTGCAGAGAGTTTGGCTTAGGAAATGGGGTCACAGACCACTTGCAATTGCAGCTTTTTATCATCAGCAACTAGAGTGTATTGTTCGAAGGGACACGTGCTGCAACCTAATGTGGCCGTGCACCTCAGACAGTGAGTATGCATAGGATTCTGCTCTTGTAAATCATGGCCAGGAATCGTCCCCTTCATTTGCAAGGTAGGTTCTCTGTCGCAATGTAAGGTAGGGGGCTGTAAAAGCGACCCTTTACCAACTGATTTGCATTTTGGGGAAGCTAAACTCCTTAAAACAATTTTCAATAAATTTTCATGGTAAGAAAAATGGAATTGGCATCTAACCCAAGTGGTTTCATATTTTTTGAACCTTCATGGAATTAGTTCTGAATTTTTGAAGTTGAAAAACAATGGTTTCTCAAAGCGACCCCCTCCTGAAATGTACACTTCTGGTACATGTTAGAGGCAAAATCTACCAGATCGCTTTTAGAGACAGGTTGCTTTTACAACCCCCTACCTTAGTTGTAATGCTTGCCAAAATGCAGGCAAAATCGCGTGATTGGGCATTATGCATTTTTCATCCAAATTGTTGATTCCCGCCCGTGGTTTCATCCAAATTGTTTAAATTTTTCATTCCCGCCCATGGCTTACACCAGGCAATTGATGCTCATCGTCAGGGAGTGTAGTAAACAAATGACCTCCTCATCGGACCTTGAAATGTACAACGCTGGTACATTGAAGAAAGTAAAAACATGCAACGACTTGGATTAGATGCCAATTCCATTTTTCTTCCTAGTAAAATTTACTGCAAATTGTTTCAAGGAGTTTAGCTTCCCTGAAAATGCAATCAGCTCTTAAAGGGTTGCTTTAACAGCCTCCTACCTTAAGCCATCAAACTCGGATTTCACTTGATTGGTACACAACAGAGAGTGAGGATGAGTATCATACAACTTCGTCTGTAATAAGTTTCCAGGCAGACAGATTCCGAAGATCCAGAGAGAGAGAGAGCTTATCAATTTATTCATGAGGGTGGTCAGGGGCACTGGTATTCATACAGCTCAACTTTACTTTTACGACTCAAATGAGGACTACGGTGAAATCGAGATAGAGAATGAATCTAGTGTATGGTAAAACCACCCATAACCGACCCAATAAGCAACTATAGATATATAATGTGGAGTAGTGCATGGCAACAACAAATATATTTTCAGAGGTGCATCGATAGAAATGATGAGGATTGGGAAAAAAAAATGGGTAACTTTTATCGCTTGAACTATAATGACTTTGAATTCTAGGAGGCAAAAAGTGCTCCGGACCCATGGCCAATGTCTAGACTCTTCCAATTCCAATCATTCAAGAACTACTTTTTTACTCCTTACTTCCTACTTTCTTTCTCACTATTTTGGGACATGTGTCATGAACTTATTAGTTCCAACCTTGACAAGTTAAACAAATAAAATAAAAAAAATCCAAGATTCAGAAAATGTGGTAAAAAATAACTACACCTATAGGTTGGGTATGGGTCATTGGTCAAGAATGGGTGGCTCTACCTTAGTGTCGCCAAAGTGTTCAAGGGAAGAAATGGTGGTACTTAGTGGCTAGAAGTTTGAACTCCATGTACTCAGCCAACAGATACTTCTACGTAAGGGTAGTCATGCCTTCTTTGAGAAGCAAACTTCTATAAACTTTGAGAAGCTCGTGAGAAAAAAGAAGAGCCTATGGCGGAACCCTTCTATATGAAGAAGGTGTAACATCCCTTCTGTAGGTGAGCAATATGGAGAATGAAAACTGGAGAATGAGAGTCACTGTTGTAAATCAATGCTACAATGAATATGCAGGTGGCGCAGACAACATAGAACTTAGACAAAACTTGGGATGAAATAAGGTGAAAGTGAGCTATAGAGGAGTGAAAAATTCTTCAAGAAATTTTCTTCATACTCAATTCTTCACCTCTGGAGGAGAAGAATGGACACTCTCAATTCTCAATGGAGAATGAGAGCTTTGTAAGCTACGGACAACCTATGAGAAATTGCCACATCCCAATTCTTTGAGAATTGAAAATAGGATGAAGAAGGTGTAGCTACCCCTATTGTATGTCAATTTCTTGATTATAACATAGTCACTAGTGTGCTCTATGCCTTTGCCACAATCAAAAAAAAAAAAAGTAATTTTACAATTTTTTAATTTACAAAAACTTCAAAGTTCAACAACTTTTACACTGCAAGTCCAAATGCTATGAAACAAAGCTCATGCACCCCTCTTGTAGAGAGTTTTCCAATGATACCAGAAACATGACTAGGGAACATTTGGTCTAGTTTATAAAAACTTCAAAATTCAATAACTTTCACATCATAGGTCCAAATGCCATGAAACAAAGCCCACGCTCCCCTTTTCACATAGAGCTTTCCAGTGGTATCAGAAATGCAACCGAAGACATAAGGCCCAGGAGATTTTACAATAACATACTCCCTCCATCCTAAAATGATTGTCCACAATTTTTTGGGTATTTATTTGAAGTCAATTTCATTGATCATATTATGAAAAATATAATAAAGAATTTTTTTTAATTTTATATGACTAGAACCAATGAAGAACATTGCATGGCAACCTAAATAAAAGTACCTAGAAGAAAAAAAAATTTGACCTACTCAAAACAACCTTAAAAAAACACAACATTCAAAGTGGACAATCATTTTGGAAAGGAGGGAGTACAAAACAAAGCAAACAACCTAACTTAAGGTATGGATAGAGAATTGTTAAAGTGAAATGCTTTGTTATCCATAGAAATCTAAAAGTGTTTTTTTTTTATCAAAATTGATTATATACATAATCTCTATTTATGATGCATAACATAGTTACTCTCTTTTGGTGAAAACTTCAAAAAAGTTGAGAGGTATATATTGTATAGGACATATAGTTTTGTCCAAGGATCATTAGTGGTCAAACATGGGAACAACTAAACTCACAATTTGTATAAAAACACACATAGTGACCAACTGTAACCAATTTTTTGGGTTCAATAAATTTTTAAAAATCTTTAAAATTAGTCAATTATTGCAATTTGAAGTGAAAAGAGTGTGACATATTTCAAACCATAAAATCCTAAGGAATTTAGTTATCGTATAATATTCTTTACTATTTCATATACCTCTAATGACATCTTTAATGTTTTCATTGTCTTTTGCCCTTGATATGACTTTACTTACTTTTTCTTCAAATTTAAGTGTTACGGACCTCGCACAATTTGTAACTTCAAATAACAATGGAAGCAAAATAAAGACACAATTATACTTATTAACAAAAACATTTCACAAGAGCTCAAACCATCCAATTATAGAGAGATTCATCTCCCAAAGAGAAGAGAACCTCCTCACCCACAAGCTCTATCTTATGTATCAGTCGAAGACTATTAGTCCTTCAGATAGACTAGGTCTTCTTTTCTACTTTTAGCTTTCTATCCTTGGTTCTATCTAAAGCCATCCACTAAAGTAAAAGTTTTAGTCATACTTCAAAGTATTCTAAGTATCAATTCATATCTTGTCCAATCTTAATCTTCTACTTGAAGTTGTCTAACTCCAAGACAATTCCACCGCACAAATTCATCATTTGAATATGTCTATACAATGCCCTTGTCATCCAATTGGAGTTGTCTAGCTCTGGTGTATAAATCCATTGTCGAGAAATATCTATCCTCCAATCAATTTCTACTTATCCACTAATTCACATTACATCATGAATTAGTTATCTATCAATGCATTCATCCATCAAAGATTGTGACAAGGGTCATGACACAATCTCCCCCTGGTCATCATAACCAATCATCATCTATCCATTCTTGGTCAAGACAAAATTCATGACACAATCATCATCAAATATTTCATCTATCAATGCATTCATCTATCAAAGATTGTGACAAGGGTCATGACACAATCTCCCCCTAGTCATCATAACCAGTCATCATTTATCCATTTTTGGTCAAGACAAAATTCATGACACAATCATCATCAAATATTTCATCTATCAATGCATTCATCTATCAAAGATTGTGCAAGGGTCATGATATTCAGGGTAATTTTAATTGTGAAAGGATGAAGAACATTTTTATGTCAATAAACACTCAAAATTGCTACTTTTGTTGCGTTCATTAAAGATTTAAAAAAAACTAGAATCTAACCATGGGATTTTGTAGTTCACTTGTTTTAAATCATGTGATAAAATTTTCATAAAGTTTGATAGTATATAATAGAAGATATTAGCATTCAAAGTAGAAGAAAAAGATTTTTTGAACATTGGCGTACAATTTCAAATGACTTTGACCACCATATGTGGAATTTTTGGACTCTACAAACTTTAATTAAAAAAAAATTTAATGTTGAATAATTGGAAAAAAAAACATTTGATTTTCATTCTTTCAAAAATTGTTAAAGTAGGTCCAAGATTGAATGAAAAACTAAATCATTAATAACGCTAAGATGGAATTGAATCACAATAATTTTATCGGTGAGATTGTTCTAGCAAGCAAGCTTAGCCTTGACAAACAATTTTTTTTGAAAAATTATAAAAATTGCATTAAAAAATGAATCCTACAAGTTAATTTTTCAAAAAGATGCTTAAATTGCCCCCAAAACAAGATTTTCCATGACTTATTCATCATTAGTCCAAATAGAATGATTGAATCAAAGTTTTACATGTAAGCAAAAATAGAATAACCCATGGAATTTTTTTAATTCTTATTTGGCCTTTTATTACAATTTTTATACTTAGGGTGGCAAAGTTTTTGTTTGAAAGAACCAATTGAAATAGAATTATATTCCTAAAAAGCTAATGTATTCTCATATCTTTCAAAAATAAAGTTTCAAAAAATGACAATGAAAATTGAGACTATAGGTATCTATCCAAAATCCTTAGAGTCCCTCAAAGAGACTCTTGGTTCTTTAGAGGGTTAATGTTCACAGATGAATCTAAAACATTTATAAACTTTTGTGAATCTAATTTTTAGTTATAATGTGTTTGTTATTAGTATAATTATAGCAATGATTTAACATTACATTGTTTTCTAATGAGGCATGGGGCCCTCTTGGCATCCTTGAAACATGGCCCCCGTTAGTAATGGAAATTGTCTTCTATGGCTTCTTGGCCAACCCTAATCCTTGAATTAACTCGTAAGACCTTCCCATGTATTTAGCAAAGCACAACATCTTTCTAACATGGGGAGAAAAAAAATTGTCTCATATGGCTCCTTAGCCAACTCCAATCCTTGAATTAATTTGTAAGACCCTCCTAGGTATCTAACAAAGTGCAACATCCTCTTAGCATGGGTATGAACCAAATTGTCTTATATGTCTCTTATGCCAATCCCAATCCTTGAATTAACTTGTAAGACCCTTTCAAGTATCTAGCAAAGCATAAGTGTAGGAGGCTCTAAAATGGAATTGACATTAAGAACGAACCCTATAAATGTCTGTGAAATGGTCATGAGTTGGTTCTGAAATTGACATATATACTCATGAAATGAATCAAGGAAAAAAGCATTATCAATTGCAAGAGCCAATCGTTCGCTTTGCTTTTTCCCATCTTTCATAAAATTCGCAAGTGAACCGTTTATAAAAAGCCTAGGGTCATAAATAGGGACCTATGACCCAACTCATTTGAAAATTCATAAGTAACTCAAAAATGCTTGGACAAATACGAAACCACTTGGGTTAGATTCCTCATCTACTTCTCTTTGTCTGAAAAATGAGCTAAAATTATTCCCGTCCAATGAAATACACGAAAAAGGCGGACCAGCCCTTAGATGTGCCATTTCTGAGCCTCCTACCTTAGTACCTTCCTATCATGGGGAGGACCAAATTGTTTTAAACTGCTCCTCAACCAATTCCAATCTTTGAATGAACTTGTAAGACCCTCCCAGGTAGCTAGCATAGCACAGTACCTTCTCAAGCATGGGAGAAAACAAATTGTCTTATATGATTCCTCGGCCCACCCCAATCCTTGAATTAACTTGTAAGACCCTCCCATCTAGGTATGTACAAAAGCATAGTACCTTCCAAGCATGGGGAGGACCATTGTTTAGTTAAACAATTTCATGGGATGGTGGAAAATTAAAGGAGTCTTCCTTAGTGAAAGATGGAGTACGTCACATAGATTTGTTTGTCTTTTTTTTTTTTTTTTGACACAAGCAAAGAAAACTTTACTGCTTTGTTTGTCTTGGAACTTGGGACTTGCAGACAATTGTTTGAAAGCCTTGAATGTGCACATTATTACTTAACTTTTGTTTTCTTTGAGACAACTTCAGATCCTGTTCAATTCTTATCCATTCAGAAGCAGATATTTTGGTGCAAAGTGCAAACTGGAATTCTATTTGATGAGAATGGCAGACACTCAAGATATGGGAAGGAACCAGGTTGTGAAATGGGCATATCTTGAATGGTTGGAATTTGTCACATAAGGTCACAGGTCCAGAAAACACCCACCTAAGAGCTGAAACTGAATTTTGGGAAGGCGAAACTTCTTGAAATATTTTTCAGTAAATTTTCCTTGAAAGAGAAGTGGATTTGGCATCTAACCTAAGTTGTTTCATATTTTTTGGAGCTTCTTGAAATTAGTTATGAAATTTTGAAGTTGAACTGGCATAGGGCTCCAAAATCGTCCATCCCTGAAATGTACATTGTTTGTACATCACTGAAGGCTATGAAAAAACAGCATGTACAAATCGTGTACATTTTATAGGTGGGCGGCTCTTAATGCCCGAACTATTCTCAAGCCTTCTACCTTAGTAAGGGTGGGTCCTTTGTCAACTGTGCTCCTGTTGAGAAATAGTTCTTCAATTCCATGGGACTAAGTGACGGACAGAACTTTAAAAGTGACACTCTTTCTACGGCTGCTATGTCAAAGGTCACATGACCCTCCAAAATTGAATAAAGTATTGGCAACCTCGAGAGAAATGCAATCCAATGAAAGTGGTCTTTTTGGTGGGTTTTGATGTTCTAATAATATTGTACAAATCTTGAAAGTTGTGAATGTAGGGTAGGCTATGTACTTGTCATTAACTGCTTCAAAAACTCCCCACCTCTCATTGATTGCTTATGAAAAGTTTTAAGGTAGTCTGCTCTAAAAGCGAGCGGCCTCTTCAAATCGACCCTATATTTAAGTCTAAAATGGACATTAGGTGATCCTTAAATGGTCCTCTCAAGCCATTGAGAGAATCGAGAGAAAAGCATTATTTATTGCAAGACCCAATCATTGACCTTCATTTACTCAAATCACTTTAGAAGTTGCAAATGGTCGGATTTTGGAGGACCTAGGGTCACAAATAGGTGCCTACAACAGTTTTTTTGAAAATTCATAAGTAATTCAAAAATGATTCAAAAAATATGAAACCACTTGTGTTATGTTCCGCATCCATTTTTCTTTCTCTGAAAAATGATCAAAAAATATTTCTATTCTTGGAAACCTCTGAAAAAGGCAGATCAGCCCTTAAATGGTCGCTTCTAGGCCATACTACCTTAGTACGTGGTTTTGAGTCATGGAAGTGTTCGTTCAAGGTCATTTTTTAGGTGCTGAAAGATGGATGGTATTGCAATTAGGTGCTTCTACCTTGTATAATAAACTTGAATGAATAGAATTAAAGGTTGCCTTGTAGAACTTTTTGGTTACAAAAATAATGTGAAAACTAAGCTAAAACAAATCCTTTAAGTTATTTTTTCAAGAAGATGCTTTGATTGCATGCAAAACAAGATGCTCTATAACTTTCTCATCACTTATCCAAATGGAATGACCAAAATCTTTCCATGTAGTCACAAATGCCATCTATTAGATACAAATTTTTTAAACTTTATTTTAAGTTTTTGTGAAATTAGTTTGCTGCTTCAACACAACTTCTTTGAAATTTAGGTGGCATAACTTTTGCATTCAAGCACTAATGAAAATAAAAAATCATATTTCCAAATAGCCAATCTATTTTTTTTTATATAAATTTATTTTTTCAAAAAAACATGCCAAAAATTGAGATCACATCAACCTACCTAAACTTTCAAGAGTATGATCCCTCATGATTGGGAACACGTAGAACATTAGGAATTATTAAAAAAATAAATTGAAATTGGAATAAGATTTAAAAACTGAATGTTCAAAGAAAGTTTTCTTTTTGAAGTTATTACTTTTACAATGTCACTAAAAATTTTAAAACAATATGAAGGAAAACTACCCAGTAGGTTTGCGCTCCTTATAAAATAAAATAAAATAACGTCCTGCTGCAGCGTTCCATTTCATCATTGAAAACAATATGACCTTTCTTTGACAAAGACAAGGGGCTTGTTGACCTCCTCCACAGTGCTCAGGAAACGTAAGGACGTGAAAATCATCCCTTGGATGCACAGACATCTGATGCCGTTCAACGAAAATCATCCCCCTGGAGGATGAAAAAGAGTCCCGGCACCTTTTGAGAGAGACGATGTTTTGCGTTGAAACTCGAGTACTTTGTTGAAAAGTGCTCTTTTGAAGTTGGAATTTGTGAGGCCCACTTGAATGGAGTTCGGAGCTCGCTGATAGACGGAGAAACTGACCTTACTCCGCAAGCTGCTTTGGTTGAGTACATTTTTTAAATATTATGACGTGTGGAATCCTAAACAAAACGGCTATCGCCTTGCGCGTTTTTTATTTCTTTAGCGTGTCGCAGGGAACGAGATGGAGATTGACAATTTCTACTGGTGAAGAACTGACTAGCTAGGAGGGGTAGCCGTGTTCCATTTGGGAGTGACATTGATATAAATTAGCTAGTGGCGTTGCCATTTTCATTCAGTGCACAATTTGCTCCTTCAGTAAATCTTCCGCTGTTGTAGTCTCAAAAGAGTTCTTTTCATAATCGGTTCATTGCGCAAAGTGTCATCACTCTCTCTCTTTTTCAGGATTCCGCTTTTTGTTGTAGGCTCAGTGCATCAGGACAGAGTTCACTGGATAATCGGTTCTGGTTTGATACAACTGTGGATCTCCAAAGGCGATCTTGTTTCAGTAATTCAGTCGACAATGTCGGTACGCTTCTGCACCAGATTTCTTGTTTGTGCTATAATTAAGAGGCTTTTCTTGCAATTTCTGGTCCCTTCTTGTTTGTTATGCACGGTTTGAAATCGATGCATTCTTAAATGTGGTCTGTATACGTCAGACGGACATTAATTGTTAGGACGGTGGATTGATGCACTTTGTAGGATGCTTAAATTTCTATCGCTTCCTTCTATTTTTCTGTTTTCATTGTCCTCATTCTCTGTGATTTCTTTGTGATTTTCCAGTACAGGGAAGTTTTCGTTATGGCAGACAAGAACACGCTCCGGATGTGTGAGTTCCTCTTGGAGAGATTACCAAGGGAGGTTGGCAGGCCAGCCCGAAACCCGATGTGGACGTTTCTCAAGGGGATTGAAGGTTTCAACACCACTCGCGCTGCCGAGTGCCTAGGCCTGCTTCTCGATGCGCAGTATGCCTCCATTAGTGATTTGAAGCGAGCTACAGCACAAGATTTGATTGAGGACGCGGGTCTGAGACCAGAGGACGCTGGCGAAGTAGTTTATGCTGCTAAGGATGCGGTCGCTCATGTAGATCGCCCTACTGTGCCCGCAAAATCAGCCCCAACCGGCTTCGCTCTCCCATGGGCCAATGAATCGTATCAACCTTTTGTGAATCCTCAGAGCTACGTGAAAACACGGTGAACTTCTTGTACGGGCTCTTTAAAAATCCATGCTCAATAACCAGGATAGGGCAGGATCTGTAATCAGGACCTTTGAGTTCACCTGGTCAATTAGAGGTAGCATGTGCATTAGTGTGCATAACATTCTTTTGGCTGCCTGTGAAGGCAACCTTAGGTATCATTCTTTTGGCCGCCTGTGAAGGCAGCCTCAGGTATCATTCTTTGGACTGCTTGTGAAGGCAGCCTAGGTAAAATCGTTCTTTCCTGCGCCGGATGGGAGGAAAACACCCTCATCAGGACAGCCAGGGTGTAAATCTTGAACTTGCAATGAAATCATTGTAATCAAAAAAATGTCCAGAACAAGACCTCACTGTTCCAGTTTCAGAAGTACGTCTTCCTCCCATAAGAAGTATCTAGATTCCCATGCCAGCAGGTTTTTTATGCTTAGCTTTAGCAGGTGTAACAGTCCACATGTTGCCACAACTTGTTGGCATTTCTGAAACAATCTAAGTTGAAGCTGGATTGATCGAAACATTAGTAGTCGAACCGCAAATCTCCAGCCGGCTAGAGAACTGATATCAGAATCCCTCCATGGAGTTAATGACGGATTTTATTATTCTGTAAAATACTTTGCGTCCTCCTTAATATCTCATCTTCTGTTCACTTCAACAGGCCCTTGGAAATACGGGCGTATCTGCTGTGGAAAGCTCACTCTGTAAACTCTGCACGTGGCTTACAAATGTGATAATAAGGAATCAACTAAGGTAGGAGGCTTTTAAAGCAACCCTTTAAGAGCTGATTGCATTTTCAGGGAAGCTAAACTCCTTGAAACAATTTTCAGTAAATTTTATTAGGAAGAAAAATGGAATTGGCATCTAATCCAAGTCATTTCATATTTTTTGGACCTTTGTGGAATTAGTTACAAATTTTTTAAGATGGAGCGTAGTGGTTTATAAGAAAAGCCCCCCTCCTGAAATGTACAATGTTGGTACATTGAAGAAAGCAAAATGTACATGTGTGTTAGAGGTTGCTTTTAGAGTCAGGTCACTTTTACAACCTCCTACCTTAGAGTAGGAAGGGTTCTTCGTCACGAGTGCAACCTCAAGTACTTTTCTAACCTTTAAAAAAGATCACATAGTTCTCACTTAAAAAAAATGTAATACTCGTTGAAAATTATACATGGTATTGAAAATTTCAATTCAATTATTTTTTGGTGTTTTCTATAGATGATGCACCTTCTACATGTACCTTCAATGTCAATGTTATATACAACACTATATTGCCTCAATTTGAGGAGTCTCCATATCATAATGTGTATATTTCAAATATCTAGGCTCTTCGAGCATTCCCATGTCTCAAGCGCGAGAAAGGTGTGCCAAGGGTCTCTTGCCCATGACCTTCTTGCATGGGCGGAGCATATAGTGTCGCTTTCCTCCATAGGCAATGCTAGACATCACATGCAAAGAAGGGACAAACACGGATACCAAAATATTATATTCGCTTCGTGAGACTCAATGCAACCCTTGTCAAGCCCGTAGTGACGTCTGATGACAATCACGTTTTTCCTCACGATATTTCATTGGGTCTTGTAGACACTACTTCATAAATGATGTCGAATCTGCCTCGATTTCAACGTTTGAATTCCTTAGCGAGCCATGCCTAGCACTCACCATTTGCCAGAGCGCTCTTCAAAGTTTGAGGTGGCTTGGCAATTTCTACAATTCCCCGTGCCAGCGGTGGAGCACCCAATCTAGCTTGCCTTGCTTGTTAACCCCTAAAGGATCAGCATGCCCATGTAAAAAATTTGGGCAGGTACTTGTGACTGGAGATTTCCATATTTTTGGCTGAAATTTTAATAGAAGGTAGTCGCAAGGAGTACCTTTCATATGCACTAAATTTCATGACATTTGGAAATAGGAGTCAAAAGTTATGGCCAAATATGTTACTTTTTTTTGTAACTGGGCAGTCCGGGCAGATCAGAAAAAATCACTTTTGAACATTTTGCACCACCATTTTGGACATTTTTTCATACAAATGTGACCTTGAGAAAAGCAGCTGCCCTATTTTTCGCAGGAACAAAAAAAAGATTTTTGCCAATTCAAATGCTAATATCTTCCAATCCCCATGGTGGAAAATTCTGAATTTTTTTTTGACATCTTCTAAAACTAGTTTACTATAAGATCCTACGGTTACATGTGTCAAAAAAGTTTTTTTTTCAAAAATTTGGAACTTGTACTAAAAATGGCAATTTTGAAGTATTTTTGGTGAAAACATAGTCATAGAACTTTAGGGGTTAAACTCCTCTGGCTCCTTTGGCAAGTTGTTGTGGGGATGCTCTTAAGTATGCACCTTCCACTACTTACAGTGCAAGGAAAAACGGAGTAGGATCTATCTCTAAAGACCTTTTAATAGTGCAAACTCTCAAATAAAAAATTCTTTCTAAAATGGATGTAAATTGAATATTTGTGATTTTCACAAGAATTTCTTTTCCTTCAAGTTTAGATATTAAATTCTAGTCATAGTATTTTTGAAGATTTTTGTTTTACTTTTTTTATTGAAGCCATTTTTGAAGGGTCATTCTGAATTGAAAAAGTTGTTTTTTGAGGTCAAACCTATAATATCCTTTAAATTGTGAAATCATTGCAAAGCAAAGTCTTTAGAATCTAAACCATACATATGTTAAAGAACTAACACAAGAATCTTCAAAAAATCCATGGATGGAAAAATACAATTTTGTGTGTTTGGAATGTGTTTGCATTCATCCATTGTTTGAAATTTAAAACATTTGATTCTTAGTCCAATAAGGACGGTCCAGTCACCTTGAAAATCATTTTTTTTAGTACAATATGAGTCCTCTACTTCAAAAAAAACTATTCTACAAGATCTCCCTAGTTTTGTACAAAATTCCAAAGATGAACATGTACACTTGTGTTGCATAGAAGGATTCTCTGTCATCCATCGCACCACATCATTGTTGTTCCAAGGTTAAGGGGCTAAATGCCCTACATGACAAATAATATCCAATAATGACAAGCTTTAACCTCTAAATGCTCGAAGCACCAAATTTTGGTGTTGACAAAACTTTGAAGTTAAATAAGACCTCACTAAGTTTCTATTTTTAATAATTTATATTTTTGACAAATTCTTTTTGAAGTTTAGTTTTAGTATCAAAAATCCAATTTTGAAAATGAATGATTATGATTTTTTTGTTTAGGGTTTTGTCCAAGGGTACCTAATTACCCATTGCAATCTTGACTTTCTACAATGTCGAGGGCTTTTGGAAATGAGCCTTAAATACACTAGAAATTGGAGAAAAAATCACACTAGAAATTCATTTAAAGAATTTGTAGAATAGATTTTGAGAAGCCATAAATTGATTGGGGTTTATGCATGTTAGGCCCTTCAACCTCATATTTTTTTGGTGACCAACTTTTTAGATTTGACATGCAAAAAGAGAGCTAAAAGATTTCCATAGTTTTAACACCCTCATAATCGAACATTATAATCTTTCAATCCTTAAATAATATTGTCATGTTTGCTTTTCCTATGTGACCTCTAGCATGTCTAGTTTGAATTTGTGCAGTCACAATTAAAAAAAAAATTGATTCAACTTATCAAAATGTTATTTTTTTTGTTCAATTTAGAGCAAATTCTAAGAAGCTCAAAAAAGGCCCTAAAGATAGGTGTTAAAGATAAAAGTAGCTATCCTAACCCACTATTCTAAAGAGTGTCAAAGTAATAGGACAAAAAACTTGACAAACTCATTGAATTTCAATCAAATATCATGGCCTCGTTCTATTAATATAAAAAAATTGGAGGTTTAGGTGGCAAGCTCTAATTCACTCTCCAGGCAAACTTCATCACCTCAACCCTCAATGAGGTTTCACACAGTTTGTCAAAAAAAACAAGGAGAAAGACTTTGAGGAGACCACCAAATGAATGCTGTCCCTTGTTTCAACGAGAAATTCAAATGAGAAAAGCCCCCTGCTGAATTTCTTGTTCACTATTCTCCCCTCTCTAGGGTTTAGGGTTTGAGGTTTCTTTTAGGGCTTGGTGGTTAGGGGTTAGGGTTTAGTGATGAGAGCATCATCCCTTCGCATCCCATCTGTACACCCCTTCACACCTCTTCCTGGATTGCGTGCAGGACTCGTGCCGACTGCGAAGATTTCGGCATTGGTGAGAAGGCGAGAGACAGCCATGGATTGGGACGGGCAGAAGATCTCCGAGCAGCTCATGCAGTACCTTCTGCTGGCTTCAGCGTTGGTGGCTCTCTTTTCGGGCTATGTCGCTGGTTCTTTCCGTTCCATGCTTCACATCTACCTCGCGGGAGTGGCGGTTACGTTCATGCTGACCGTTCCCGACTGGCCTTTCTTCAATCGCCATCCCTTCACATGGGCGGAGCCTCTGTCTGCTCAGAAGCCCAGCGCTCGTCCTCAACAGGACGGCACGAAATCCACAATGTAGAAAGTCTGGTTAACAAGTTTGGTTCTAATGTGAAACTCTCGTCTAACTTCGCGATTGTGACATCAGTTAGGAATACAGTTCTTAATTTAGTCTTAAGGTTGTAAACCTAAAACTGAAATTCCAAGCACCAAGCTTAATTGTTAATGTATAAATGTAGCTGTTTAGCATAGAATGGTGAAATTTTTGCATGTCCTTGTTAGCAATTCAAAAGGATTTCAATGCATAATTCTTATTCCGATGCAATTTTTATGAAAAATTTATGAGTTCGAAGTATCCTTCACAGATGACCTAAATTGATTGGTGAAACTTTGTTTACGTGGTGCAGTGCATCCTCATAATCTATATAGCTTCATTGTCTAAATTTGTAGGGTTTGTTGATTTTAGATACAGTGTTGGTTTGGGTTTGCATACCTTAATTTGGGAAGAAAAATGTTGGATTTAGGGCTAGTGGAATTAGGGCGATTGTGTTGGGGATCTCCTTGTTAGTGACAGAACCCCCAAGCCGAAGCCTGGTTGTGGTGGTAATCAATGATTCCCTTGTTGAACTCGGATTCCAGGAAACTCTCACTCTGCATTCAATTCGGATTTCTCGTTTTTCGATGAGCTTGCATATTGTGAAAAGAGATGGATACCTGTTTTCTTGGGACTGTGGAAGGGATATGTTACGTATCTCCATATTCTGATGACTGACCAGGTGTGGTGTGCTATTGGAATTCACCCATCTATCATCGTGCAAACCTAATTGTATTCGGAGTGTTGCAGTACCATTCCACAGGGGACCCTTCTTAAACTTGGAAGATGATTCGTGAGTGTCCGTATTGACGGTATTAGCAGATTAGGATTTCCAGTGTGATCCATTTGACAGAAAAGACTGGGATATTGCAAATTGAACTGTATTCGGAGTGCCACAGTACCATTCCACAGGGGAACCTTCTCAACTTGGGAACATGATTCGTGAGTGTCCATACAGACGGTATTTAGCGGATTAGGGTTTCAACTTTCCAGTGTGATCCATTTGACAGAAAAAGACTGGGATATTGTTAGTTGAAAACTTTATCGGATGCATTTCGGGATTTCTCTATTTGCTTTAGAAACATATGCTTTCTAAAGAGTAGCAAACAAAACTATTCAAGTGGGATGCATCATACTTTGCCCTGCTCAGACTGCTCTAAGAGATGTTGTGAGCCACATACGCTACTCAATCAAGTGCAACTCTAAAGAAACCCTAACGCCACACCTTGATAGGAACTACAGCACAGAATTGGAAGATTGCAGTAACATGTTTATTACACTATTGAGTTCATCAAAGTTTCTAAAAATAATAGTCATCCATAGAAACTCTACAATATTTGTTTGTAGTGAAAATTTCAAAAATTTAGTGAATTTTGTATTTGACTAGTGTGGCTTGTGTCATTGCCATAGTCAAGCAAAATAAAATTAATTTTCTAATTTTCTTACCCTGAAAAACTGAAATTCAATATATTTTTTGTCATAGATGCAAATGTCACAAAACAAAGCCCATGCACCCCTCCTTGCGAAGAACTTTTCCATGGAGCCAATAATGTAAGTGGGGGACGCGTAGTCTAAGAGATCTCACCATAACAAACAAAACAAATAGCCTAACTTAATGGATGGATATGAATTTAATTCACCTTTAAAAAAATGTACAATGATTTCAATTATTCTTAAAAGAATGTGAATTTTTTATATTTTAGGAGCAATGAGACAAAATTCATTGCAAGAACAAGAGAACATTGTAAGTGTAGTACGGGAGTAGGACTCCAAAAATTTGAGTGACAATCGAAGCTTAGAATTGAGTTCAATCCTAGATATAGCTATACTATTTAAAAGGGATCTTTGGTACGAATATTCATCAAGAACAAAAACTTGTAGCTTTTATAAATCAATTAGTTTAGTTTACACTAAATACCATAATTGGTGTATAGCCCTCGCTTCCGAATTTTATTGTAGGATAATAACTAATATTTCTCCGACTAAACCATGAAGTGCACCAATCAGTCACTCCGGCGGAAACGAAAGAGAAGACAGACCAATTCTCATCCATCCCTCATGAACGAACTTTTCATCCTTATTTGAACGATTCAGCTTGCGGAGAGCGGCCAGTGACAGTTTGAGTGGCGGTAACGGGTCCCCATAGAAACGGTAACCGACGACCATGTGCTCGTGGGTCTTCTTCTTCCATTCTTGCAGAAGCGGCCTCGAAGTCCTTCCTCCCAGTTTTGGCGTCGTCACTCAATCGATCCTTCGTCGCTGAAGTTGGAGATCATTTCTATCGCCTCCGTTTTACTTCTTCGGCCACTTGCCCTCTCGAGGAGCCTCGCGCATTTTCATTTGGGGGTTTGAACGCGGAGATCGAGTACGGTAGTGCCGATTCCGAGGTATGCTCCGATCGATATCTCCCTCTTTGTGTTGGCTTCATTGTTGCTCTTCTTTACAAATTATTATTATTCTTTGTGTTGCGGATCAGTGATGATTGAAATGGATTTGGATTTGATGACAGTTGCAGTGTCGGTTGCACTTAGGTTTTGTGCATTTTTGAGGATTTGTTTCTGGTTTCGACCGAATGGTAGTGTGTGCTGCGCTTTGATTGTTTGTTGGATGCTTGGAGGATGTGATCGAGGAAAGGGAAGAGCTCGAGAGTTTTGATGAATATGGTGAGATGGTGGTTGTTGTGTGTGAGTCTGAGATCAGGGGTGATGATTAGGGTGCAGATTAGGGTTGTTGGCAGCAATCATGAAGCGCGGGGACAATCTGCAGCATGCGGCGGCTCCTTTGACCAACTACCAATTCGACTTCGGCCTGCCAGGTATGCCGAAACCGAGTGGGAGCTTGAAAGACCAGAAGGCTCAACCGTTGAAATCCACACCGCAGGCATCGTCTGCTGGTTGGTCCGCCTCTCCGGGAGGCTGGGGGTCAAGCCCATCGGAGGCCTTTGATTTTCTCGGCAGATCTAATGCGGGGGGCTCTTCGAACCCTAATGTAGCTGCTCAGCCTAGGCCGCAAACGGGGGGGAATGTTTCGAGTACGTATGATTTTTTAGGCAAGCCTGCTCCCGTAGGAGCAGGTGGAGGCTATTATGGAGGCGCGAGGCCTCAGGTAGGTAATGTGGCGGGGATGGGTAGTTTCTTAGGGCAAACCGGGTCACAATCGAAAGGGGGAGTGGATCTCTCAGGGAAGAGCTGGGGTCAGTCTACCTCGGCGTCTAAGCTTGCATCAGCAGGGATTCCAGGCTATAAACCGTCTAGTAAAGAGGATGTGTTTGGGGATTTGCTGGGTGGTGCGTTAGGTGGTAAGTCATCCGCCCCGTTGAAGCAACAGCAGGCTGCCGCATCTGCTGGCGCTTACGGAATGGGCAATTTGCAGTCCGCCATGCCGGAGGTCTCGAAAGCTCCGGTGCATGAGACGAAGCCGGCGAAGCCCGCACCGTTTCTTTACACAAATATGTTCAAAAGCCCCACACCTCCGGCCCAGAAGCCTGCACCCAAACCACAGACTCGGGGTGCTGATCCTTTTGCCAACATTTCGTTTTCAAAGCCTGCAAATGGCCAATCCAGCGATCCATTTGAATTTGGCATGAAGAAGTCAAGTGCCCCACCTCCTGCCCCAGCAGCAGCAGCAGCAGCCAGGGTGCCAACTTCAGATCCATTCGCCAGCTCGGCCGGAGGTGACCAGTTTGATTCCATATTCGGCGTTTCTAGTTCTCGTGCTCCTGCTGCCAAGACAACTGCACAGGTTCATGATGGTTGGGGTGATGCGTTTGGAGCGGCTGCTGAGAGCCACTCGTTCGAGAATGAAACCTTCACCACGGAACTAGAAGGCGTGGGTTCTGCCCCTGCAGGTGTCACTGGGATCGCAGCATTCCAAAAGGGCAGCTCTTTCTACAAAGATGGTCAATTTCCCAATGCAATTAAATGGTTCTCATGGTCTGTGGAACTTATGGAGAAGGAGAAGGGAAGCACGGATACCATAATTGAGGTGCTAACAAAAAGGATTTCATGCTTCAAGGAGATTGGTGAAATGAAAAAGGCAATAGCAGACTGCTCCAAGGTATGGCTCTTCTTGCCTGGAGCTTAATTGTGTATCAAATTTTAACGAAACCATATGCTTCAGTAATTGAGTTTCTGGTGTCCTGTTTGTTCTCTGAAATCAGACATGTATCATATATTTGTCCATATGTGCTTTGTTTCTGGAGAAGCGTGGTTCGTAGCCCGTTAACATTGATTCTGCAGGCACGCATTTTGTGGTAACGGTTCTTAGAATTACTGATGCTGACAATGTTTTGGTTTGCAGGCATGCGATTTGAAGCCTGGAAGCGTAGAACTTCTGATGCAGCGAGCACACTTGTACGAGAGCTGTGAGAAAATTAAGCTTGGGATCGCAGATTTGCGAGAAGTGCTAAAGATTCAACCTGGACACCGTTTGGCCTCTCAGACGCTGGCAAGACTCGAGAAGATGCTGTGATTATCCTTGAATCCTGTATCTGTAGGCCTTTTACTCTGCCAAGAATATTTTTTGAATATTCACTTGCTTTAGCAACATCATTAATTGTTCGAAACTGCAAATGTTAGGCCAATTCTGTAGGTCGAATCTTACAAAATAACATACCAGGTTGTAGTGTGCGTAACGTAATTACTGTAACGATTTGCTGCACCTGAGTGGCATCTCGTTCACGGCAAAGGAATTATGGCGGAGTAAACCATGCATCGTGTATATTAGTTCCATTTGTTTCCCAACGTTACAAATATCTCAGATCGGGGATATTAGCTGTAGCATGGACCCTTGAAAAAGCCATTATTACATTCTTTGATACTCGTATGATTTAGTTGATCTACCTTCGATCCCTCATGTGAGCGTTATCCTCTTTCCATATTGTCAAGGTGGATTTACCTTCCACTCAACCATCCTTAGTGCCGTTGCCTGTTGGGACCAAATGGACTTCTAACTGCACTCTTACATCTGTTGGCTACTTGACTTATCTGTACACAGATTTTGAAGATGTGTAATGCAAAGTTTATCATTCAAGAGGGTTCAAATGTGCCAAACTCTTGGAACCCTCATCGCTTAGTACTTGTGGATGCTGTTCGACACTAGTTTACATTGTTCATAGGACATGATAGGATGGTAAGACATTTGATATTTATGGTTTAAATGCATATATTTTACTTTTATCACACGAGTGATGTTGCACAACTTTGATGTTCAATTCAATGATGTGCCGTTACGCAAGTGGGAGTGATGGGACCAAGTATAATGGAGAAGACTTCAGCATGTAACTTGATGTTTTGATTCTTGGTCATTATACATGTGAGGATGTTGAAAACTTTAGTGGTTACTACCACACTGCCACTTGGACATCATTAAAGCTTCACATTGGAATTCATTGCATTGAATCTATACCTTAATTTAGGTTCTTTGTTTTGTTTTGTTTGAAATGTTGAGATCTAACAAACCGGGAGGCGTTTCGTGGCGCTCTTAATACTGCTGGAAAGCTCTTGACAAGGAGGGGTGCATGGACTTTGTTTTGTGGTGTTTGGATAAACATTGTGAAAGTTGTTGAATTTCAAAGTCGAAAATTGATTTAAATTATTTTTTATTTTCATCAAACCGTCACGAAACAGGTTGAAAAAATAGATTATCTTTTATTTTGAAAAAATCATAACTTTCACGCCACATGTCAAAACACCACAAAACAAAGCCTTTGCACTCCTTTGTACATATTGCTTTCTATTTGTGCCACTTTTATAGCGTTTGGACCTTTGATGTAAAAGTTAAGATTTTTTTAATTCAAAAAATTATATTTATTTATTTTTTATTTTGGAAAAAACATATATTTCACATGACATGTCTAAACACCCCAAAACAAAGCCCTTACACTCTAAAAAGCATTCTATTTGTACCATAAATGCAACCTATCACACTACGGTGTTAAATTTATTGAATTTCAAAATTTTCTAAAATTAAAAATTAAAAATTAATTTTTATTCTTATTCTTATTCTGACTGTGGCAAAGGCACAGGGCACACTACTGAAGTATAAAGTCCAGAAACTATCCATATGAGCCCACTGTGGGTAGCAGGCCTGCCCCAATTGGATGTCAGAAAATTTTAATCTTTCTTTCTCACACTTGGACAAATGGAAGGGAAGGTGATTACAATTGAAAATACACTTTTCCAACAACGTATGAAATTGATATGAAATTTGTGAACCAAACAACCCATTGATATATTCACCTAAAATGGTCACAACATTTTCCTAATATTGTATAGTGATTGACGAAACTGAGTATAAAGTTGAAATGTTTTCATTTAAACAATCATACTATAAGCATCAATGGACAAAGTCCAAAAGTAGATATACAAAAGTTATATTGTGCGACATGCTACACGTTACCATAGAAGTTTGAAGAAAAGATTAGTTGTGATCTGAAAGAAAATCAATTTCAAAGTTAACCATGTCTAAAACTCAGTTTTGTTCAACCTTATTTGGAATTACTTTATCTTTTGCCAATTTTTGCTTAAAACTCCAAAAACACTTTTTGTGCCTTGGCATGTTGGTATACATCATTTCAAACTAT
This sequence comes from Antitrichia curtipendula, assembly GCA_951230915.1. Lineage (NCBI taxonomy): Eukaryota > Viridiplantae > Streptophyta > Bryopsida > Hypnales > Leucodontaceae > Antitrichia > Antitrichia curtipendula. Next base: position 24,323,919 of record OX579638.1, on the reverse strand, counting down.
TGTACACAAAAATTGAAGGAATATAACATTTATAGAATTTAAAATATCAACAATTTGACAAACATGCAAATGATGTTGATTCCCACAATATTTAAATTTCTTTTTGGATTGAGAGCATGGAATAGCATTAGCCACTGTAGAGAGAGTATAGGTTGTAATATGGACCATTGTTACATCTTAATGCCCTTGGATTTGAAATATTTGTCAATTTATATTTCAAAGCCGTATAATGTGTTTTTAGGTTCAATTTTTTTCTCCGAAGACTAGAGTTCATGATGCATATAATTGATCCACCAAATTTTAAAATAAGTAAATTATCATTGTCAATATCATCTAAAAATTGAAAAGTGTCATAAATTACACTAACTTTCCTACACTTTTTAGTTTTTTGACAATAAAAACCCAAATCAAGTTGAACAAAACTGAGTTTTAGACATGGCTAACTTTGAAATTGATTTTCTTTCAAATTACAATTTTTTTTTTTCAAAATTCTATGGTAACGTCGGACACTATATGTCGTAGACTATAACTTTTGTATATCTACTTTTAGACTTTGTTCATTGATGCTTATAGTATGGTTGTTTGAATGAAAACGTTTCAATTTTGTATTTGGTTTTGTCAGTTATTGTATGTGGAGGTTAGATTCAGCATAGAGGTGCCAAAATGAAATTTCAATTTTATGCTGAATCTAATCCCCATGTAGGGTAGCCTTGAAGTGCCACTATAAAGCCACTACACCACCAAAACCAATTTAAAATAAATTGATAGATAATTCACCTTAAATGGTCAACTGTCTTTAGACCTACCAAAATTGTCTTTTTACCTTTGTTATTGTGTGAATCATTTCCTTAAAAAACTGCAAAAACACTCATTGGAAGTCAAACTACTATAGAAGACCTACCCTTTTTACAACAAAATTTCGAGGATAAATAATTTCATTTTTGTCCTATTAGATGTAGAAGGATTTGTTGTCATCCATCAAACAAAAATCATCTTTGTCAGCATTTAAGGCTTAAAACACACTAATTGATAATTATCATTTACTTCCCCTAGAATGGTCAAAATACTTTTTTAATATTGACTATAAAATCTAATTTCTAAAATACTCATGATTTAACACCCCAAAAGTAGAAGTTCTTATTGTAATTATTATAATGCAATACATAGAAATTCCTATTGTAATCAATTTGGCATTCCTTTATTGTCATTAAATTTCTTAATTGTGACTAGGAAGTCATTCCATATGGGGCCAAGTCTCATTATTCAATATAATGAGGAATAAACTCAAACATATTGATAAGTTTAATTCCTCCAAAGTATTTGCATCATAGATTCATATGGAACATTCTTTCTTCTTTTCATTGATAAATAATACTATTTTTTTTCAAGCTTCTTAAATGAATATTGACCTCTAAAATTTCATGACTACTGATTTCAGTAAAAAACCACTCCAATATTGCCACTACGCTTCAAAATTTAAAAAAAATAATTTTTTGTCCTAAATATACCATCTTGCACTATGAAAATATATAAATTTATATAAAAATTGTGACTGTATAAATTGCAAGATATTAGTGTTTAAAATAAAATAAAATAAATTTGGTATTTGTTCATATCATGTTGTTAGACATTGAACCTTCTTTATTTTAAATTTTACACCCAAAATTTTGACTTTAAATTCTTTTATATTAAAAATTAAGTTGAGGATTTAGGAAAAAATTCCAAGAAAATCCTTGTTTTCCATTCTTTAAGAAATTCATAAATTGAAGCAGGTATAAGATGGAGGAAAAAAATAAATCTTTAAGAATTTGAATCCAAAATTGACTTAAAACACGTCAATTTTAAGCACAAGATTATTTAGCCAACAATCTAAACATTTTGCAATTTCACTTTCTTAGCAAATTCCCAAATTTGAGTTGATAAACACATTTTATACATTGTTTTCAAAAAGATGGTATGATTGCATATAAAACAATACTCTTCATAATTTTCACATCGGTGATCCAAATGGACTAAATCAAAGATCTTTGAAAAGATATAAATATAATCAAGGAGAATCAATTTTGAAATTTTTTATTTCAATTTTGGTTGTTTTTTTGCTACCCAATCTCAACTAATTCTAGTTTGGATGGCATTACTTTTTTCCAGTGCATAAATCATTTGGAATAAATTTTACAATTTCTAAAAGTAAATTTGTTCCTCAATCTTAAGAAATTTTGAAAAAACAAGTAAAAATTAAGAATCATAGGTTTATGTGCTTCTTTTCAGTTCTCTACCTAGATGACAATGATTCTTTATAGATTAATAAATGAAGTGCTATTTTAAAAGCATTCTTTGTATATGTGAGTGGTTGATATCTTACAGGTTAAAAAAAAATTCCAACAAGAAATTGGATGAAAAATGGTTGAGTGAAAATGCAAAGAGATATTAGAATAAAATTGAACGATATTTTTTTTTACTGAACATCATTGACAATGCATCATCTAGAAATGAATAGAGGAAATATGCCAAAAGTAAAGTAAGGCATGAAATACTTATAGTTACTATTTATTGTATTTTGACAACATTTGAGGTTTATAATTTTAGTAAGTATTATAAGAAAATATGAACCGCTTTTGCCAACAACCAAGTTCCTAATTTTTAATAGTAATAACAACATCCTAAAGCTCTTGTATTATTCACAACTGAACATTTTAATATTATGGGCTATTAATGTGTACCTCACATGACTATGAGAGTGCATGGTCTAATTTTTTCATTGAAAATACGTAGGACAATTTTTCAATCATTAATCAATAAATAGAGTAGTAGTGGTGGATCTAATAATTATACATTGTGGTTAAAATTTCTTCAAAAAGGAATTTCACCAAAGATTATAGGAATAATGTTTCTTGATGTGTACAAATGCATACACACGGGGGCCTTCATAGCACCTTTGTAGAGATAATGAATTTTACTATTTTAGGCACCTTTTACATAGTAGATATAAGCCCCCTAAAATAATGAATTCTCAAAGGATCAACTTTGCATTAATAGTAATTTTGAGTACAAAAATTCAAAATCTGCTTCTAACTAGTACCAAGAAGTCTTAACAAAAGACTTAGAGATAATTATAGCATAGTTATTGAGAAGATGGACTTGAAAAATTAACATAGATTTGTGTTACCATTCTTATTTTTGGTTTTGGTTTCTAATCGTTTTAAGAAAATATTTTCTATATACAAGATAATTTCTCTAATTAATCAAATTCAAAGTTTTTTTGGTTTTTAATATTGTGTGCATTATATATGTGTAAATCTCCAATATAATTTTCAAATCTATCCTTTCAAATACATGTTCGGATGTTTTAGATGTAATTGCTCTAGATATTTCACACTAATTCATTTTATTAATAAAATGATGAATAAGATAATTATGAATTTTTTTTTATGCATCTACATTGTAAATTTTGAAATCTGATTTTTCATCGTTTACCTATATGTTAGATTGAACAACCTAATTATAACTTAAAAGGGCAATTTATTGTAATGAATTTACACAATATAATTAGTAGAAACATTCAGGGTAGTGTTGACTAAAGAGGCTCATTAAAAGCCCCACATGATGAATTTGATAACCACGGAGGTTCTACTTGTAGTCATTTTCCTAGTCCACACAAAATCTTTTTTCTATTAGTAAGCGGTTACTTATTGTTATCCTTAAAATGAACAAAATTGTTCCACTGTACCGCTATGGAAGGTTGAGATTAAAGTGAATAAAGAAAATAGTGTGGAGCAACTTAATGAGAATATTTGGTGTAGTGCCTCAGTGTGAATGTAATCTAGCTAAGGAGGGATATCCCATCTTCTAATGAAGTGCATAAGGACTAACGGGTTTTTCTTAGTGATATTTAATTGTTTAGAAAAAAAAACAATAAAATTTTCAAGAAATAATAGGAGATATTTTCTTCTATTTTTAGTGGATGAAATTGGTAAATTGCTACATATTCTTAAGACAATATTGTCTTTTTTTTGACAAATGTACATTTTTGGATGAATAATTTCAATTTCATCCACATTTTATCCATTTCATCCATTTCATCCATTTATATAGATGTAAAGAACTACATAACTCCAACAAAGATCACTTTATGCACTACCCAAAAAACATGAAAAAAATATCCTTGCTAGTGATGGAAATCTCTATGTTATGGAATGCAATAAAGTACCTCCCTTCCAAATGCGCTACTAATCCAAAACTACCATCATCACTATCTTTGTGTACATTTCCAAAATCAGTATGTATATATGTTGAAGAAACGGTTTTAGAACATCTATAAAAAGAAACATTGACCCTTCATAACTTTTGCATACGGTATATGGACAATTTTCAATTTTGTTAAAATGGTGAAATTTCGTAACTTTGGCAGTTTTTACAATTCAGAGTGGGCACTCTGAAATGTTCAACTATCCTAGATTTTCCAAATCTATACCAGTTTTAGATGTGTAAAATCTACAAGTATGATAGATGTTGCTTTCAATGTTCAAACTATGTGGCTTGGGATGTACATTAGTGCTAGGTTCTTGAAATCTATATAAAATTAAGATTTTTGAAATCTATACCCCTCTTAGATGTCACTTTCGCAGTTCAGAGCAACTGCTTTGAAAATGGCACACAGAATATCGCCATTTTAACGAAATTGCCCATGTATCCAAATGTTGAGTTCTTTGTTACTTTAACCTTTAAACGACGGGCTCATAACTGTGGAAATCATCTCTTTTGACACTGTGTGAATTGTTGGATTAAAATAATGCAAAAGCACTCATTGGAAGTCAAGCTATTGTAGAGGATCTTTCCTTTTCCCACAAAATTTGGAGGATAAATAGTTGCACCTTTGTCCTATACATGAGATTTTCTTGTCATTTATCGGCCGCAAAACGTCCGCCTCGATGTTTAAGGGTTAAAAACCCTTTTCTCTTCCCAACAAGAAAATATGAAAATTTGACTACCCCATAATTGTAACTGGGCACAGTTAGTAGCAATTAGTGACTGTTTAGGGGTACCCACCTTACACGCCCATCAATATATTCCATCAATATATTCCAAGGCTTGTATTGACGTCATCAAAGTCCAATCACACATCTCTGAAGGTTTATCGAACTTACATCAGCAACTTCCACATTTCAAGCAGCCCCCAAAAGGTCATCTGTTTCCTGTATCAATGGAAAGGTCCATGTGTTTCAAGAAATGTTTTTTAAAAAAAAAAGCCCCCAAAAGAAAACATTTAATATTTTTTCAAACCAGTTGCACCCAATCATAAACCAAGAAATAAAACCCCATTCAAAACAAATGCAACTCCAGAAGCGCATCACTTCAGTCGTTCCAAACTACAGTCCATAATGTGTCCACGGCGGTGCGCACAGTTGTCTGCATGACAGCAATCAGTTTTTTGTTTGCAAGGATAACGATGGCGATGGCGAAGAGTCAAATCCATTGCCTCTTAAGTTATCGCAAATCCCCAGACAGTCCCCGCACTTACGTCCGCAACTTCCGTTGTCCTAACTGCCACTAGAAACAGCAGAAAGTCGCGCAAACTCCCGCAGAAACTGGAGTTTAATTGATTTTCAGAAATGCACTAGGAGCATCCAAGTCATAAAAAGAGAATAGGTACCGGTAGATTCCAAACTGAGAAGCTGCTTCTCAAGCGCATTAGTGCAGCATGAAGTCTCCGATAATCCATGGCTAGCTGCACGAATTGTACTGAATTTGTACGCGAACGAGCGAGCTCTGAATTCGAGGTTCAGTTGGGTTTTCTGGTTAGGTTTGGATTGAGTTGTGGTAGGCGATAGCGATGGCGGCGTCCGAGCAGCATTACGACTTGGAGGGCACTGTCCGAGCTCGCCATTCGACGCGGAAGTTCCTGTCGACGCCTGTGCCGCGCAAATTCCTCATGGAAGCTCTCTCTCTTGCGCAGTGCGCGCCTTCGAATTCCAATATCCAGCCGTGGCACGTTGTTATCGCGGACGGCGCCCGTCGCGACAGGCTCAGGGAAGCGCTTCTAGACGAGGCCAAGCACGTGCCACCCGTGGTGCCAGTACTGCCGGATGAGTTCAAGCATTACCGGCAGGAGCTCGGGGCCGTGGTGTACGGCGCCATGGGGATCGGGCGGGAGGATAAGGAGGCGCGGGCGGCGGCTGTGCTTCGGAATTGGGAGTTTTTCGGGGCGCCTGTCGTGGCCATTGTATGCATTCACAAGGATTTAGGAAGAGCGGATTCGATGAGCGTGGGAATGTATGTGCAGACGCTGCTGCTGGCGCTTACTGCTCGTGGCCTGGGCAGCTGCTGTGAGGTTTCCTTGGCGGCGTATCCTGATGTTATCAGTAAAGAGCTCGACATTGCGCCGGAGTTGGTTATCATTTGTGGCGTAGCCATCGGCTACACCGATGAGGCCTTCGCGGCAAATCATCTGCATGTGGAACGCGCGCCGGTAGAGCATAATGTTATCATCCTTGATTCCGTTTGAATCTCACGGTATGCTTTACCCAAATTCGAACGCAACCAGTGCTGTCGATCTGTTTCATTCTTAGTTAGAAATGCAATCTAGCGTGCATCGGACGAAGACGACTTTTGGAATTTACTGTATAACGTTAATGTGGTAGTGTCTTAAAGTCCAGAGAGCGTTTCGTGTTTCATTGGCATAGTTCACGAATATCTTAGCGATGCACGTGACTCCGCAGCTTGAGCATTTGAGAAGAGAATCTTCTTCGGACATGAAATTTGAAATTGATTGGAATCTTGACTAAAGGACTCGTCATTTTCAAACTCTCAATTGCTGAGCATTTAGCTTTGATTCTTCAATTCGCAATGTTTCAAATGAAGAACCTTGATTGGCATTGTCTGCGATCTTTGAACTGCACGTGGATCCCAATCTTGTCGATTTTGAAGCACATGGTATGCTTTGCCCTGATAAATTCCGTCGATTCAAACGCATGCTGTGCAGTTTGCTTAAGTTAGTTCTTACGTAGAATTGCCTGTTCAAGAGAAATCAACCCTATTTGATTTGCACCCAAAAATTGAATTAAAAAACAACCAAATATGTTTAATCTAATACATCCAAAAAATGATAATTAGTAATGCACTGTTACATTTTCATTTCAATATTTCATAAAATAAAGAAATGAAGCTTTTCACAACAAATTATATTTGTCACTTGATAGAAACAATTTACACCGTAAAAATACTTTCCTGTGATAATTATTATTTGATTTGAAAAGCTTCTTAAGAATACTCTAAAATTGAAAATGGGTACGTGAGTATTTCCTTATTATAAAAGTTTAAGGAACAAATTTGTATTTGTATTTTGTATTCTATAATATACTACGGAATTGAACTTCTTCATTTAAGAATAAAATATAGTTTACAAATGAATTTGATTTTCTAATGAAAATTGGAAAAAAAAAATAGAAAAACATAAAAAAAAAAAAAGAATTTGCTACAATAATTAATTCTTGTAGTGTCGTCGATATTTTAAGATTTAGTTTTTTCAGTTTTTAATTTTTTTTAAATTGTTTTTTTTATTAGTAGCTATTGTCAATTTTAAAACTTAGAGAAAATTCTGTAAATATAGGATTTAGATTCACAATTTTTTTAATGAAATACATAGGATTACTTACAATGTTCTTATTGTTTACACAAAGTCATATGATGAGAAGTTTAAAGTTCATTCATTCAACTTGAAATTGGCAGCCTATGTGGTATAGGTACCACTAGAAGCCTTTTATCTTAGCTTTGGACATTAAGATTTATGATAGTACATAGAGTTTTAGAAATCATTGGAAAAAAAAATGAATATAAATTCATTGAATGTTAAATACAAATAACAAAAGGAAAAATTCATAGTTTAGGTGTAGGAATGAAAATTTTGAAAAACACTTATACATATTTATGTATACAATTAATTATCATGGAAAATTATACAAGTTATCATAAGAATATAAACAATTTTCAAAAATATAAAATATCATCCACAATTATAATTGATTTATACCGTAAGTTTCTAATTACAAATAAATTTACTGAAGAGACTAATATGTTTTTGCTTACTTACTCCTTCATTTAATAAAAAATTAAGTAAAACTTTTCACACCAAATAATACTTGTAACATGAAGAAAAAACGTTTTACATCATAAAAAAATATTACTCCCTCCGTCCCAAAATGATCTTCCTGTTAAACAAAATGTTCCGGATTAAGACTAAAAATAACATTTTTAAAGCCTGTTTTGCACTACATATGGAGTTTGGTGCACTCCTATTGTCCTTGAAACTTTGAGTTTTGAAGCCCTTTTTAAAGTGTAGTTTTGGATTATTGAAAAGTGAAATTTTTTGGGTATTTTCAAGGAGCACCAATGGTTATTTAATTATTGATTGTGAGGTCGTCATTTTGTGGGTAGTTAGTATAAGTCAAAGACCATATGTGGACCTATATTTAGCCTTCCAAAACCTTCATCTCCTTCAATTAGATAATATTCAAAGAGATGCAAAAAATAAAAATAAAAAGTGTTGATTGACCCCTTCAACCATTTTATTTGTCTTTTGATTAGTGATTGCATAGATGGAGGGAGAACTATCGCTTGGAATTGTTTTGTTAGTCCTAGAGAACAACCAAAAGTTAAATTTCACCAATTTGTAGCTCACAAAGTACAACATGAAGATCATTCTGGGACAAAAAATGAAGGCCAATAGGAAGAACATTTTGGGACGGAGGGAGTATAATTTTTAAGAATAGGTTAGAAATCAAAATGTATACATTAATATGTTTTTGCTATGAAATTATAAGACTATAATTTTTAATTGTATTTCATATTCTGTAATATTATGGAGTATTCAAATTCATAAATAAAAAATACAATACAAATTACAAATTACAAATGGATTTTGGCTTTAGGATTACAAAATTCTTAAAAATATGGAATATATAAATAACCATTGGTTAGAATACTTCACTTTTAAAGTATTGTGGATAAATCTTGATCTTTTCTACTATTTTTAAAATTTTAAGTTTTTTGTTGTTAATAGGTATTGCTAATTTGAACAAATAGAGAAAAGTTATTACCTCTTAAGCGCTCTGACGTCCATTTTCTAGACGATGAACAGTGGACTTGCAGGTGTTGTTTCATCAAACCAACTTCTCAATCATCTAATGTAACACTTGAATCTTAAAAAGACAACCTTCCTAATGACAATTTCATGAAATTTCAGTAAATGAAATTTTTGTACAAAGATATAAGCAAACATGTGCAAAATTTCAAAAAAGGATTGAAGCATTAAGGGATTAAATTTTATTTAAAATCACATTTTTAAATTAAAATACATAAGATTAATTACAGTAATGTTATGTTATTCATGAAATTAAATGGTCAGAAATCAATAGTTAATTGAATATGAAACTGGCAACTTCATTGGTATATACAAAACTAGAAGACTTTTGTTATGATATAGAATATTTAGATTTATGATAGTACTTATAGTGACTCTTAAAGTAATTGGCCACCATATAAGTTGCTCTTATAAATTGAAAAATTGGAATTATGAAGTGAAATTTGGACCTATTGTTGTACTAAGGGGATCCACCCCTCATGTGCAATTTCACTTGGAATGGACTATATTTATGTTACGAACCCGTTCGTAACAAGGGAACGGTTGTAACGGTTAGGGTTAGTTGGCCTCTCCCTTCCCTTTAATAGTCAAGTGAGGAGGCTTGTTCCTCACTTGACATTTTGTGTAATGAAGATAATATGATTTTGGATACAATGTGTAAGTGTGATTCTCATTGTCATTATTGTAACTTGGTGGTGATTTAGTGTTGGTTTGCTTTGAATGTAATCTAAGTAGAGCATCGACTTCTTGGTCAAGCCGATCCGTAACATAATGTCAAGTCATGCAAAGTCCATGCTCTAATTCGGATTTCCACGTTGAAGGTGCATTGATGGCTTTGGACAACGGCCGTTACCATGAGAGATTTTGTAGGATTATTTAATTCGGAACCCTAATCTCCTTCGATGGATCAAGTACTACCGGTGATCCAACCAGGGGAAGAATTGATGCCGGATGGGATGGGGTCGGAGTGGGCGGCCTTCATCCAACAACAAATCCAAAGTGTCTTCCAAGCCACACTTCCTCAATTGATACAAGAGATTTCGAGTCGAGCAGCGCAAGGACCACGACCGGTGGTCTCTCCCGTCTCCAATAGCGGAGGGGTGTTAGGAGGGAGGTGTGTGGAATCCAATGTGGAACTCAAAGAATCGAAGGTAGCGGAACCGGAAAAATTTTCCGGAAAGAAGGGAAATGAAGTTTACCAGTGGTTTGCACAACTCCGTCTTGTATTTCGAGGTAAACCGCGCACTTATAGCTCTGATGCAGATAAGGTAGCTTATGCACTTTCGTATATGATTGGAGCAGCACAAAATTGGGCTATGCCTCTTCTCCAAGCTTTGGACGAGGAGCGTGATCACGAGTTATTGGGCGATTACCAAGCTTTTCGGGAGTCCGTGATTTCCGTATATGGGGATATTGACCGTCGGAGCAATGCGGAGGATCGCATTGGGAAGCTTCGACAAACTGGGTCAGTCGCGAATTATATTTCTATGTTTAATGAATGCGCGGCGCTACTCGATTGGAATGAATCCAGTTTGGTAGCTCGCTTTCGTGGAGGACTCAAGGATGAGATTTTGGATTCGGTGGCGACGGCGGAGACTCAACCACGCCGGCTACAAAATTGGATGGCAATGTCATCCCGAATCGATGAGAGATTATGGGGTCGGCGTCAAAACCGCCGTTCACCTTTTGAGACTTCAAGTTCCCGCTCCCCAACAACTTTGCCACGAGATGCATTAGGGAAGGTACAATCTAACTCGAATACCTCCGGGCCGGTGCCGATGGAGCTTGGAGCGGTGCGTACTCCTTCTACAGCCTTGGCAAAAACGGCGGTGGAACGGCAAGAATATCAACGCCAAGGATGTTGTTGGGGTTGCGGTGGAGTAGGTCATATTCGATTGCGTTGCCCCATGAATCCCTCAAAGCCCTTGTCGATCTCTGCCACCATTGAAGCGGAAGGCACCTCTTCGGGAAAAGAGAAAGCCCGGGATTGAAGGAAAATTTTCAGTACCCGAGCACTGTGCAAACTGCCGCTGCCATCATCCACAAGACACCCACGCTGGACGCAACAAGGAAGGTGGGCAATATGGTGGAGCGGCCTCTTGAGTCGGCCGCTTGGGAGAATTTACAATGGAGTAACATATGGTCGAATACGGATGTCGAGGTTTCGAAGGAGGTAAATTGCGGATTAGATCCGTTGTGCTTACGTGCCACTATTGACCCTAGTGCACATGTGACGTTGGATGCACAACTCAATTCCGTCCCAGGTCTCACGTTAGTGGATTCGGGAGCCACAGGAATATTCATGCATCCCAAGTTTGCGGAACAATGTAATACGGAGCTGCAACTAAAGCCGGTGCCGCGTGAAGTTAGGGTGATTGATGGCCGAATGATCAGCTCCGGGCTTATAACCCACGAGGCTATTGTGGAGGTTATCATTGGAAATCATCGTGAAAGATTGGTAGCAGATGTCACGAATACAGGCAAGTATCCATGCATTTTAGGCATTCCATGGTTAATCCGTCATGACCCGACTATTCGGTGGTCTCAACGAAGTGTGGTATTTGACTCCCCATATTGTCAGGCTTGGTGCATGGGGCATGGGGTGCAAGGAGAAAAAGGAAATTGCAAAGCTATGGAGTGCCAATTCACAAATTCGGAGGAGAATCCATTTGGAGGAAATTCCTCCAAGGCCGGGCCGGCATCCCAGCCTACCGGACCGGGGGATTCCAATCAAGGACGGAATTTTTTGGTGCGAGCTCAAGGACAACATGAGTTGAATTTCAAGGCAGAAAAACAACTTTCAAAATTAATTGCTCCAAAGCATGCATTGGTTTCTGAGGCAGCTTTTCGTCTTTCGGCAAAGAAGGCAAAAATTTATGCACTCGAGATTTCCGAGGTGGATACTCCACTATCTTCTTCTATTCCAGAAGAATATCATGATTTAAAAGCAGCTTTCAGTGAGGTGGCATCCAATGAGTTGCCAGCCCATAGGACTTGCGATATGAAGATTGAATTTAAAGAAAGACAAGAGCCCCGTAACACTGGGTTGCGGCCAATGTCCCCGGTGGAGTTGGAGGAGCTACGGAGGTATTTAGACGAGAATTTAGGCAAGGGCTGGATTCGAAGATCCAAGTCTCCTGTTTCAGCACCTGTTGTGTTCGCTCGGAAAAAGGACGGTTCAATTCGGGTTTGTATAGATTACCGGAATCTCAACAAGGTTACCGTGCGGAACCGCTATCCCCTACCCCTTATCCCAGAGCTCACTGACCGGTTGGTAGGGGCTACGATTTTCTCCAAATTGGACATTCGACAAGCCTATCATCGACTTTGTATGGCTGCGGGCCACGAATTCAAAACGGCTTTTAAAACGCGGTACGGATTATTTGAATATTTAGTTATGCCGTTTGGGTTGACTAATGCCCCTGCACAATTTCAATCGTTAATGCAAGATATTTTTAAGGACCTTTTGGACATATCTGTTGTTATATACTTGGATGACATCTTAATTTTTTCAAAGAATCTTGAAGAGCATCGGCAAGTGGTAAGGGACGTATTACAAAGATTACAGGAACATGGACTATATGCTAAAGAATCCAAATGTCAATTCCATCAGCATTCCGTTGAATTTTTGGGAATAATTGTCTCGGCTAAAGGACTTGAAATGTGTCCAGACAAGGTGCAAACTATTAAAGATTGGCCCGTTCCAACCTCGGTTAAGGAAATTCAAGCCTTCCTTGGATTTGCGAATTTTTACCGCCGGTTTATATGTGATTATTCCAAGATTACCGTTCCTCTCACTATTCTAACTCAAAAGAACAAGCAATTTGAATGGGACCTACAAGCAAGTCAATCATTCATCGACCTACGATCAAGATTTCTTCAAGCACCGGTACTACTCCATCCTGACTTTGCACGGCCTTTTATAGTTGAAACGGATGCGTCAGACATGGCAACAGGTGCAATTCTTTCGCAGCACGGGGATGACGGTCACTTACATCCGTGTGCATACAGGAGTTCTAAAATGTCTCCCGCTGAACAGAACTACGACATTTATGACAAAGAACTCCTAAGTATTATTTTAGCTTTCCAGGATTGGCGGGTGTATTTAGAGGGGTCACCTCATCAAGTCCGTGTAATTTCGGATCATAAAAATTTGGAGTACTTTATGACTACGAAGCAATTAAATAGAAGACAAGCTCGATGGTCAGAATTCTTATCCGCGTTTGACTTTGATATCCAACATCGGCCAGGTTCATTAAATGGGCGTGCAGATGCCCTCTCAAGAAGGGTTGATCTCATGGAAGGCCGACATGAAGAGAATCGCCCCCTTCTACGTTTGGCATCATTGGAGGACTGTGACCCCATTTGGAGCGATGCTCAAATTCTAGAACAAATAAAACTATGCATTGACGAAGACCCCGCATTGCAACCACTATTGGCAATTCTAAAAGGGGGATTAAAAAAGAGCCCGCATGACATCCGTCGACGGTTTCAAGAATATAACCTCACAGATGGAATTCTTCGGTTCAAAGACATGATATATGTGCCAAATGATGACGAACTTCGGCGACAAATATTGCGATCGAGGCATGACGCTCCCGCTGCGGGACATCAAGGCCGGGCTAAAACTTTAGAATTGGTGACTAGAATTTTTTATTGGCCTACTGTTCGTCGTTATGTGCATCAATATGTTGATGGGTGCGATTTGTGCCAGAGGTCAAAATCAACACGTCATCCTCGATATGGCCTACTACAACCAATTCCAGCCGCTCATGCTCCATGGAAGCGGGTTTCTACGGACTTCATCGTTAAACTACCCCAAAGCAAAGGGTATGACTCTATCCTAGTGGTTGTTGATAAGAATACTAAACTAGCTCATTTTGTACCTACAAAGGAGACCATTGACTCCAATGACACTGTATCGTTGTATTTAAATAATGTATGGAAATATCATGGCATGCCGGAGGAGGTCATATCAGACAGGGGCTCTGTTTTTGTGTCAAAATTTATGCGTAGACTATGTGAACTCCTTAAGATCCAGCCATCACCAACGACGGCTTTTCATCCCCAACGGGATGGCCAAACAGAGAGGGTGAATCAAGTAATTGAACAATTTCTTCGAATGTTCACGACAAAGCGTCAAGATAATTGGACGGATCTATTGCCATTAGCCGAATTTGCCTATAACAACGCCTGCCATTCAGCAACAGGGTTCTCTCCATTCTATGCCACGTACGGTTACCACCCGGCATTATCGTTTTCTATACCTACAACATCCACTGTTCCAGCGGCCGAGGACCGGGTTCGACATCTACAACAAGTTCATGAGGAACTCAAAACTATGATTTTGATTGCGGGGGAACAAGCTAAGCGAAATTACGACTGAGGGGTACAACTACAACCGACCTTTCAACCAAGTGACAAAGTCCTCTTGCGCCATGAAAATATTGCAACTACAGAGCCCTCTCATAAATTAGCTTCTAAGTTTCTTGGACCGTTTTCAATAATAGCTAAACTCTCCGATCTCGTTTACCGGTTAAAACTACCTAAGACATTGCGTATTCACAATGTTTTCCATGTTTCTCTACTTGAAAAATATCGTGAGGATACCATTCCCGGACGTCGCCGCATACCACCTCCGCCGATTATTACCCCAATTGGAGATGTGGAGTGGGAGGTGCACAAGGTTATTGATTCATGTTTATTCGGTCGTTGGAAAAAACTCCACTACTTGGTGTCATGGGAGGGCCATGGCCCGGAGGAGAATTCGTGGGAGCCGGCGGACAATCTTGAAAACGCACCGGAGGCGATTGCTGATTTTCATAAACTCCATCCAACGGCACCGGGGCCCCAACCTAGAAGGGGGGGTAATGTTACGAACCCGTTCGTAACAAGGGAACGGTTGTAACGGTTAGGGTTAGTTGGCCTCTCCCTTCCCTTTAATAGTCAAGTGAGGAGGCTTGTTCCTCACTTGACATTTTGTGTAATGAAGATAATATGATTTTGGATACAATGTGTAAGTGTGATTCTCATTGTCATTATTGTAACTTGGTGGTGATTTAGTGTTGGTTTGCTTTGAATGTAATCTAAGTAGAGCATCGACTTCTTGGTCAAGCCGATCCGTAACAATTTAGACCTATTAGTATTTGAATGAAATTTTTACACAAAAATAAACTTTCTGTGAGAAGCCAAAATATTTCATTTTTCTTATAGGAAGATTATACATCTTGACTAGAGTCATATATTACAAGTTTA
The DNA here is from genome assembly GCA_951230915.1 of Antitrichia curtipendula. Classification (NCBI taxonomy): domain Eukaryota; kingdom Viridiplantae; phylum Streptophyta; class Bryopsida; order Hypnales; family Leucodontaceae; genus Antitrichia; species Antitrichia curtipendula. The sequence goes on along the minus strand of OX579638.1, from coordinate 24,308,528 downwards.
ATGAATTTTGGATTTTTATTGATTGAAATCTTATTGATTGAAATTTGACCTCAAAATTTTTTATTTTTTATTTTTCACTCTATAAGTTGCAAGAAAATAAAATAAAAATTCAAAAAAAATATCAAACAACTATATATATATCAAAAATATGTTTTTTTGCAATTTATGGAGTGAAAAATAAAAAAAGTAAAAATTTTAAGGTCAAATTTCAATAAATAAAATTTCAATCAATAAAAATAAAAAATTCATTAAACTTGTAACATGTGATTCTAATCAAGATGTACATTCTTCCTATAAAAAACTGAAATATTTTGGCTTCTCACAAAAAGTTTATTTTTATATAGAAATTTCATTCAAATAATAATAGGTCTAAATATAATCCATTCCAAGTAAAATTCTATAATTCCCTTTGTACAACATGTCCAAATTTCACTTTATAATTTCAATTTCTCAATTTATGAGAGTGATTTATATGGTGACCAACTACATTTAAGAGTCATTGTAGAATTAATCCCTAAAGGACCAACATGCGTTTTTTAGCAATATAGAAATATTGGGCACGTACTTGTGCCTATAGATTTGCATATATTAGGTTGAAATTTTAATAGAAGGTGGGAATAAGGAGTATCTTTCAAATGCACTAAATTTTATGAATTTTGGAAATATGTGTCAAAAGCTATGGCCTAATATATTATTTGTTTCTCCGACTTGGCAGCTTGGCCAGATAAAAAAAAATCACTTTTTTTTCAGAAATAAAAATTTGAAATTGTTTTTTTATAGAGATATACATGAGGGGAAAGCTTTCAATCATTTTATTTTGATCAATGAGCCAAAAGTTATAAGAAGTTTTAGTTTGTAGGTAGTTATAGATTCTTTACTCTAAAATAAACTTTGAAGTCCTTTATCTTATTCAATTTTCAATGTTTTTTGAAAAAAATAAAATAATTGAATATAGGTTATTTATTACAACATTGCAATTATTGGGATTGGCATTTTTCAATTCCATAACTAAATTCTTAACAATTTTGTATTTTCAATCATTTTCTACTTCTTTCTACTTACTATTTTTTTCCTATATGTTGTACAACTCTAAATGATGTGAAAATTTTCAAACATGTAGCCAATTTGTCTAGAAAAAAGAAACCAAAAGAATCACCACCATTTTGGACATTCTTTCATACAAAAGTGAGCTTGTGAAGTGCAGCTGCCATGTTTTTCGCAAGGCCAAAAAAATGATTTCAGTAAATTTGAATGCTTATATCTTGCAATCCACGATGTGAATATTTCTAAAATTTTTATCACATGTTCTCAAGTCAGCATATATTAAGATCCTAGAATTAGGTGTGTCAAAATTTAAAAAAATTTGATAGTTGTACTAGAAATGGTAGTTTTGGAGCATTTTTGGTAAAAACGTAGTCAAGGAACTTAAGGGATTAAGGGTGAATCATTGCATCAAAAACAATAAATATGAATATAAAATCAAAAAATGATAATTATAGATAATAAAATTGAATTAAGCTTTCCAATTTATAATTTGTAGGAATCAAAAATTTAAAATACATATATATTTATATGTGGATGTTATAATGATCATGGAAAATTATACAAATATAGGTATAAAGAAAAAAATACAATATTATATGCAATACAATCCCCAATTAAAATTAAAGTATAAACTTATACATTGTATCATTCCTCATTTTTATAAACATCAATTAAAGAAGGATGTAGAACAACATTTAGTATTGTCAAATGTGTTTGGTGTAAGAGAATTCAAAATTCAAAATGAGTTGATTCAATTCTTAATAAAAATAAATATAAATGCAACCATACTTAAAAATATATTATTTGAATTTAATTCATATTTTTTCTATGAATACACAAAGCAACTCAAAAATAAAATAATCAAATTGACTTTATTGCTTAAGTATAGCTGAGGTATAGAAGCTAATGAGAGACAACTATTAGTAGAACCAATGTTTTTTCAAAGGAATCTTCATCATAATGATTTGAAAAATGAGAAAAATTGGAAAAAACACACACTATGTATCAATGTTTATAATACACCAACTTACTAAACATATGTGAATTCAAAATAAGATACTTATAAACTCGAGGGGTGCATTTAGTTCTACTACAACAAACCACATGCGAACAAGTGGTTTTTGATAAACTATAATTTCAACCTAAAATTTTGAGCATTGCTTAATAAACACTATAGATTTCTATTGCCAAAATTTTCAACTCAAATAAAATATGAAATGATTTCTAGAAGAGGTTGAAAATGAACTAAAATGGCATGTTTTTCAACTCAAATAAATATAGAGAACACATTTAGATGACCATTGAATCAATATTCAATTCAAAATGAGCTTTCAATAGAATTATTTTTAGGAATTTTTTGTTCATGTTTTAGACAATTTTTTCTTATATAATATAGGGGGGTGTAATTTATTTTTTAGTTTTACAGTGTATCTTTTTACTTCAGAAATTTGTAACTAATTATTATTAACAAATAAATATATCAATAATTCAAAACATAAACTTTCAAAGTAGTAAAATCTATTCATATTTTTTGTATTTATTTTTATTTAAAATTCAAAAAGTATATAGAGGGTTCAAAGTTTTGTTCGCACATGGTTTCTAATGGATATTCTAAGTGAATTCCCTGAGCTTATAAATGGAGCTACCAATTACTAATACTTTTGTTGAATACCATGTTGGTGAATGCACTTGTTGTGAATGTAGTGGAAAATGTGTTGAGAATATGGACATTATATTTTGTTGTAATCCCTAAAGCTTGAAGGATATTTTCTATCAAAAAACACTTAAAATTGCTACTTCTGCTACATTCACCTAAAAAAACAAAAAAAATATCTTTTTAGAATCTAAAAATAGGATCTTGTACTTAATTTGTCTGAGATCATGTAGTAAAAATATCATAAAATTTGACCGTACGGATTAGAGGATATCAACATTCAAAGTTGGACAAAAAGTGTTTTTTTAAGAAGATGCTTAGATTGCCCCCAAAACAAGATTGTTCATAACTTTCTCATCCCTAGTTCAAATAGAATGAATCAAAAGTTTTACATGTAGAAAAAAATTAATATTTTAGTGGAATTTCTTTTAAATTATTTTGACTTTTTTTTGTACTGCCTATAGACCTCCATTTTTCGCTTACTTTACCATAACTTTTGCTTTTATGCATTGATTGAAACAAAAATTGTATATCCACGAAACTCTCAGCAAACTACACAATCTCCAAAAAATTCCAAAAGATTCACTACACATTGAAACATTAGGAACCTACTCAGATCCAAATTGTCCCTCAAAGGAACAAACTGTCCTTTAGGGGTCAATGTTGTCAAAGTGGTAGTGTGCTACTACCAAATGCCATGGATCTTACATTCTTTTTCCATTGATGCCTTCAAAAAATTACTTCATTAATTTGCAATATTTTCATTGTGAACCTCGTTATTTTTCAGTTGAAATGTATTTTAAATTGTATATTCCCAAAAATTGCAAGGATGATTAGCATGTGGCACTGAAACTACTTGATTTAAATTAAGCCCTTTCCAAATAGAATATGGCACATTCAACTATATTTGATACAAATTCACAAATTGTCATTGGTCCATAAACCAATATGCGTATACTCGGACCTTTTTAGTGTTGTAGAATTAAAAATGAATAGTAATAATTTCTACTAAGAGCATAATTTTTTATAAACTAAAAAAGGGACATCAATAAAGCACAATCAAAATCAAAATGAAATTTCTATAAAAACACATACTAATTATCATAACATTCTCTGTGATTAAGTGCAAATAGCGCTTTTAAATAAGTTTATAATTAGGTACAATATGTTTACATTATGACAAGGGACAAGGGAGACAATTACTCACAGGTCCCACAAGCTAAATTGAGATTTGTGGATTCTGTAAAGCGACTTGGGTACTAAACTTTAGACATTCTCAAACATACAAATAGATGCTGCACAATGTAGGTACTAAAACATGTTTTTTACCTTGGCAACATATATCAAAACGGTAAAAGCACAATTGGAATGTCCCCTCTCATTTGCTTTCTTTGTGTAATCTCCAACGTCTTTGGTGACACAAAGGGGCCACCTTTCTAGTAGTGAATTTTTATCATTTTCAATTTGACAATGTGTACTCAAGAACATGCTTGCTTTTGTTTTTTGGCTACAAAAAGGTTATAAAACAATTTGCGATTTGGCAATTATGAGTTATACGGATGTCATTTCATCATTTGCAATTTGATGAGGTATTGTAGAGTTTGTTGCATACCAATGATTATCCAAAGTTGATGTGATCATGCTTGGATGACACTAGTATTCTTTTACTTTAGTTCTTAAACAAAATATCATTGTATAAGTATTAAAGATTGAAGTGTTGTACATGAAAAGTAAAAGGCATTGTTTTGAAATAAAATCCTTCTTTTACTTTGGCATTTTACTTTATCTTTTCACACATGTAACTATATATAAGATTACCTAAACATTTCTTTTATTGTATATTGTGCAAGAAGATATCTCAAATAGTTAGTTAGTTGAGTACAATTCCATTTATATAAAAACATAATTCTCATTCCATTTGTTATTTTGTGAAAGAGTGCATTATATTCTTGATAATCATTTCATCTATTCATCCGCAAATGGAAAACTTCTTGGCCAAAATGACACAAGTGGGAGAAGACAACAAGAAACAAGTATTTGAACGTGTAAATGTGAGACAATTTGACGGACAATCTTTGGGTGTGCCAAAACAAGAAAAGGCAGAAGCGAGCAATACACGAGAACAAGCTTTACCAATGGCTCTGCACTCTATGCAAGAAAAAATGGACCAAATTTCAAAGGAAACATCAACCAAGGTGTCCCACATCCTCAAAAAAATAGAGGGAGTAGACAAGGAGCTAGCGGAGGCCAAGAGTGACAATATGACTAGCGAGATGCTGCAGATTGATGTGGTAGACGACATAAGGGACGCCACCAGGAAATTGCAGAATAATGTTGGTGACTTGATTGGCGATCTGCGGACAAACAAGGACCACACGTCTGCTCTCGCCTACCAATTGTGGGTTGTGAAGGACGACGTGAATAAAGTAGCCAAAAACTTGAAGGATTTCCAAGAATCGGAGGATTTGGAGGATGAGACATTGGAGAATGCTATATTGGAAGTAGCGGACGCAATAAATGAAGTAAGGAACCAGATGAGTGGAGTAAGGGAGGAAATAGGCGAAGTAACAGATAAACTGAACGATTTGGAGAGACTGAGACCGGGTGATGGAATATTGGAGAACGATGCTATATTGGAAGTACGGCACGAGGTACGTGAAGTAAGGGATGAAATAGGTGAAGTAAGAGATACAACAATGAAGGATATGGAGAAACAAGGTGATGAAGTGATGGACATCAAGACTACGATAAAGAGTCTAAAAGATGGTCTGAAGGATTTAGCAAACGAACTCGAGAGCATCAAGGATGTTGCGACAAATCTCGGGAAGGATGTGGATATGGTGAAGGAGGAATTAAAGGTTGTCAAGGAGAAAACCAGAGCGGCAAACGCTCGACAGAATGAAATGGTGGACGACCAAGAACTGATGTTGTATGAACTGCAAAAAGTGACGGACGAAGTATCAAGCGTGAAGCAAGACCTCCGAGATATTTGGGTGGAAGTCACCGACGAACTCGGGATGGGTGTGGGGAGTGGACTGCGCGATGTTAGGCGTGAACTAAAGAGCATCAAGCACGAAATGGGAGATGCAAAAAAGGATTCAAAGCAAAGAAAATTGACGGACGCAGATTTGGATTTGATGAAAGAATTTAACGATACCGTAAAAAATGCGCAAACGGATCCACATGCACAAAATGTGAAGCCAACTTTAGGCGAACCGAGGGATGTAATGACAAAGCTGATTGGCAATAGGAAACGAAAACAAGATTCAAGGGAGTCAACCTTCAAGCAAAATATGAGGTTGCAAAAACAAAGCAACCGTGGTGAGGAGCGTAGTACAACTTTTGTTTCGAATGCATCCGGGTTTCAAATGGTTGCATCTTCTTCAGATTCAAGTTAAATTACTGTAGAAAGAGACCATGAGATTTGAATGCTCTATGTGTATTTGCAAGACCAAAATATTTGGCATGAAAATTAGTTTAGGAGTAGTCGAGATGATGGCTTGTTCTTCTTGTCAATTATGGAACTATTACTTAGGCATATATATAGGAATAAATATTTTATAAAATGCCAAATTTTTTTAAATTCTAAAAGGTAATTTTCATGCCATTAACTGCATCCCCCCACCCCCAAAATAATGTTCTCAAGTGACTTTCCAAAGAATTGGCAAGTAGCAATTCCTCAAAAGTCCTTGAATAATTGTAGAAATTCAATTCCTAAGGCCAAAATTGCTCAAAATTCTTAGAAAATGAAATCTAAACTCAAATGTAAACGCAAATTATATTTTTGAATTCATATGAAAAAATTTGCATTCATAAATATAAATTTTACATATAAACAAATCAAAAGTCAAACCATAATAGTTGTAAATAGAAACCTCAAAAGACAATGTGTTTGCAAGGAATTTTAGGACTTAACCAATCCATTTTGTAATACTAGTATTTGAATAAATTTATTCACTACACTATACATTAAGTTGAAGATTTGCTAAGAGTTGAATATGGTCCTACAAAATGGTACTTGCTAGATACTTTTCACTTGAAATTGAAGCTTTTTTTATGTGTTCAATTCTCAAGTAGTCCTTCAATAACTACAAAATTAGAAATTTGAAGTCAAAACATTCAATAATTAATAGAAAATGAGCTTAAACTCGAATGAGCACACAAATTTAATTTCTAAATTAGCAACAAAAATGTGCATTCAAAAATTGAACTTACGTGTTTGACCAAGTCAAAAATCAAACCACATCAATCAACCTATACCTCAAAAACTACAATTTAGTTTTTTTAAGGATTGTAATAGGTATCACATTATGAAAATTGAAAATTGAAAATTGCAATAAATACATGTTTGATTTGGTGAGCAGAAGGCCGGTACTTCTGAGGTTAATCAAACTTCATTGTTGAAACTCCTAATCTCCTTGCCAGTGTGTACTTTAAAGATAAGTAGATTTTTTGGATATAAAAAGAAAGATGCAAATTCTGCTTTGATAACAGGAGAAAGGATCTGCACACCAAAGATTTTACAAACTCACTTTGATCGTGAAAATATAATGAAAAAAAAAAAAAAAATTCATAAATCTCAGATTCATGAGAAAATGCTACTCAGAGCTCCCCGAAATATCACCACTGAAGGCACCGCTGTTACCTGAGGTGGACCCTGATTGCATTGAGGAACCACCTCGAGCACGCTGAAGCTGCCGCAACCTAAAAACATCGCGTGGAGGTGGTCGATTTTGTGGCCCAGGCGTCTCTTCGTCGTCTTCCCCTCCTAAAGACAAGAATTCCGAAACTGGTAAGTAACTAGAGACATAAGAAAGGACACGAAAAGTGCCTATTATGCCTATTATTATAGGAAGCTTCAAGGTAAGAAAATGAACAGAAGGAAGAAATCATACCCTACAATTTTAACAATACTAGTATGTTAATCGACTAACAGGCTCCAAAGTGACCTTCCTTTTTCTAGTCAGAATAGGCACTTTTCATGTCTGTTGTTCATAGAGAGTTAAGAGAAAAACTTCCTGAGGAACTTACTTTCAGGATCTTTCCTTTTGGGTGGAAGTCGTGATTGTCTAGAATTTGAACCAGACGCATTTCTTCCTTCAGAAGCTGATTGATTACTATAATTGGTCCTAGTATGATTGTTGTTTCGTTCCTGACTTTGGGCAGCGCCATGTCTGTCCCCAATCACAGCAGGGCTTGCAGGCCTTCCACCTGTCTGGGCTGTTGTAAGGCCCTCTTCTTGCATCATTGCTTGAAGGTCAGTTTGCAGCAGGTACGCCATAACCGTGTCGGGATCCGGATATGGTCCTATGTAAAAATAACCATGGAAGCATTCAGTATCTCAAAAGACCAATGTCACTCCCTGGTATGATTTCTTCCTTGAAATTTAGAAATCTAGAATTCAAAATTGAGGATGGAAAGATGATGCACGCTTCAAATCAGGCCTACTGTAGTTTTCATTAAAATTAGAGTACTTCAGGAACTATTGGATAACATCATAAAGAAATTCTCCCCTGTGATTCATAGGATGGACTCACAATGATACAGAGGGAGGTCTCTGGTGAGATCATTAGGAGACCTCATGAATCATAGGAAACGTTCCTGAAACAGCCTAATGTTATTGAAAACTCAAATGCAAAGGCGAAGACGGAACGTGACAATCCACGGGACCAAAAGAAATTAATAAGTCAAGTACAAGCTGAGATCCTTACCACTAACAGATCTTGGAAGGCGAGTAAGAAAAGAACCAAGAGAGGGAGGCAGAAATTTCAAGGCATCATCCAGTGATTTATTATTTCCACCACCTTCACCAGGGGGACGCCCTGGTGGAAGTGGAGGCGGTCGGGGCCATGCAGGCGGAGGTGGATGCATTGATTGCATAGGAATAGCTCCAGTAGCCATCATCGGGACTGCGCCTGCAACACCAAAGCAGACATCCTTAAGCAGAGTCTTTAAATAAATTACACACGCAGATAAATTATTGAATACCGGTAGCACAATATACGTCTCGACAAGACTCAATGCGGCAAGGTGCAAAGTAGCAGTCAAAGCGACCTGCATACGAAGAACCCCTCGCCTAGCATTACCTTTTCCCAATCCGCAGAGCATTCCAGATTTTGGAAAAAGAAATTATATAAAAACACAATGAAGTAGATCCAGCTACTTGTAATGCATATGGACAAGAATAAAACCTTGTAAATGCTGTGGTGCAGCCGGATGCAGTCCCAACAGCGGGGGTCCAAATTGCATGCCTGCACCCATCCTTCCAATAGGCTGCATAGGTCCTGGGGCTTGCCCTTGGGTGTTAACTCCTGCAAAAAAATCAATGAACCCAGTCACAAGCAGAGACGAGCCCTTCGACTTTATTTCTCGAGAGTAAATGCATCTTCAAATATCAGCACAAGACCTGCAGTGGACAGACCAGAGGCATACCAAATCCCTGTCGAGGATCATAGCCCATCGTAGCCGAAGAGTCAGGTCGAACACTATTAGTATTGGAACCTGAGTTCCCAGCTCCTGTCGATGAATTCCTTTCAGCTGCTCCAGATAGATTGAAAGATTAGAAACAGTTCAAAAGGATCATTCTGTAAGAGATATTCAAGAAGTCATCCGCGTGCAACAGATTTATCAGACATGGTTTTCATACTCGCATTCTCATGACAAAGTTTCACCTGGAGGTCCAGAGTCTCGGTTGCCTTGAGTTGCACTAGACTTCTCCAACTTTGACGATAACTTATGAATAGGCGTCTGTAGATAGGAAACAAATGGAGTCAAATGTGGAGCCACAATGCGCAATACAGAATTTGTAGACGAACTATGCATCTGCAAATTTTACTGGCACTCTTCTCCCATCAATACTTGAACCACTACTAAGAAAAATTTTGTACCTGTTTACGAGACATGAGATCGAGATCTAAGGATGAACATGGCCAGAGGTCAAGGAAGCGGTATCTATTGATGAGACGCTGCAGCGAGGATTCAGCTGCAACATCGTCCCCAATTTGTGACAGAGCTTCCTTTCGCCGCTGCTCAACCTGGAAACGATCCACAGCAAGACAAATAGCCCCCGACCTCCGACTGATGAGATCAACGAAATAGAATCGTTCATATCATGACAATACGAGCTTAAACAGATGCTAAAGAAACGAAGACGTTCAACAGAAATAAACAATGATTGATCAAACAGAAAACCTGGCGTAAACTAGAAAACCCAAGAACTAAAACCCAAAACCTGATGTTGACAATGAGAAGAAAACAATGTTAACCGCAGGAGATAATTAAGTATTATTATACCTTCAGAGTGCTGGCAAGATCTCCATATATTTGCTCAAAAGCCAAAAAACGATTCCAAACCTGTCTCAACAAAACTCATCAAACTCTGAGCATCTTCAAATATTCCTTCATCACAATATGAAATGACATAATGATACTACTCTTCCTGCAATAATCAAAATTCCAAGACAAATAAGAGTTCACACCTCCGCAGATTCTTCAGCAGGAAGGACACTAAGAGCACGCTCAAAAAGCACCCGTACATTTCGCTCGTCATTCATACGACAAAGAAAATCTGCATATCTGAACAAAGAAAATAAAGACAGAAAGTGTTAGTAACCTACGCTTCTAAATAGAATTAAAAGTACAACCTCCAGATAACCGAGAAATTCTAAGCAGTTTTGCCACTCTCAGACTAAAAATCATGGTACTAAATTAGCATCTCGTGAGATAAAAACTCACTCTAAAACATATGGAGCTTCTTTAAGGTACTTCTTCAGCCCTAGTTCAAAGATATTTCGAGCCACCTACAGAAAAGAAGCCACATGAGTGTACACAAACAACCTGCTGTCAAAAAGAGATACAAGTTCTCCTGGACATAGATCACATTCGGATCACATGACAGCAATAAATGAGCCAAATTCCAATACTGTTATTCAAACAGATACACTACTTCGTTATTGCGCTGCAAAACATAGAAATCACGCTAGGACTAAAACTTCTGTCCGAAAGTGATAATCCCGTTCAAAGTCGTTCTACCTTGGGATCTTTATCAACACAAAGCTCCATGGTGGCGGATGCCACATAGACATGGTATGTGCAAGTGGGAGATTTGCGAGCTTCCATGAAGATTTTGCGAGCTGTTTCAATTCCTTCTGTTCTCCTCACGAAGCGCATCAACTGCACCACTTCGAAGTATTAACAACGCATGAAGGCTTCTAAACTTCATTGAAATTAGCAATCCCTGCTGAAATTGAGGACGGCGGCCAGATTATTCGTGGCCTGGGTTGACGGTATTCTTGCTACAACCTACACATAATTGTGATAACTAGACCAATTACCTGAATGTATGCTAAAGCGTTGGCCGTTGTGCCGTTCTTGATGAGGGTCTCGTACACTGCCTTGGCTTCCTGGCCCAACCCAAATTACATCTAAGTTACTACCATTCAAACCACAAGCTTCCAGCAGGTCTTGAAAGAAACAAACTTCAAGCAACTCCCTATTACCAATCAGCATCCCGTGAACAAAAACAATTTTCTACTAACCTTGATTCCACCCCGAGCTTCTTCAAATTCAGCATAGGCATAATGTAATACTCCCGTATCTGTCAGTCACAACAGAAGGTTCTTAATAATGTCACTATCCATACAGCTTCTTAAGCTGTATGGATACAATTACTTAACCCGACTTCAAGCATCACTATGCTCGGATTCTGGCGCTTCTATGCTCTTGAAGAGCTAGATTATGCTACAGGCACTGTTCTCCACCTCGCTGGCAATAATATTCTTGAGAGGAGACGCAAAAGGGAGAACTTGTCCAATTCGTGCAAACCATACACAACAAAACAAAATAATTTAAATTAAATCTGTACCGCAGTAAGTCAATCACGATCAAAAAAATTCAAATTAAACAGCTGTTTATTATTCCTGAGAGCCAATTTAGTTCATTTCCCAGATTAGGTCATCAATAGACAAACTGGGATTGTGTTGGAGGAAAGCTCAAAGGGTGTTCGACTGCCTGGATACACACTGATCATAGTAAAAGACGTAAAGTGTACCTGGCAGAGCTGTCAATGCTCGCTGAAATATAACGGCTGCAGAATCAGGTGACCCATTTTGAGCATGCCAAGAGGCATAGTCATACCAGATGTCTGAATAATGATAAAGATACATCAAACACTGCATAAACACACAAAATTATATAATGAACCTAATTTGTTGAGCAATAAACTCAGATCAAGCCCATGGAATATCTTTCACATGAATAAGAACGTCACACGTACCTGGAAATCCACTACGAATCTAATCGACACGATTAGGTTAGCTTCAAGTACAGTTCTCTTTGGAGCAGTACTAACAAGACTTACTAGAATCAGACAGCTTACCTGCTCATAAGTGAAGGCCACATGCTTGGTCAACCCTACTGGATCCAGTCGTTGAGGATTCCCCCTGGCATTATTCAGTTCTTTCAACCATCAATGATACTATTCGATTGTAATCCCAGCAGATGATATTTTTTAAAGAACTCTGAGCTAAAACATGTAATAAAGCGACACTACGGACAGACTTGCACGAGGTCATTTCGACACGACAAGATGAGAATCATATCAACAGCTATCAGAACTAGGTTCTTGGTTCAAACCAAGAGCAGTTCCAAGGATTACCCAGACGACTCTTGTGACTCCACAGTGCAAAGCCTCATCTCAACTAAAAAACTTGCAAATATTTGTCCGCAAGAAATATCTTACTTCTCAAATGTCAATAATTGCTTCCAAGCTATGCACTGCTGCTCTTCCTGAATACATGCACGCTACAAATCATGTCAGACTCCACACCACAACACAGTTAAGGAAGAAGTCACTTCGCTCAAGAAAAAATGAGTGACAAGAAAGAAGTAAATCAGCAGAGTAAATTTAATAAGTGGTAGGAGCCTTTAACAGGGCTCCCTACAAAATGTAATACATCACATCTGATCAACTGTACACACAACTTTAAACAAAAGCAAAAAATGCACAACGACAAAGCATGCACAAAGCCAATCAAAGAAAAGAATGCATAAAAATAGGACAGTTGAATGATACAATCACAGGATAGGTACAACGCTAAGGCCCGCAGAAGATGTGATTTGAGAACTAATATGAAATCAGGATAGTGAACATCATAAAACAAGTTAACAAGGAGGCAACAGCATGCAAGTACATTTGGACAATACTACACAGGTTTAACATGAAATACATAGCGTACATGGCTGATTCCTGTGGAACCTAAAAGGTGAACAAATATTCCACAGAGCCTTCCATTGAATACACAAGCACCTCTTAATCGGTGAGGACGATTCAAAAACACTTGCAAACTCACTCCAGGAGCATTCAGGTGTTCCATATGGTCAATAAAAACCAACACCAAGTTTGAAGTCACCAAGTCATCTTCAAAAGCCAGACTCATCACGATGGATCTCAGGATTGCAGACCAATAACTCCAAGAACAATACAAAAAAATGGTGACAAATTGATGGAATCAATGAAGGGTAACCAGTGTGGAAGCAGAATTAAGGAGTCAGGGAATGAAACTTGCTTTGTACGAGCCCGTAAGAGGCACTGCAAGCATGTGTGTATCAATACGATCACAGTACTTCTTGCGCTCCCTATAAACAGCCCTGGCACTGAAATGCTTAGGTTGATACTCTGCCAAAAGACCCTTTGCCTGCATAGACAGTGCGATTCAGCCCTTAGATACACTCAACCGACACCATTGAAGCTCCTGAATCAGTCTGCTTGAGATTCAATCATTTGTTGGCGCAACATTGAGCTTGCCACCACCAACCAGCAAGAGCACGTGCGTTTGTCCATTATAAAACAACACAATGTGAAAATAGGCCAGATAAAAGGTGAAAAATGTTCAGTCATGAGTCATTGAGGTACAAAGACAAGTTATACAATACCCAAAATCAGAACCACAAGCATTCATAAACTGCACAGTGAACGAATCATCCACATTTCACCAAAAAAATTGGCACTTTGATTGACAAAACATCTCATACCACCACCCTGACAAGCCATGGTACCCCGTATTGAAGCATGTACAACCCACCAGACAAAGGATGGCCATTTGAAAAATTCAATTTTATTGAACCCCATAAGTGCATCACAAGTGGTGGCTGTTTCACTCCTAGACTCTGACTCTGATAAAAGGGCAAGCAGCCAACCAGGGCACGGCTGACGGAATTCTCAAAACTTTCATATTCCTTCCAAATCTGCTCAACCAGGTGAACAGGGGCCAAAATAGCTTTCTGATAAGCCTTACGCACTGTCGTCATCCTGAATGACTCTTCTTGAGGAGTCACAGCCTGCTCATCACATTGATCCAGTACCAAGATCAGATTTGTGAGGTAGCTAAAATCCCTACATCAGGAAAATTAAGAAACTAGAAATGAATCTCAAGCTCACCCCTGACGAGAAGCGGAAGCGAAGAGATAAGTTGAAAAGAACCAAAAGAAATATTAAAACCACTTTCAGGCAACTGTGAACTTACAGGGGCAGCTTTCAAAAATGATATATATTCAAGCCAAACGGGACCTGCATTAATATCAAACCCTGTTTCACATCCACATATTACTCTGGTCAGAATATCCCACCGTACGCCACCCTGGTAAATTTCCATTCCAGAACTGGAAACAGAATATTCAAGTACATTCAGATGCCTGAGAAAAAAAAATCGAGCTTGCAAAGACGAAAAACGCACCAATATGGCCAAGCATAAACTCGAATGCCTTTTTCATCTCATCGCGCCCTTCGGTACCTCTACTGTCGTTCACTTTCCGCATATACCGCAGATACGCTCTCCTAGAATACCATCAAATCAATAATTCACTTTCCCTCATTGAATAATTGCAAGACGCCCCAAACAACATTAATAATACTCATATCCATGGTTAGACTTAAAGGTCCAATTCTGACTTGAACTTCTATGAGTAATTCAAACGGAAAACCATTCTAGCAGATCCAGGTAGCTAACAAAAATATGGTTGATAAATTCAGAAGCCAGATTATCAAAACAGCGACACAACGTCTAGGACAGGCAACGCTAAGTGTTCCGGCCATGTCTAGTGCATAGTCCATGATAAACGTTCATCTACAAACATAGTCACACAGCGTAGACCTTGAAACCTAATGATTTGGAGTAAGCTTCATACGAGTAGTGCAGAATTAGATTTCACTAAGTTAGGGGGAAAATTGGAGAACGGAACTAACCAAAGGTCCACGTGCAGACACTGAAGTAAACATCGACTAAAAATCTGCTTGACAGCATCGTCATCGTTTGCTGCAAGTTGAGCTTCCACATAAAGTCTCCAGAACTTCGCCTGCAAATAAACCTTTGTGAGTCTCATCTAATCTCCACTATTTCCGCAACAAGTAGCTGCAAGTGCTTTTCGAAGAGGTCATGAGAGTACTTCTAAGGTTCAATCTCTGATAATGTTTGCTGCTGAAAAATCTCCTCAAATACTTGCTTACTGAATCTCAGACTTTGGACACGACAGGTGCATGGTAAAATATGTAGAACTGTACCGATGTTGGGAATCTGGAAAGCAACTCCTCGTAAATTGGAGCAGCATCACCAATCGCCTTTGTCTGCTCAGGCACACCATTCGAGTTGTCACGACAAAAAACTCATCAAATAAATTTATAAAAAAAAAATTATCTCTCGAATATATATTATAAATCACGAACGAATGCTCGTCAAATCCGGCCAGGGGAGGGATGCAATGGCACAATCATTAAATCTTAAGTGCGCGCATGCTCTGAAATAAGCCAACTACAAAGTCCTCCAAAAAATGATCAAACAGCATATTTCAGCAGTCACTCAAATTCATAGCAATGTTCAAATCTCTTACCTGAGCTTCGCTACAAAGTCCATTCAAGGCCTCCAAATCGTACTGGTTTGCTTGAAGAGCCTCACGTGCACGCCGCTCCTACCATAACCAAAAGCACAAAACACCAGATCATCAACCAAACTGATTACGCACACCTCCAGCTGACTCAGTAATTTTGCTACAATAAAATCCACACGAAGTACATAAAAATTCACAAAATCTCCAATCCGTTCCACATTCAGAAACAGTTTCTTGAAAATTAAAAGCTGTAGATAATAAAGAACCCTGAGTGCCGCTCAAACCAGAACCAAAAGCAACCACGAAAAACACACGCACCAACTTATTAACACAATTATTACACACCTCCAGCTCATTCAGTACTTTTGCGCTGCTAAAATCCTCACAAAATTCAGCAGCTTGAAAGAGGAACTAAGCCCTCGCACATTAAAATCAAAAACTGTAACTCACATTTTTTGACATATAAGTCGCGGTGTTCGACACGACAGAAGCCCCTCCGCTCGGCGCTAAGGATGCAAGCTGCCCTTCATCCGCTGGAGGCACAAAGACATCTGCTGCTGCAGCTTCCTCCGCTGCCTCCGACACGACTACCACGAGTGAGGCAGCTCCAGGAGACGGCCCTGGCGAAGGCGCAGAAGATGCTGGCGCGGGCGCTGCTGGTGCTGGAGACCCCGCGGGCATGGCATTGCCATCATCTTCTTCTACCGGCACCAGCAATGGAGTCACGGCAGGACTGTCCTCGTCTACTACCATCATGGCCAGCACCTCTTCACTCAATCAGTCACCAAAAATTCGCGAGTCAGGGTTCAAACTCGCGGAAGAAAGACAAAGTATCAGATGCGGATGCTGCTTCTCCTGCAGAGGAATGTCATTCCGTCCGACGACATAAGGAAAGGGCTGGATATGCGAGGGTCGAGCTTCTTCGAGGACGGGAAGAAGTGGCACTTGCACTGTCCGAGTGGTGTTTGTAAAACCCTAAGCGACGACCGGGATGACGATGGTCGACGAAGATAGACGGAAGTTGTCCGCGACAGCGACGAAGGCAATGGCCGGGGACGACGACGGACGACGGACGACGGACGACGAAGACATTGGGCAGGGGGAACACGACGGACGACCTCATCCGTAGTCAACGTGGACCTGTCCCGACTCCCGAGCGAATTTTTCAAGGTACTGTAACATCCAATTAATATGGGAACAACATTGATCTCAACAAAAGTGAAATTCAATCTTATTTCAATATCTACTCCATTTTGGACAGCTCAATATGAACAGTTTGTTTTTTTCTTTGAAATTTTTACACATGTGATTGAGGAGTAGCTTTAAGGCACAACAATTTTTATAATTTTTGACTACATAGTTAAAAAGTTATTGTATGATATGTAATTTTCATTGCTTAGCAGGCAATATGAGCAACTCAAAAAAATTCTTAAGAAATCATTTTTTTTTAAATAAAAATTTGAAATTGGTTTTCTAGATTTATATATGCATGTAAAGCTTTTTAATCATTTCATTTTGATTAACCCCTAAATGCCCAAGGCTTGTTTTGAGCTTCTTGGAGTTTGCTATAAATTGAACAAAATGCCAACAGTTTGATAAGTTGTATCAATTTTTTTTTAATTGTAACCATACAAATTCAATCAAGACATGTTAGAGATCTCACAAGAAAAGAAAACACAACAATATCACTTATGGAGTGAAAGATTATAATATTTGACTATGAGGTTGTTTAAACTGCAAAAGTGATGTGTAGGCTTTCAATCTTCTTTTCACAAGTCCAATCTAAAAAGTTGGTGACCAAAAAATACGAGGTTAAAGGGCCTAATATGTCTAACTCCAATCAATTTACAGCTCTTTGAAATCTACTCTATAATTTTTTTAAATGAACTTTGAATGTGATTATTTCTCCAAGATCTAGTGTATTTGAGGGTCATTTCCAAGAGCTCTTAACACTACGGGAAGTCAAGATTGCAATGGGTACCCTTGCACAAAAACTTAAATAGAAAAATCACTATCACCTATTTTCAAGATCAGATTTTGATGCTAAAATTAGACTTCAAAAAGAACTTTCTAAAAGTACAAACTACTAAAAATAGCAACTTATTTAGGTTTTATTTAACTTCAAAGTTTTGCAAACATCGGATTTTGGTGCCTCGGGCATTTAGGGATTAATGAAATGAAAAATATGAGGAGTTTTAGTTTGCGGGTAGTTATGGAATCTCTATTCTAAAATAAACTTTGAAGTCCTTTATTTAACCCAATTTTCAATATTTTTGGAAAAAAATAAAACCACAAGATCCACATTGTTTGTTACAACATTACATCCATTGGGATTGGCATTTTTCAGTTCTGTAACTAAATTCTTAACAATTTAGTATTTTAGATCATACTCTATTTTTTTTTTCAAGCATGAATATGAAATATTTTTGTTTGGAATGTTTTATAGGTATTCCCAACTTATTTCTTTAAGAAATCATGGAGTCAAAGTAACAAGTTATAGAATCTACACATTTTTGTGTAAAAAGTTGAAAGATGAAATCTAACCATTTGGAAAGAGTTGAAAATACTTCTTTTTGAAATTCAAGCAACTCAATCTTGCAATTGGTAAGGTTTTTTATTTGAAATTTTAAGAGGGTGTACTCTCTCAAGATAATTAAAGGATCCTATGGGGGTTGAATCTATTAATGAATAAATGTGGATGAAGATTTTAGCCTTGCTTTAGATTTAGGTACTTTGAAGTAATTTTGGGCCTAAAAACATAAAAAATAGTGCAAAAGCTTCATGAAATTGAGTTATGAACATTCTTCTTCATCTTTTATGCCAAGAGAGTCTTATAGGAAGCTAAATGCAAATCTGAATGTTTATACATAATGAATTATTTATAGCTTCAAGAAGAATCTAGACATATGATGTCTTCTTTTGAAAAAAATTCTTTTCTTTGCCATCTTTAATTGAACCAATTCAAAAGCTAGTACAAGAATCAAGAAGTATCAAGTAGCCAAGCTAATCACATCAGTGAAGAAAAGACAAAATATTATTTTTTTAACAAATTTATAATTGTGTTTCATACATGTTGTGTAACTCTTTGTAGTGTGTCCTTAAAAAGACTCACAATCTATCCAGTGGATGCCAACTCTCTACAACAATAAGATGTCTAAGAAATAATCAAATATAATTTGTAATGAATCAAAAGGTACTTTTCTATATGCAAAACTCTTTATAGAAGATGTAATTATCTTTACATTTGATAATGTTAAATTTATCTTTTTTCTGAATTTATGAAATTACAAAATCATGCTCTAATATTAATCTTTATTGAAAATATTATTCCTTTAAATCCTAAAGGACTAAGGAATAATCCAAATTCTTAAAATTATACAGATGTATTACAAAATATAACTTAGAAGAATAAGTTAATTGTGACTTTCAAATAGCAATGGTAAAATAAGACCCATAGATCATTCTATATGACTAGATTAAAAAAATGCACAAAAAAATATTTTTCAATAATATTTGAAGCCAAAATTTGAAAATTCCTTCAAAATAGATTATTGATTGAATATTTGTGGTTTTTATAAGATTTTTTTTCTTAAAAAGTTTATAGTGCTAAATTCTAATTATAAAGGTTTTTGAAGACTTTTATTTTTTATTTTTTATTCGAATCATTTTTTAAGGACTATTTTTTGAACTAGAAAGTTATTGTTTTGAGGCCAATCCACCAATACCCTTTGATTTATAGAATATTTGAAAAACAAAATCTTCAAAAATTTATACTAAAAATATTAAAGAATGAACACAAGGATCTTCCAAAAAGAATATGGATGAAAAAATGCATTTTAGGATGTTTGGGGTGTATTTGTATTCATATAGTTCACATTTCATTTGCATGCCATGTTCTTTAGGGATTACGGACCAAACATTTAAATTTTAAACAGTGAATGAATGACTTTATAACAACAAATTAAATTTTAAGGTCAATTATCTAAAATTATTAATAGCATTCAAAATTCTTTAAAGATAAAGTTAGTGTGTTAGCATGCAATTATATATATTTCTATAAAATTAATTGTATTGTTATACAATTATATAAATATAAAATTGATGTAGAGTTGAGGGATTTCCATCCATTATTAATATTAGGTAAACAATAACACAACTTATGTCACAATATCCGTCACATTTTCATTTTGAAGAAATATCATCCAATTATTTCATACAAAGTTCACAATAGAAACCAAGATTGCATCAAGCATTCATGTGATTCATCATGCACACATTTTTTCGATCACTTGTCTTTTTTCTATATACAAATTTGGCTAATATTAGTAATTTGTAGAAGTAAAATTTTGGTATACAAAAATTTGTATCGATTTAATGAACAATCATTTGATAAAGTAGGTAAATGCCTAAGACCATTTCATAGTTCTCCAATTTTAAATACAATCTTTTGATGACAAATATTTTCTAAATAACAAATGTAAAAAGACGACATTCTCAAGCACACTAGTTGGAAAGAAGCTTTAAAGGTCACACCTAAAGGAGCCATGGGAGGGGAATTTATATCAAAATAAGACCAATAAACACTTCAAAAATGAGAAGATCTATGCATCTTTGCAACACAAATCTACACTACAATAGCTACAAAATACAAATCTCAGTTTCATAAGTAAAAAGCATGAGCAATTTTGTGTTATTATTTGGTTGTTTTTCTTGTAGAAAACCATTGAGTGACATCCTTCTCACTAACATTTTTTGGTTTTCATCAAAGTTATTATGCCTTTGAAACATTGATGCATTGCATTTTTTTAACTTGGTCTATTTTAGAGAGCATTTACTACATACTTTTAAAAAAGATTAGAGAGTCCTTGAGTATGTGCTAGTTCTTTAGTGTCACTCGTGACAAGACTACTACCATTGACACCATCTCATGGATTTTGGTGCACATTTTGGTGTACATTTTGGTGCACATATGTTTTCAAAAACTTTGCCCAAAGTGCCATGCTCTTGAAACTTGAAAATATATGGGTCAGGCCACCTATATCTAATCACTTAAGCACATGTAGAACAAATGGTGAGCAGTTGAGTGCAATGGAATTTTTTCCATGTAGGAAGACAAAAAATGTTGTGATTGCAAAAAATTTGGAATTTCATTTGCAAAACTGAAATTCCTGTAAATTTTGGGAAGCACAAGTGTTATGAGCCAGTACTTGACTTCTAGAGTCTTACAATTCAGCTCATAGGAGAGACTACTTCCTGCTCATGCATACAAATTTTAAAATAACACATGGCATTCAGCAATTGTTCCTTGCAGCCTTGCATATTGTGCATGTCATTAAAACCATCAATTCACAAAAAAAAATTGTCTAGCCGGAAGTAGCGGTGCCCTAGAAGTTAGGACCCATTCCTAGTTGGTAATGGGTGGTCCAGTTCTAAGTGGCGGAAGGACAACAAACAACATCGCTTAGGTCTTGCTTGAGATGTTGAGCAGAGTTGGAGACTTGCCACGAAAATATTTGCTCTCTAAATTTGTTTGTATCAAAGTTGATAGCCATGAATGTCTTTCAAGGATGTGGAAATGGTATCATGATGCAAGTTGAGAGGGTCTACACTCTTAATATGATTGGTGTCCATTGTATTGTTCATAGGGCCAACCTTGCAATGAATTCTCTTTTGACCTTAATTTGCATTTGTGACTTGAATTGAAGATTGATTCAAAGCCATCTATGGCTACTACAAGTTGGGGGGGCCTAAGGAGATTCTTATTAATTTTTGAAAAATTATGTGAGTTAAAAGATAGGGTCCATTTAATTCAAAGGAAAAAATGTATACCATATATTGGATTACTATAGGATCTATGAAATGTTACATATTCTAATATATATATATATATAGAGAGAGAGAGAGAGAGAGAGAGATTAGGCTATGTAAAAACATCATGTGGTAGGAATCTTTGTTGATAAATGAGCCTTGATATGTAGGGGCCCTACAAATTTTTCATAGTTTAGATGTGCAGAGATAATTTGATATGGATAATAAAATGGACAAAGTCAAGAAAATCCACAATGAAGGGTAGTTGATTGAAATTGTGTCACTATACTAGTAGTGCATATATCAAAATAATTAAATGTAAATGTAAGACATTAACCAAAAGTGGAAAAATTGTCACATTGTGACATTGCATAAATAGAGAGGTTTACTTTAGTGGATTCAACAAATTGAAAATTGTACAACACAATGATAGAATTTATAGTCCATTTAACTCCAATTTTTGAAGTCATATGTGTTAATCATACTTATAATTTCAATAGTTGATTAAAGTTTTTGCAAAAAAATGCCAAAAAAAGCCCATATTGCAAGGGCTACTTGTTGAAGAAGGATAATGACCAAATTGGAAATTATCCTATTAGTATAATAAGTTTGTTCCAAGGGAGACGGTCAAGTAGGAAATCAATGCTAATGGGACAATGCCTAAAAATAAATAATACAATCTCAAAATAGAAGACTATGACCCAATTTGGAAAATCAATAATCACTCAATCTACAACGACATTCTCGGGGAGGTCACTTAGTTCTACTACAACAAACCATGTGCGACAAGTGGTTTCTAATAAACTATAATTTCAACCTAAAATTTTGAGCATTGTTTAATAATGACTATAGGTTTCTATTGCCAGAATTTCCAATTCAAATAAATATGAAATGATTTCTAGAAGAGGTTGAAAATGAACTAAAATGGCATGTTTTTCAACTCAAAAAATTATAGAGAACACATTTAGATGACCATTGAATCAATATTCAACTCAAAATGAGCTTTCAATAGAGAGTTATTTTTAGGAATTTTTTGTTCATTTTTTAGACAATTTTTTCTTATATAATATAGGGGAGTAAAAGTTATTTCTCAGTTCTATAGTGTATCTTTTTACTTCAAAAATTTGTAACTAATTAGCATTAACAAATAAAAATATCAATAATTCAAAACCTAAACTTTCAAAGTAGGAAAATCTATTCATTTTTTATTTATTTTTTAATTTAAAATTCAAAAAATAAATAGGGGGTCCAAAGTTTTGATCACACGTGGTTTCTAATGGACACTCTAAGTGACCTCCCCGAGACGACATTGCATATATAATTCACTCACACATAGTTTGACTAACATCATCATAGTCTATTTTCAAATAATTTCATACACACATGTGCACATTAAATCATTCATCAAATCATTCACAACAAGGACACCCAATTCAGTTTGAACATGTTTCTTAATTCCAAATTGGTGAATACATCACCGTTTAACATTTATCATAGTTTAATCTCACACAAACTTATAATTTGTTATCTTCACTCCGAATAGTATTCCAAAAATATCTACCCAATCACCATCACAACAACTAACTCTCCAACTTATACTTCATAGATTTAACTTTCTATTCCAATTGGGAACTTCCACTTCATCTCACATATTCTCGTTATCACCCATTAACCCATTAAGGACCGTGGTTGATTTGGAGGTGGGCAATCCTTTGTATGGCTAATTGGGAGCAATTTTAAAACTTTTGAATGCAAGTGCCTAGCGGAGATCTAACCGTACAGATGGAAGTGTTGCGCATGATATAGGATTTAACATTGAAATTTTTGGTGAAGGTGCGTTGTAAAGTAGGAATTTTTAGCAAATTTTGGTATAATTTCAGCCCTTGTTGTCTTGGTTTCTTCAACCCTCTGGCCTCATGCCACCTCAGATTGGCCTAGTTATTGTCCTAAACTCTTCACTTCCCAATTCCCTAGACCCGTTTCCTTTGCCACGTCATCAAATTCATTGACATGCTCTCTCTACAAACCAAAAAGGACCCAAATTAACCACATAATGGTCGACCGGTCCTTAATGGATTAACACCGATTCATTCTTCATAAATTTCACTCCTAATCAAACACACTCTTGGGATTCCATCTCTCCAAATTGAATCAACCACAAATTCCTTAACCACACACAAAACATCACACATCCAATTAGGGACTCAATAGCTCAATCAACACACTCAAATTCCCATTCATAGATACACAATCAAATTAAAACAAATTACGTAGCACAACTTGGCTGGGACTCGCAGTGGACACTCTTTGACATTGGGTCCCTTCCGAATCGAGAGAGACAACCTAATAGGGACCCATAGCGGTTTCCAAACCGCTCAAACTTCAAACTTAATCGCAAAAGAAACTACCAAATTGGAACCACAAAACATAACTTCCATTACACTCCAACTAGGACACAAATACCCTTATCTTCCGACTTGAAGTACTACTACATTACTCCAACTTGGAAACTTACTCAATTAGTACTTAACTTCCAACTCGGCTCACTCCAAACACAATTTAACACGACAATAGTGTACTCCTATTTGGACTAGACATCTCAAATATTAACTCCAAAAATTACATTCCAAATTGATAAAAATATACACAAAAACACCAAATTGAAATACAAACACACCAACGAAATACAAGTTACATACAACAACTTCAAAAATACCCACATAAAGGTAAACAATTAAGTCCAAATAGTCTATCTAGACTACCAAAAAAATTAGGGTAGAAAAAAAATTATATTCCCACTAAGGGACAAATGTTTACAGCTTGTGTCAAAATTTTGTGAACATCTAACCAAAATTGACTTTGTAGGAATCTACTAAGATTTTCAATTGTTCATTCAATGGACACTTGGCCTTTAGGGATTATGAATTGCCACTAGGTCAATGGCACTTGAATTCAATTGATTGTTGTTGGTTTTGTAGCGTATACACTATACACATATGTAGTTGAGGGAAAGAAAAATTTGTGAAGAAGGGTGGGGGCAGGAAAAAGTTGAACACATAAATTTTGTATGTAAGATAGTCTTATTTTAAAAGATTGCATGAATGAATTTACAAAAACCATAGGGAATTCGAAATATGCCCGTTCTAGCTTTTTATGTAAAAATATGGTCAATTTAATGAAATAATGAAGGAAAATAGTGCCATATCAAATATCCTCTTAACTCAAAAGTATAGCTTGAATTACAAGGAGTGATCTCTTTAGGTGGGGGGGGTCAATATGTGTTAGAGTTAGAAAATAGATGTATCCATACGTAGGGGCCTCACAAAGAAATGTAGGAAAAAATTTGAAAACTATTTCTTCTACCTAAGGATAGTTACCAACAAAGTCATTTATGTAATTACAACTAACAAAGGATATTTTAAAACACATGTTTTTCAAATTTTAACCTCTAAAGGACCAAGCTGTATTTTTTGGCAACATAGCAATTTCGGTCAGCTCACCACAAATGGAGAATTTTTTATTTTTCTTTGAACTTTCACAAAACATTTGCTCAAGGAGTAGCTTTTTAGTCCAGCAATTTTCATAACTTTTGACTACACGGTTAAAAAGTTATTGCATAAAATGTAATTTTCTTTGAACTTTGGGCAGCCCGAGCAGTACCAAAAACTTCTTTAAAAATCACTTTTTTTTAGAATTGAAATTTGAAATTGGTTCTTTAGATTTATATGTACGTGGAGAGCTTTGAATCATTCCATTTTGATTTGTAAGATGGAAGTTATGAGGTTTTTAAGTCTGTAGGTAGGTATGGTTTTCAAAGTTTACATACCTATCCCCAAACTTAAAAACCTCATAACTTCCATCTTACAAATTAGAATAGAATGATTCAAAGCTTCCCATGTACATATAAATCTAAAGAACCAATTTCAAATTTCAATTCTAAAAAAAAGTGATTTTTAAAGAAGCTTTTGGTACTGCCCAGGCTGCCCAAAGTTCAAAGAAAATTACATTTTATGCACTAACTTTTTAACCATATAGTCAAAAGTTATGGAAATTGTTGGACTGAAAAGCTACTCCTTGAGCACATGTTTTGTGAAAATTTCAAAGAAAAATAATAAATTCTCCATCCGTGGTGAGCTGCCTCAAATCGCTATGTTGCCAAAAAACACAGGTTGGTCCTTTAGGGGTTAAATAACATATCACCCACTTTAGTCAATAATGTTGTCTAACATCATCCAAGCCTAATAATTTTTTAGCAAAATTGGGTTAGGAGGGGCAATCTTAAGTATTTAATGTATGATGTTGTAGTCATTGATTTTCCAATGGTAGAGAAGACAAACCTATGAATGGTTTAGGATTGTACTAAAAGTCAGTACCACCATCTTTCCAAAATACATATGCAAATTTAATTGTGGAGTTGTAATTAGTAAAGTGCTTTTGTTCTTGCATGTTGGAGATCATATTGAAAAACTAAAAATTCAAACAAGTCTACTCTACTCTAAAAATAATATAAGAATATATAAATAAACAAACCTTCACTATTAAAATTGAAATATTAGCATTTTAGATAACAATAGGATATCTTATATTATATTCCAAAATAAAAATAATACCCCCCTAAAATATCATTTGGATGCAAGTAGTATACAAAAATTTACCCAGCCTCTTTTGGCTTTCACAGTATACAAAAATTTATATGTAATGAGCCTCTCGAGACTTCAAGTCCTCACCAAAACAACACTTGGAGTTCAAGACAACAATTGAGATCATGGAGTTAAGAGGGAGGAAAATCATTAAGCACGTTACAAAATGGTGGGTTAGAATTATTTATCCTTGCAGGCAAACTTTGGTAGAGTATTGCACATTGGTGATGAAAATGACCTTGGACTCTAAGTCCACTGATCCTTTCAATAACTTTTATTGCTACTTGTGTAATTTGAAGTGACTGTTTGGGGTGGCTTCTACTGTGCTACTCATAAAAATAGTCCAATACTTGATAAAGTTTGCACAATGCAAACTTATAATGTGTACCTTAAAGACTTCATTACAATGTTTATAACTTGCTAAAATGAAATCTAGACAATATATCTAGATTTACAAACACAATTTGGGTTTAAAACCTTACGTTTGTATGGAAATTTGTGCAACCAAACCTCAAACTTCATCAAGTGGATCTAGTTATTCTTACTAGTTGTCACTTGATAATCAATTGTGGTTAGTAATTGATATTAGGATTAGGTGGATTAGGGTTAGTCAACAACTAGCCACCTAGGGTTGGGATTGACTACTTAGAAGCAAGGACTGGTCTCTTGTCTTTTTCTTGGTTATTGGTGAGTTTTGAGATGTGGAATGCACTTGAGTGCTAAGTTTTACGTTTGTTGGTGATTTATTATTGACGGAAGCATTGATATGAGGAATTTTGGGTTGTGTTTTGATAAAGTGTCGGATAAAAAGAAATTGGATATAAATTTTAGGATCATTGGTCTACTATGATGCCAAGTTTAAGATCTAGATCTATTGTGGAGAAGGATGTACGAGGCTTTAAAGTGTAAATGTTTGGATTCCAACGGACCCAAAAGGAGATTATTAGGGAGCTTCAATCTTATTGAATTTTTATACTATGGATATGAAATTTAAAGGATATTTTTTTTAACTTATCTACTATCCAGTACCAAAAACTTGGCTACAATGGACTTGGGATCTATAAGTTATGCATAAAATACAACCAAGATGTGGAGGCCAAGAAGGGTTTGAAAATCAATCGTGGAAAAATGTTCACCAAAGTTGTACAATATCTTTAGATTGGGATAAAAACTAATATGTGAATATTTAAGTAGTTGATCTACATTTTGATAAGGTTTCAAGACATTTGGATTGTGTTCATCATTTATACTAGATCAAAGCTAGCTATGGTAGCTTTTAGGTTTTTGTGGGACTTGTAGGATAGGAATTTGGGAAAAAGGAAATTTGAGGGTAAGTTTAGGATTAATTAGGGGGTTAAGGATATAGAGAAATTATATGCAAAGCATTCCATAGCAAAGTCTCCATACTACTCCAAACCTATTCACAAAACTTTGTGAAAATGTACATAAAAACGTTTGAAGCAAACAACTACTTTTGTAAAGACAACCCTGAGAGGTGAATGACTCTTGACTTTCAAATTTTTTTCCTTATAATTTCTGCTTTTTAGTTGCTTCATGAATTTTAATTCCTATTTGGTTTCAAGTTTGCAGTCAAATGTTTCATCGTTGTTGCCTATTACATATTAACTCTTACTGATTTTATTTAAAAAAAATTTAGTCTAGATCAATGGCCGATTACTCATGAATGGGTTTTCCTTTGCTGAAATTTCTGACGTTCTTGCTAACCTGGTCTTCTAATCAGTTATAGAGGTTAGCAACTTTAATCACATTTTGATCCATGGGCAATTGTAGGTATTTGGTGGATCAAAGAGAGAAAAATTGTTGCCTTTATCATGAAAAATTCAATTCTTTTGCTTCAAGACACAATGGTTAAAGACATAATGGTTGTGCTTCTCCTCTAACCCGTAAAAGCCCATGGCCTTATTGGGTTCAAAAATGTCTTTAAGTGTTATAGATATAAATGTCACTAAGGTATGGAAATCTCAATTGTATTGTACGTGTTGTAGATGACGTGAATCAAACTTGGAGTCATTTGGCCACATAGACTACAAGATTATAATATTTTAGTGTTGAAAAGGAAGGTTGGAAATTTCCTAGTAGCACAATTGGAGGTAAAATTAGATTTCTAAACCTACTCAAATGAAAAAAACTTGAAACTATGAAGTTATTCGGAACTAGCATACATACAAATTGGTGAAAGAAAATATCATTCAATTGACTCATTGTGTCTGCAAAATGGCTTTGAAATGTCAAAAAATAGCAAAAAAAGTTGCAACTGAAAATCACATATGAGGCTGACCTCCTTCTACTAATATACTTCTCAGTCACTCATAACTTCTTGGATTGATATGAAATTTTAATCACACAAACTAGACTAATATATGCAACTTTTTCCAAAAACAATGAATGGAAACGGACATTTTGTGAAGAAGAAACAAGCCATCAAAGTTCACCATAATCCCAAGATGTCTAAATTTTGAATTTTGAATTGCTCCCAAACATTCAAAACAACTTGGATTGACATGAAAATTTTACCACAATAACTAGACTATAAGGGAAGCATAATCCAACAAACCTTATTGAAAACAAACATTAGATGAAATAGATACAAGCCCCCAAATTTCCAGGCATCAAATGTAGTTTGGTGAACTCAAATTGAACCTTTGAACTTTGAATGGCTAACAAAAAGTCAATACATCTTGGATTGTGCTGAAAATTTTGCCACACAAATTAGAAGAAAGAGGACAAATTTTCCAACAACTTTTTATTGAATTTGAACCCCGGGGAGGTCATTTAGTGTATCTATAGTATACCACATGCGGCTAAATGATCTTTTGACCTCCTATTTACTTTTTAATAAACTATAATTTTAACCTATAATTTTGAGCATTGTTTAATCAAGACTATAAGATTCTATTGCCAAAATCTTCAATCCAAATAATATATGAAATGATTTCTAGAGAAGGTTGAAAAATGAACTAAAATGACATGTTTTTCAACTCAAGTATTTATAGAAAACACATTTAGACAACCATTGCATCAATGTTCAAGAAATATAAACTTTCAATAGAGACTCATTTTTGAGAATTTTTTGTGTATTTTTTAAACAATTTTTTCTTATTTAATATAGAGGTGTGAAAGTTATTTTCAGCTTTACAATGTATCTTTTTACTTCAAAAATTTGTATCTAATTATAATTTATGTATAAAATTATCAATAATTCATAACATAAACTTTCAAAGTAGGGAAATCTACTCATATTCTTTTCTTTTTCTTTTATTTAAATTTGAAGAAGTAAATAGAGGGTCCAAAATCCTCGCCACACGTGGGTTGTATAAATGCATAGAGTGACCTTCCTAAGATTTGAACATTAGATGCAAAAATTACAGCACTTTGATTTGCACTTGAAACTATATGAAGACACTTTTGATCTCCTAGGGTGTTTAGGGGTTAATCAAAATAGTCTTGTAATGCTTCATCAAAATTGTCTGTTTAATTGCCTTATAAAAATTGTCCTTTTTTAAGGTTGTTGAGATGAAGATTAATTTGTTGAATGATTTCATGAGAATTATATGTAACTCATTGCTTGATGATCCGAAATCTAAGGTAGGAGGCTTGAATTTTTTATGGTCATTTACAATCGACCATATAGGGGGGTTAAAATCAATTGTGACAGTTCTGAAACTAGCAGATGCTTTTAATATTCAAAAAATGACAATCAACATGCATGACTTTAAAACAATAAAGACCTTAGCATTGGTACTGTTTTAAGCAGAATTTGGTCTTCACCTAGTTGACATTAGAATGAGCATAAAAAACCAAAACACTTAATGAAATCTACACAGCACTTTATTACAATGAATAGTACAGTAAATAAGAATTGTTGGCCGTCATTTTGTGACTGCCAACAAATTTTGAGCATTGATTTCCAAGTTAGAAAGTGTAAGAAAAAGGCAAAGACGATGCATTTTTAGAAATAATTGGGCATGCATATATGTGCCATGGCCGTCGGAATTGGAAAAAAAAACGTACAACTTTAAGCACAGAGATAAACTAGCAATATTTACATTCAAGCTATGTTCCATGACATGGCAGTTGAGCTTCAATTTTTTGACCTATTCCTAGGAGCATGTTCCATAACTTCAGTATTGTCCACTACAACTCACTTCACAGTTGTAGAACATTACAAGATTGCTTAGACAAAGTAACACAATAGTTGATGTAGAAGTTTAGAAGTTGTCAATTTTTGAAAAATTGCAGTGAATATCATGTCTGATGACAGTGCTTCGAGTGAAGGTAGCCATGGAGATGAAGAGAACTGTAAGAGACCAAGAAGCTGGGGAAGTAGTCTCTCAGACTACGTTGAAGATAGTGATGACTCTGGGGATGTGCAGAACGCTGAACTTTTTCGATGGGCCAACCATGAAGCTGACAGAGAAGCCATGCTAGAGATGGAAGAAATGGGCGTTTTCAACGAAGGAATTGTTTTATCAACAAATAGAGCGGTCAAACGATCTCAACGAAGAAGGATCCAACGCGTGGACGAGCAAGAGCGTGGAAGTGATGGTGCAAAGAGTGTCCCAGACACATCTCTACTTGAAGGCAATGACATCGATGGGCTAAATTGGAGCAACCCGAACCGACAGACTCAGCAGCCACTAGATTGCTTAGACCGCAACAAAATCAGAGTGGAGCAGCAGTCCAACAAACCTACATAGCAGGGGCAACAAGCAGCTCAAGAGGGCCAAACGTGCAACACCACCGCAGCACATGGAGTGCCATCCTCCCCAACTGCTGTAGATACATCTTCTCAAAGGAGCCCAGACCTGCACCTCCCCAAACATGGTGGACCACATCGATCAAAACGCAACATGAAAATGAACGATAATTGGACCTCCAGCCAACTTCATTGTGCTATTGCAGATGTAGATGATGGTCAAAACATTAGAGCAGCTGCTAGAGACAATGGAATTCCATCTTTTAGCTTAAGGTGTCATGTTTATGGTACTACAACTCAAAGAAAGAGGGGTAGGAAAGGTGTCCTAATTGATGAAGAGGAGAATGAACTGGTGGATTACCTCTTGAAGATGCAGAACCTTGGATCTCCTTTAAATGTAGGTCAACTGAGAGAGAAAGTGAAGATACTCACTCAAACTAGAATCACATCCTTCATAGATGGAGTTCCAGAAGCAGGTTGGATTAAATGCTTTAGAAGACAACATCCTGAATTGACTTTGAGAAAGCCACAAGCATTAGACTAGAAAAGAGCTAAAAATCTGTGTCTAGAGGCTATAGCCTCTTTCTATGAGAATTTACAAAATTTTTACAATACTCACAAGTATGAAGCACATCAAATCTGAAACTGCGACGAATCTGGCGCCTAAGCTGGAAAAGACGAAGGTAGATATGTCATTGCAAAACGCGGTTGCAGAAGTGTACATATGGTAACTCCTGACCAGAGGGAATGGCTGTCAGTGCTGTCCTGCATCAATGCCAAAGGTGAGACCCTACCAAATTTCTACATTTTCAAGGGCAAGAAAAGGAGCAGAAATTTCTTTTTTTTTAAACTGGGGAGGAGGATGCTGTAATGGCGATGCAACCAAAGGCATGGATGATACATTACTTATTTCGAGCATGGATGATACATTTCTTCAATAAGGTGACAGATTTATATGGGATATCCCCATCTAACAGGCATCTGCTTATACTAGATGGGCATGGTTCTCATGTGACATTGGATGTCATCAAACTTGCCAGGTCAAAGGGTTTAGACATGCTATCCTTTCCTTCTCACACATCACATGCCCTTCAACCACTCAATGTCACATGCTTCAAACTATTCAAGCTCTTTTTCCGGGCATACAGAGACAATTGGAGCTTACGAAATTTGGGAAAACTACCGATCAAGGAGGACCTTGCCCAATGGGTATCTATGGCATTGAGAAGAGCTTTGAGCATTCGGAACATTACTAAGGGATTTGAGACAACTGGTATCTTTCCAATGAACCCAACAGCTATGGACAAGAAAATGGGACCCAGTTCAGCTTATGAACATTCTCATGAGGGACTACAAACAAGGAGCAGCACAGGAAATCAATAAGAAAGACAACTTACAGTCGAATTGGACCACTAGGAGATGCAAGAAATTTCCGATGAAGTTTCCACCCATCTGCCAAACTATCAGTAGTATTACGTCAAAATCGATGTTGACAATGTACAAGCCGATTCTGAAGAGTACAGTGGTCAGTCCTCAAGTGCAGATGAAGAAGAAACAATAAATAGAATAGACCAAGCTTTTCAAGATTTGCTACTCCTTCCGACTATCCAGTTACCACGAATTTCGAAGACAAGAATGGAACCACGAGTTGATTACCACAAGTCAATTCTTCTAACTAAAGCAGAACATGTGCAGGAGTTGGAAGATGTGGCAATCAGAAAAGAAGCAACTACGAAAGACAAACAACGGAAGCAATTAGAAAGGACAACTCTGAAGGAAGCCAACGCTCAAGAGAAGATAATCAAGTTGAAAGCTAAGCAAGCCAAGGCTGATCTCACATTGTTAAGAAGAAATCACAAAAAAATATGGAGCCTTAAGAGCGTGCAGGCCTTAGGTGAGAAATTGCATGCAACAATCAAAACAAACGCACTAGTTAGGGCAAATGTAGCTCCATACTGCGGCTTCCTCCCTGATGTTTGCAAGCAAAACCAGAAATTGGCAATATAAAGACAACGATCCAAGAGTGCAGGGAATGACGATTCCCTCTTACCTGCATTGGAGGAGGTCCGGCCACTACATAGTACTGTCCCTTTCATCCATCACCTGCAAAATACAAATACCAATTCATTCTACAACAGCAACATGTTCCAGTCCTCTAGTGTGTTCAACCAAGCTTCTTTGTATCCACGACCACCAGTATTACCTGGAATTCACAATACAACACCCAAATTCTATGGCAAAGTCAAAAATCAATGGTCCTTACAAGTGCAAGAAGGGCGACAGTAACGGCAGTAATAGGGAAGAGAAGGAAATGGCAAAAAACGAACGAACCTGGTTGCCATTGTGTTTCAAGAGTCGGCCTTGAAGATGGTGGCAGCAAGAACAATGCAGCGGGGGAGCTCTATTTTGCAGAACACCACACTAAAAGGTATATTCTGTTAGAAATGATAAGACATAGACATAGACATATCAACTACTATATCATTTCGGATTGGTTTTTTGACATTATTTTGACAGGCCTCTACCAATTTTGCTTTTTTTTGCACAAAAAATTGTCAAATTTTTCTTGAACTACAAGTATTAGACAATTTGAAAAGGCTAGTTTCATGGAAGTGCAAGGGACCTTTACTTCTGATGTCCGGTTGTCTGAAATGGGTGACTACATTCACTCCAATTTCATTTTAGAAATGTTTTACGTGATGTTCCGTTATATTGAAGAACACAATGTCTATGAATTTGTTTTAAAGTTTGCATCTTCATCTAAAGAAATTCTACATCTGAGCAATTGAATAGACTTTAGTCATCACAAACACCCATTTAACCTATTGTTCCTGAACAGCACATTCATAGTTTCCTTGTTAACACTTACAAAACGTCCTATATATAAACACTCATTGTTCTCCAAACATGAAACAATTTCAAATCCTTTTGTATTGAGGTCTACATCATCATCAAGCACTCTAGTGTACATACCATAAATCAATCCAGGCTTCTATTCCCAGAGATGATGGAACCATCGACCACAACAAATTTACTCACTGGCTGCATTGACAGTTAAGGATTCTTCCGAAACCTACAAAAAAAAACTAACCGCAAGCATGCCCATCAACTATGAGTTGAAGCCATATCAATCTAAAGTACAACAATACTTTCAGAATCAACAGAAATAATCATCCCAAACCTCACACTGGTTGAAAAATATGAACAGCCCACATTTTACATCAAAATTGCTAATCCAGCCAATATGAATTTTACTGAAACCAGAGGTCTGAGGATTCTTCTCGGGAATAAATGTCAAGCATTGTTATTAGAAACCTATACTACCTGGTAAACAAAGCTGAGGACTAATTCAAAGACATAAATTTTAGGCAAATTACTTACACTGATGGAATTCTCTGCATACCGATACGTTGTGTAAACAACCTCAAAAAGGGAATAGTCAAACTTATCGAGGCTTCAAACAATTTCCTCCTGGACTGTTGGTTTTGTTACTTGCATCACATCAATCCTCCAAAGCATATCCACTCTGAACCACAAAACGAAATTGTAGATGCATTTCTGTCACTAATCAACAGTTGTGAACTTACCAACGACTGTTCAGTTTTGCTAAATCATGAGTATGGATGTTCATCATGTCTACCTCAGCTTCAAATTCAACCACCAATTCGACCTTTTCAATGAGACTCAGTATCAGACCCTGCCAAATATAGATGTATTAGAGCAATCACTGCATACAAAATCGCACAAGGTTAATCTATTCATTAAAAGATTCTCATAAATGTTTTTGAAGTCCTAAGCATGCGATAATTTTGCCAAGAGACCTGGAATGATCTAATTGATGCATAGCAGGCTAATAGTTTGAAGTGAGGGTTAATTTTTAACAGAAATTATCGCCTAGAAACACAAATCCCTATAGATTAATAATCTAACCTCAGATTGATTGAACAGTTCAAGGCACTCGTTGCTTCATCCAACATCAGAATTTCATATTCAAACCCCCGGCTCGTCCTTTGTCTCACATTCAAACTTCAAACAGATGTCTAGGATTTATAAAAGAAGGATTAAGTATCACAACGAACACGGTAAGCACCATGATTCAGCTCTTGCGGACTTCAGTAGGCAAATGCAGCGCATGGTAAAGTGACCAATTTCAATAAACTTCGAGGTGAACTTTTTTGAACTTACCTTCCTCCAAGTAAAAGTGCGACATGACCACGTATATAAAGGAAATGTCTACTGCGTAAAGGAAAGAGCGAGAATAGAAGAAAAAGAAAATGTGTGCACCTTCAAGACTGTGCGAACCAGCGCACTTTGATCACCTTGATTGTTTCCGAAAGCATCGGTGAGGTCTCCGAAAATGATTGTCATGAGCGGCATGGATACACCGTTCCCGATTGCACCAAGAGAGCCGACGATCATAAGCATGTAATCCCATCGGTCCGCAAATGAAAAAAGCTTGTAAAACATTACAACATGTACTTTCTCCTTCTTTGCCTTCTTTTCCTCCTTGCTCATTTTCTATTGTGCTTTCTCATTTGCAAGGTCAACGCCAGCTGCCAAAGTTCCATCTTGCGAAGCAGCAACAGCCACAGCGGGTCTTGAAATGTCCGGAATCAGATGGTCTGCCATGGTGCCCACCAGAATGTACTAATTCTCCCCTTTGTTTCGTTCACCCAACTAACTCACAGATCTTCCAATTTCTACGGTTATCATGCAGATGAATGCGTCGGAGATTAAATTAGCAAAATGCAGATCTTGAACAGACCCTAAAACTGCACAAAAATACCGATTTCAGATTCACGACGGAATGGAAGTTTTCAATCCAACGCCCTCTAAATGTGCAAAACCGTCTCTACAATGCTCGCTCAATAATCAACGGTACATCCATCCCTCAGTACACGAATCAACTGACAACTTACCGTCGTCACCAAAAATTTGAAAGAACGATAGAATTGCTTCACTCACAAGCGATGAAAGTCGATCTTTCCGACTGAGTAAAAAATTTCGAGAATAAATCCTAAGCCCTGCACGCCTTTCCACAGACCCTTGCTCCCTAGCAAATGAACCTCAAATGGAGTGTCTTCTCCAGTGGAGCGACAAGGAGACAACTACTCGATTCCCCTTTACAGTCTCTCATTCATATTCATGCATTGGAGATTGAAATAACAAACCGTTGATCCTCAACAGATCGTTCCGGTAGGTACACGGGTCTGTGAATAATAATAATTTCACGCAAAAACGGCAATAAACAAAAACCAATCGGCCGAAACATATCTCATGCTTAGAAACCCTAGAACGATAGAGGAGAAGCTACCTTTCACAGTTGCTGGGTCTGGGTGGAGCGCCGCTGGCTGCAGTGAACTCGAAGGATGTCACAAGGGCAGGCTACATCGAAGGCAACAGTAAGAGCGGTGTGACAAAGGAGCAGACATTGCCAACCACAAACAAGGCGACGACGCGCTGAAGGAATTCGAGAGGCATGCACGGCAAGAATTTCCGGTGGCATAGAAACAAGGTTGCGGCCACATTTTACTATAAGCGAGCACCTTCATTGCAACGTCATTGGCACGAATTGAAGGAAGATCGTGGCAGGGAGAGCAAATTGGCGAGTGAACCGGAGGCGGGCATCGACGTTGCCACCAATGGCTAATTGTTAGTGGAAATAAACGTCGTTCACAACTCTGTGGTTGCAGTGCGCCAAAGATGCACGCTTTTGAAATTTTGACGTAACTATTTTGAACTACATGAAGGCAATATACTAACACTCCTGACACACTTTACTCTTCTGTACAGTGTCATTTTTTCACTATAGACTAAGACATAGGGTTTCTAAGGCTTTCCAGAGGGTATGCCTTTTATGACGAGTCATTGGATGTTTTTAGAATAATAAGTGTTTGCTTTTAGGACGTCAGAGAACCAATCAAGACACACGTTGCATTATTTTTTGGATGCAATTGTCATGAACAAAGGCATGCTTGCAGTCGTCATAACTGTAGCCTAGGAACTCAAATAGCGTCCTACAGCCATGTCTGTTTGAAATTCCCTATTTAATTCAGTTGCACTCCAAAAATTCTTGAAAAATTGTCATTCAAATCCTCTCTCACTTGAGCATGTCCTGAAATTTTCACAACATCAACAGATGCACATTCTTCTGTACAGAGCTCTCTTTTTGCTTAGGTGCACAATTTAAGAGCCTCCTACCTTAACCCATTGTTTCTCTAATCCGGAGCTGTTACCTATTTGTCTGATGAAGAACTATTTTCTTTTTAAATTTAATTTTCTTAAACTTACTTGAAGACAAATTGTAGTCACTTGTTCCATGAGCAACTAAATTGAAGTTTTATGTTTTATGAGATCAATAGTTTCAAGTTTACTAAAATAAACCCAGTGTAAATTGTGTTTGTGCTTATTGAGCACAATTTATCAAAAGATGATTTGTTAATTAATCAATTCACTTCTGAAATGAAAGAATTATTCCGTAATTAATTGTGCTCGTGGAATACATTTTGTGCCTCCTACCCCACATTTATATTTTTCAGGCAATTGTTGTGACTACAATTGACGCAAGATGTAATACATGTTGTTAGTATTAGTATTATGTATCCTATATCATGTAAATTGTATTGTACTAATATACTACATATACTATTTCAAGTCTATTCATTATATCATATTCTATATATTGCATTCTGTATATATACACTATCCATGTGGATTCTTTATATCATATTCCATATACATATACTATCCATTTGTATTTTGTATATTGTATTCAATATATTATATTTTGTATATCATATTCTATAAATATCCATATAATATTTGTACCATATTTGTACCATATTTGTAGCCCTAATCTCAACAGTCAAGATCGTCTCTCACGATCATCTTTACTCCACATTGACATGCACCTTAATCTCACAAAATACACCCTATATATGTCAATGCAAAAAAACAATGCAAAAAACACCCCAACCTAAATCAAATTCAATGAAATCTTTCAAATGAATTTTTTTGGTATTTCATTTAAACAAAATGTATCAAGACTTACAAGATTATTTTTTACTCTTCTTTAAAATTATAATTATTCAGTATTTTAATGAATCATAACTACAAATGCAAACTTTATATAGAGTAATAGAGATTGTTTTTCATTCTAATCTTTCATTACTCGTAAAGAATTGATTTTTTTTATAAATGTATTCTAATTACTTTAATTTCTTAAACACTAGAAATTAAAAAATAATAGTAACTTTTATCCAACTTTTTTGAAAATTTAGCATTGTGATCAATAAAATTCAACCATTCAAGAATAACAAATCTTTATGAGACAATTATTAGGAATTTAAACAAATCTTATTTAATTAATTTTTTTAAGTGACCAAAATTAAATAAAAAATAAAAAATAAAGTAGAAGAGAACTCTTAATAATCTTTATCATTGCTACCACGATTGCTACTTATACTTCAAAACGACATTTCAAAGTAATTGGA
This sequence comes from Antitrichia curtipendula, assembly GCA_951230915.1. NCBI lineage: Eukaryota > Viridiplantae > Streptophyta > Bryopsida > Hypnales > Leucodontaceae > Antitrichia > Antitrichia curtipendula. Next base: position 24,270,293 of record OX579638.1, on the reverse strand, counting down.
TTTTTATTGATATATTTATCAATTCATTCTCATTTTTTGCTAATTTTTTGCTAAATATGTAAATATGACATTTTACCATGAATTTATTGAATTTTTTCACATTCAAAGACAACATACTACTATAGTATAAATGTATACAAGAATGTTTCTTCAATTTTTAATATTTTCTACTAAAAAGGGCTTTAAATTTATGAAAACACAAAAATATATACCTCATTGTACACGTCTTTTATTTAATTAGGATTTAGGTAATCCCAACCATTCTAGAGTGCAATGCACAGGAAATTTCATTTATAGAACTCTACATGAAGGTCAAATTTGGCATAATTTAAGTCATTGTTGACATAAATTAAGTCATTTGCGTAAAAAAAGTGCTAGATGTCATCTTATGATTGGTGTGAGGTGACATAGACCCTAGAAAATTTGATGTAGAAATTCAATTTTTGCACTTTGTGCCAAATCAGACCTTCACATATAATACTTTGAATTTCAATAAAAATATTCAAAGATGTAATTTATGAATAATTTTCTACTTTAGTGGTTTTTGCTTTGGCATCTTGAATAGTTTCAAGAAAATCATATTAATGTTCATCATCTATCCCCTCCCAATAATGTTCAACACTCCTATAAACTCAAAAGTTCAATCAAATCATGTATTCGAGCATTTAAGTTACTTAAAAGAAATGGAGAAACTAAATGATTAAAATCAACTCTCATGTTGTTACTTATTACTCTTTGTGCTTTTCTTTCACCTCTATGGCTCTACAGATGGGTACCATTGATAAATCAAGGGAGTGATTTTCACCACATACTATATCAAATGCACTTTTAGAAATTCAAATCTTTAATCAAATCAAACACTGGAGTTATTGAATAAAGAGTAATGAAGTTTGAAAGTTGAAATAGTATAAAATCCTACATTGTAGATTTTTATAATCAATTTCAATGGTTAAAACCTTTGAGATTCAATAAATTTTGTTTCATCACTCAAAATTGTATCTTTGAATTTCTATATTTGTACAACCTCTTATGCAATGATTTTGAATGGTATTAGTTAATCAAAACAAATAAAACAAAACAAGTATTGTCCTTAATGTGTAAACTTTAGTTTTTCTAGATCTTTGTGGAATGATTGAATATTAAAAATGACCTTCAACTCAAATCTTATATATTTATGAAAAATAGGTTTATTATGCTTGAATGCATCAAATTTTAGTTCCATGTTTTAGTTTGTATAATGATTGACATTATAATTGTATATCATTGATGTATTTGTTTCAAATTACAAAACAAATCTTTTGGAATCTATACTTTGCAAGAGATTATAAATCCAAAAATATTGAAAATACAGTTTACAGTTATTACTTCATTTATCAAATTCTTTTATTTTTTTGCAACTTTTTAATCATAATTTACATTTTTGAAATTCAATTTTTGAAATAATTTATTAATATTTATAGCTTTATTTTTTCATTTTCAATTATTCTATGCTATGTAATTTTTGACAAGTAATGTAACAACCATAAAAACGTTTTTCTTTTTAAACCTCTACTTAATTCTCATTTAGGTTGTGACTATCATAATTTCAATAACTACTTAAGAAAAACTATCCATTGAAAAGATGCAAACAAGTCTTGTTGCTACAATTTCCTTCTCCTCTTTTTGAAAACCCCGAGAGCCGTTGATGTGTTTAAAAAAAAATTCCCTTTCCCTCCCTCTCCTTTGATTTGAATTGCACAAAAAAACTAAAACAAATTGAAATGTGAGTATTGAAAGAGGCCAAACAAAATAAAGAAGGTGGCAATTTAGGTTTGGATGAATGTGAAACATTGGTGGTAGATTGGCTCATTGTGTAATAAAGCCTATATGCATGTCAACAAAATAATTGTCTTGAAAGGAGGCTTTCTTCCCAATCTTTTGACTTCTTACATGATCTTCCCTAAGTAAGCATTCTTATATAGGTTATCTTTCTTTATAAGAAATATTTGAAATTTGAAATTTTTGGGTGCCATTATTAATGCAACATGTTGAATCCTATAATCTACTATATTTTCTTATTATGCAACATAACTAGGCCCTCTATAGAAAGAGATGAAGAAAAATACAAAAAGTGGGCAAAAGATGAAGCAAAGCACCTCAAGGATTCTTGTAAGTCTTCAATTGTTATTTGCTTATGTAGGAGCTAAATGCCTGTTTTTTTGTATTTCGCTTGAAATTTAGTCATTTTGATATTATTCTCAAAGGTAGTCAATTGGCTAGATGCATGTAGAGGAGGATTTTGCAATGCAATGTCTAATTAGTCAATTTGCACCATTGCATATAGTATTTGGAGGTGAATTAGAAAAGTTAGGGTTTGATAATTTGTATCTTGATTTGTGAGGGTGTTTGAGGATGCTTGTGAATACTTGTGATTTTTGAAAAAAGAGTTCATTATTAGAGGGTGTTTGAAATTTTCAATGCTCAAAATTTTATGATAGTTGTAACATTATTATTTGGTAGTCTTTGTTATTTTTGTTGACAAATAATGTTTTCCTAATTATCTTATTTTTGTATTTTTGAATGTTTTTCATTCATCTGCGGACAATTACAGGAACCAGAAGTGGATAAAGAAGGAGAAGGAGATGTGAGATTGAAGGAAAAGTTATTGAACAAATTAGAATGTAGGCTTGAATGTAAAAATTTTGCTTTCAAAATTTTTAAGAAAATGGGCACATATGTGACTATAGAGGAATGATTGCTTGTCCAAAATGACTAAATAATTACTTTAACTTTCTAATTGCACTAGTACAAAGTGATGCACAACATTGGAGTCATTCTGCAGTCACCAAAGTGACTTCTAGATGAGCAATTGAAGAGGTTGAGGTTTCATTTGCAAGTCATCATTTACAACATTGTTGAACATCTAACGTGGACACAATCACTTCCATCATAGAAGCTATAGTAAAAATCCAGAAAGCCTGAGCCATATATTTTGATTGCACTTTACTTTGGGACAACTTGTAACTGACTCCCATATCACTGCATTGTACAGCAAGCTTTGGCAATTCTTTAATCTTTAATCTTTTTTGTGAGTTTGCCTTTTTATTTTATAATTTGAACGATTTATTGTAGGTATTATCTATTTATTTATTTGTTTTGTTCTTCTCCTTTTTCAACTATACTGCTTTTTTATTTTTGGAATCACTATCTATCCATGTTAGTTGCATGTCATTTTTTGTACCTTTTTTTTATTCTTTTATTTTTACTTATTTTTTTATATTTCAATTTTTTTTGCTTAGAATGTTTGATATCTTCTTTATTTTTAAATTCTTTTGACCTTGTTTATATTAAAAATATATTTTTTATTTTTTTATAATTTTGTTTGGAAATTTTTTGTACCTTTTAAAAAAACAAACTTCTTTCTACTTATCTCTTTTTTTTATATTCTAAATGTTTCTTATTTTTATATATCGTTGCTTAGAATTTTTTGTAATTTTTCTTAGAAACTTCAAAACTTATTTTATTTCTTTTTTATATTCTCCATTTTTTTAAGTTGCAAGTTATTTTTCTCCTTCTTAGTTTTCTTAATTTTTGTTGGTCTTCTTTGTGTTATTATTCTTTTCTGGTCATCTTAATTAAGTTTCTTAATCTTTGTTTAACTTCTTAATATTTTTCTTAAGTGCAAAAAATTCCAAAACAAAACACAAGTCATTTAAATCCTGCATTCCTAGTAGCCTTACTGTTTTTTGTTGTACATTAGTGCATTCCCCATGGTATGCAACATGATTTAGTCGCATTCCTACCACTATGGGAGCAATGATTGACATCAATGTGTAGCAATACTCTTAAACAATGATATATGATTCATCTTTGCATTAATAGGAGCCGTAGCAACCATACTAAAAAATTTCATGACAATGCCGCTGACAACAATGAAGTACTGCTTCTTAGAGCTACTTTAGAATTAATTCTTGCAACTAATGAATAACTTCCTATGACTTCAGAATGACTAGTAAAAAATAGTTGACTTTGTAACATATACCCTGCTACTCCTTTGGCACCAAAAGTCTTTTCAATCACTTCATGATTTTAGTATTACATATAACATGCATGATGGTGTTTCTATACTTTTTCTACATGAACTATGGAAACACTAGACCATAACATACGCTACCCTTGTTGTAGAAGTCAAAAAGGATGTAAAAAAATGTCAAAGAAAACATTCTTTCCAATTTCGTTCTCAAATTTTTTTATAGCATTTGATTTGAGTCTCAAAATCTAAAACAAATTTTTGGAAATGAAAGCGAGATTGATTTCTCAACTTTTATTAGTTCAAAGTATTTTGAAAGAAGTTAATCTACAATGCCTAAATGAGGTCTAAAATCTTACTTATAACACAATTTCTGCATTTTACAAATCCTATAGTTTGTCTTCCCTCCTACCACCCCACTTCAGTGTTTTTTTTTTCATTTTCCATGAAGTGGCAAAGTGGCAATATTAAATGTTATGGTGGTGCTTCAAGTTTCAACATTCATCCACGTATTGAATAGAAAATGTGATACTGCATATCTATAATTTTATTTTCATTCACAATGTGGCAATTTCATCCAAGATTTTTCTTGAACTTGAAGTTTTTTGGCGATTTCATCCAAAATTTTACTAAAAATTTCCTATAGGCTTGGTGCTAAGTAAAAAAATTTGGTGCAATTTTGCACCAAATTGCCGGAAAAAAAAACACTGCCCTACTTGTATAAAAGGCTTGTGATGTGAGCTCTCCATACTCACAAACTAAGTGTCTTGAGAAGCCATGTGACACATATGCCAAATATGATATATATTTTGTATGATGTATAGAATATTGTATATTTCATGTGGTGTATGGTTTATTCATTTGTTGTGGAAATTTGATGTACTCATATTTGAGTGCAAAATGACTAATCCTAGTGCAATTGTCATTACATTACTTTTTGCCCACATTGCCACAATTTGAAAATGACAAATAAATGACTTCCCATGTTCTTAGTGAGTGACTTGAACCCTAAATCCATGTCACTTCAAAATGACTATGGAATGATTTGCCATGTATTAGTCCACCATTAGTGCAAAAACTCCATCACAACTTCTAAATGACTACATAATGACTTCCAACGTGGTTGTCCATGTCAGATGTGTAATGGGTCTATTGTAATTTCAAAATGACTGGTCATTTGGATGTCCACATTGGACACAAGGGGACAATACTTTCCACATGGCAACTCCGGAGACATATCCTTAAGCCAAAATTTCTTTATCACTTGAACGAAAATAATTTGTCATCTACTTATTTATCCAAGGTACAAATTGTTGGTGATAATAAAAACTATAATCATTTATAAATGACTTGTCCACTATGACTTTAGGACCTCCAAGTCATTTTGCAGTCATATGTGTTCGGAATGACTGTTGTGAAGTCATTTTTTGAAGTCATTTATATAGTCATTTTCTTATAGTGAATGGGAAAATGGATAGTGTATCCCTTTTAGAATTTGTATAAATTTCTTACAACCAATGGAAAATTGACAAGTGTGCCTTCCTTGAAAATCATATGATTTTTTTTATTGTTTTTGACATGGCTTGTGGCAATCACCTCAAAAGCACCTTGAAAGAAGTAGTAACTACCTGAATACTAATCTCATATTGAACTTAGTTCAAAGTTCAATATCTCTTTTTCAAATTTCAAATTTCAAATTTGTGTTTATATGACATCTAAATAAAACAAACAATCTATATGAACCATGAAATTTTTCAATCATTTTCAAGGTGTTTTGGATTTTGTTTTTGTAAGTTACAAAAAGTTGATGAGTCATTTTTAGATAGAGTTACAAAGTAAGATGAGTCATTTTTAGATAGAGTTACAAAGTAAGATGAGTCATTTTTAGATAGAGTTACAAAGTAAGATGAGTCATTTTTAGATAGAGTTACAAAGTAAGATGAGTCATTTTTAGACAGAATTAACCATAGGATCTTGTAGAAAGCCAAGTCCTTATCATCTTTGTGAAGTTAAGTTTCAATCCAATTCATAGAACGGAAATTTTATAATGTAAAAGTGAAGGGTACTATGAGGAAATCAATGTTTTGGCCTAGTTGAAATTATGCTTTGATTGGCTCTTTTGAACACATTTTAGAAAGTTGGTATCCTACACTCATTTTCAAGGTAACCAAATTCCACATGCATGGAAAAAAGTCTTTTATTTTTCAAGGACAAAAAATGAGTGAGAAAATGGTCTTCCAATAGTGACCACTTCATTCTTAAATTTAAGAATTATGAGATAAATGAAAGATTTGTCACAAACCTAAAGTCAAAATTCAAGATTGAACAAGGTAGAGTGAAAGAACACAAGAAAAGACACATAATAAGAATTTTTGAAAACAACTCGATCCCAAGTGCAAGATGTGTATTCCAATGGTTGTTTGTATCCAGAGAGTGACCTAGAGCGGCACTACATTCCCTGCTCAAAGTGTAATCTACTATTGGATAGCTCATTGAAAAAGGGTCATGAACAATCTAGGCTAGGAACCCATTAGAATTCCAAGCATCATCATTGTCCACCCTCAATATTCTTCCACTTAATTGAGACTGTTTTTAATGGTTTTCTCTAATGATGTTCTTCACATAGCTTGCCACGTATTGCTTCTAAAAGCATGCTGAAAGCCTTTAACCACCTCTTTCCCATCTTAAAGGCTTGGCCTAGTCTTTCTAACATCGGGGATACAATTATGACCTTGCCGCCCATGAACACATGTCTCCACCTCATTGAGAATTTTTTAAACCGATGACTTTTTGATACAACCTCCATACCACCCATGCTTTGAATTTTGTGTAAATTCAATAGTAAATCTTCTTCTAAATTTGAATACACCACTTGATAGCTAACTTGATTCTCTTAAAAATGAGCCAAGGTTCAAGTGAATCTTTACATTCTTAAGTCCATAAATGGTTGTTTTAAAAAAGAATTGAACTATATTGGGTCACTGAAAAGTTTAAGGATTAAGATGAAACAATCAATTTTTGGAATTACTTTATTTTGCAGTTATATCTTTTCAACTTATCTATATTTCAAATTAAAACAATTTATTAATATGAGTGCTATTAAGATTAGATTTACTATCTAGAAGGCTAATGATACTTGAGTCATTGAAGTTCACATGTATCTTTCAGAAGAATGCAAAGTCTTATTATTTTACTAGTGCAATAATTGTAATCTAAAGTGCTAAAAGTAAAATTGCATCTATATTGATTTTGCATGTTACATTGCTTTAAATTGATGTAAATATGTGATAGAGATTTTAATCATTTTTTAATTTTTTAATTTTACAATTAATATTTAATTATTAAATCATTAGAATAGTAAAATTATTATTATTTATTTATGTAACATTCTCACAAATTCATTGAATTTTATGCTTTATTGTTATAAGATTGTATAACATAGCCAATGTAGAGATTGACACTATTACAAGTAAGAGCTTATTTAGGATGATGAAATTATTTTTGAGTATTTCAATAGAATGTATTTATATCATATTAAATTATTAGTTTATGTCTATATTCTATAGAATATCTAGAGAGTATGTTTATTTTGTTGTAGGATGCCTCAAAATACTTGTTTATCTTATGTTGTATTAAGAAATTAAGATTAAACATTTGTTAATGGAGCCGCATCTTATCAAGACCTATGTAGCCAATGACAATGAAGGCAAATCTTTACATAATAGAATAGAATATATTATGTTGCATAGCAAGTCACATGCATTTCAAGGTAGTGCATGTGAAGGTGAGACACTATAGTACACGTAAAATAATAGTTAAACAATTAGACAAGTGATGCCAAATACAATTATCCATTTGTAAAAGCACAATTGTATGATGAGATGTCTCAAAGTGCTTTGAAAAACTTTTGTTCCAAAATATCCATTCTTCCACATGCAGGTCTCAAAAACACTATACAAACTAATATAAATTTAGTGAGGATGCACAAGGTGTCTACAACTTGATGCTAATTGCTATTTATGTTATAGGTTCAATAACTCAATAAAGAAAAATCAAAAGTCACAAATCAATGAATAAAATCAAATTGATTAATAAGCAAAGTGCATTCTAAAATACACTATTTTTGGTAAATCTTATTACTTTTAAATTTTTACTTTATGCAAGAAAACCAAGAGCTTGGCAATACATACCAATGTCTAAAAAATTCCACGTCACAAAGTTTACTTCAAAACTTTATTAAAATGTTGCAATTGGATTCATTATTTGGTCTGTTTTTATAATTGTTTATTTTAAATAAAAATAAAATTTTGAAAACTAGGAACTCCCAAAAGAAGGGAAACAACTTGAAATTTGTCTTTTGGATTACTAGGTACCTTAAAAATGAGTAAATATATGAATATTAAGAAATTTTGATCATTTTGTCTATATATGACGTAATTATAATAATATATTGCAAAACATAACATAATTTTTTGTTTTGTACTATAAATCATAAATATATTGATACATTTGTTTGCAAAACTATTAAAAAAACTATTAATAATCTTTAACATTATATCAATGACCTTAATGGAAACATTCGTTATTGAAATATATAAAATCTCAAAGGCAATTTTATCTAAGATCTAGCTTTTATAAGAATGTGATGATTTACAAACTCAAACTCTACAAAATACACAATTTATCTTAGCTTCCTTTCTATTGTCATGTGAATTTTAGGTGTAGGATCTTTGACTAGCAAATATGTAACTTAAAACTAATCTAAGACAAATCATAGTTTTCCTTTACAATAATCTTATTTATGTTCTTGCAGCCTTGTATACAATAATGTTTGTACAACCAAAGTTGCTTCAATTCTCTATTGTTCACATTGTACATGACTTTTGCTAAAATATCCTAGAATTTGCACATAGAAGTTGATCAATCAAAATTAAAGTTCTTCTAATTAGGGATTGTAAGCTTGCAAAACATAATATAGATTATAGAATCATTCACTTTGTTTGACTCAATTTTAAATTGAGGATATCATTCAAACATGTGATGTCTACAATGAAGTTATTAGTTTTATAACATTGATGACATCATTTTGATGGTTGAATCTTGTTAATTTAGTGTTCTCAAGAAGAAAACATCATAATGTCAAATGACAATAAGATTAAAGTATATACCTTTGTTTTGAATCTACTACAAGATTGTCAATTGTAAAAAAAGTAGGGAACATTGAGATTATGATCTTATTATATTAGGTGCACTTGTTTTAGAATAACTAAATAAGTGACCAACCAATAAAAGTTGCAAATTGGGTTGAGACGGAGACTAAAGGTTTGTAATCCATAATGCTCATTCAATATAAAGTCTAAATGTTCTTGATTCAAAAGTGCAATATAGCAATTAAATACATCCAATAATAGTCTTGAGGGCCTCTAATCTAAAAATTTATGTATTCCATCAAACCATCAAAGAAGGTTTAGACAAATTCACAACGTCTTCAATAAGAGGTTTTCCATTGAGACTATAGTTGCCTTTACCAATGATGACTATAAATTGTTGTTTAGACTTACTGCAAATTGTTCAATAGACTTACTTGAAACAAAGGAATTCCATTAGATCAAAAATACTATTATGTCTCAACAATATATTTTACACTAAGAAAATATCTCAATATTGATAGGGATATAATACCTTCTATAATGATGAAGGAGAGACATTAAAGACAACACTCACTATGACTATGATTCTAAATAGAATGGATACTAGTTTAAATAATAAACAACTTGGAAACAATCGACAACAAAGTTCAATTAATGAAATGTTACTCAATCCAATAATTATTTGAATTTAAGAAAAAAGTGGTGGGCTTTGAATTTACCCTTCATAATATGTGTTAGATTGATGACGATGTCTTTCAACTCCTTGAGAGCCTCTAGGAAAATGTAATCATAAACATTTCTCTTTTTGTAATATGGATTACACAATTATTGATTTTGGGTATGAATGACATAATCCAAATAATTTAAACTTATGATACTTATATGTTGTTCAATTTTATCTTATTTTTGTTTGTAAATAATGATAATTTGAGGTAGATATTAATTAGTCATTGTATCCATAAAAAAAAAAAAAAATTTACCATTACAAAAAGATCTTAAGGGAATCCACATCTATATAAATATAGTTTAATGTCAACAAACATATTTGGTTTGCTTATTTTCATTATGGTACCTTCTATAAGAATAATTTTTTTGTACAACAACTTAATACTTACTTTATGGAAATCCACTATATTTAAAAATAGAATTTTTTCACATAGTAGCTTCTTATATCACATATATCTCACAAAATTCTTATAAAAAGATAATTATTTAGTTTAATGTCTTCTTAGAATATTTCTTATCCAATGAAAAATAAGCTTATCCAATATAAATAATCTTCATACACCCCCAACAACTGCACAAAACTATGTGAATTGCTTTATCATATAGTAATTCATGAAACCACCAAAGTACTTTTCATGAAGCATCTCCAAAATGACATCTCTACATCATCTTCTATGTGATTGTCCTCCAATATTTTTTACATACATTGTAAGAAATACCAAATTTGTTAAAATGAAACAATTTCACCTCGGAAGTCAATGGCAGTACATGATCACATTTTACATAGCATTAGTATACAATTAAAAAAAAACTTACATTCAATAGTTGAAGGAGAGAATGTTTTGTAATTGTTATTTCACTAAAATGATACTAATATATTATACAAAACATACTGTGAATGCAATGTTTTATAATGTTACATAAACAAATGTTTGAGTCCTAAGATACATATCTGAAAATCATTCAAATATTCTAGTGGAATTTTTCAAAAATAAGCAAATATTAAAGAAGATTTAAAATAAATTATTTTTGTCATGTGAAAGATATTGTAGAGTCTACTATTCCTTCAACATTTTTGCCATGATGACGAGCATGCTAACCATGTTTGTCACTTGGACATGTAAATAGACTCTAGTCAATCTATTAGTTCAATGTTGACTAAGAGACTACATAGGTCATAGTATATGAATAGTAATTTCATGCACCAAATAGTAGAAAAAGGCTATCAATAATTGGGTTAAATGACTAAAAATGCAATCATTTAGGACTAGTATGACTTATAAACAATTGAAATTTATTTGTAGAGTTAGATTTTGGACCTGTTGTTTAAAACACCTAAGGAGTTTAAGGATATGGGGGTTGTTTCTCATCCATTTGCTGATGTACAATTTCATCAACCATGGTGGATGACCAAGTTGCAAATGTGGACATAATGATTGTCAAGGAACAATTAATATGGTGTATGCCTTTGACATGGTGGTTGATGCGGATATAATTGTTGATGGGGCATATTGCATTCAACATGATTGATGATGTAGATAGTGCCATTAATAAGACATGGCTAACGTATCATATATTGTCCCACGTGACAAATTTACAACCAATCATTATTAAATCATTTATGAGTTCAATGGTGTTGGACTGCTAATAGAGTCTCTTTTTGCTTATGTGGCAAAAAATCATAAGTCACTCTTGCATGATTGACATATATATTCTCAAATAAATATTACTTGTTTTAATTGTCACATGTTGACTATAAAGAAGTTGTATAAATGATACTATAGTCACTAATTAGTTATTTTATAGTTGCTAATATAGAGTAAAAAGTAAGAAGATTGTAGCAAAGTTGTTTTTGAATCATTTTTATGTTCATTATTAGAAAATAATTGTGCCAAAGATGACTATAGCAATGGCATGCATGTATCAAGTATGACTATTATATATTATTGTAATGCTATTGAGACAAGTGACTAAAATAATTGTTTTTATAACTACACTATGTCTTTATGACTACATTATGTCACAAACCACTTATTCTTTCAATGCCATTACCTTCCTTAATTTTGCCTCCTGGCCCAATGAAAATTGTAGCCAACTACCAATTGAAAGTGAATCATGTCTATCTAATGAAAAATGTAGTATTGTGTTTGTATCTTTTGAGCACATTGTGTCAAAAGATGATTTGCCTATTAATTAATTCACTTTTGAAATGAATGTGAATGAATTGTGCTTATAAAATACATTTTGTATCTCCCATATTTATATTTTATTGGAGGCTACTACAACATGGGATATCGACACTCTATCTTCTATCAAGACTCGCGTATGTACATCATACCATATTAATAAACCATATTTTTGTAGATATGCATATATTTTATACACCGTATTTCGTATATATATATATATATATATATATATATATATATATATATATATATATATAAAATTAATTTTGAATATTATACTCCGTGTATTGTATTTTATAAATATCGTATACAATGTAATACATATCATACTGTAAATCCTAATCTTTGCGGCCAAGATCGTTTATCAAGATGCCATGATCAACAACTATCATTTTTTTCCCCACTAATATAGGTTGAAGACAGTAGAGGAGGGAGGAGCTCTTAATTTGTCACTTAGGACTCATAGTTTTTTGTTTTCTTTTTACAGTTTAAATTAAGCTTTATATGCCAAAATTTCCCTAAAAAGTATTAAATCAAAATAGGTTTGTTACATGCCAATATAATATTTGGTCTAAAATAGAATAAAATATCTAAAATAACTCCAAATCTCGCATATGTATAGATTAGAAATCCATAATTAGTGAAAATAAAAAATACTTGTGAAAATTAGCCAAAATGCCTAAATCTACCCATATGTAACAAATCTTGACTAAAATGGCTTAAAAAATTCCTAATGAAATACCTAAATCATTTTTCAAAATAGATTTTAATTTCTTAGTTGTTCCAAGAAATAGTAGAAATCATGATTGTTAGCCTATACGTTTCAAATACTGAAGATAAATCAAGAAAGAGCATCTATGGTAGAAGTCAGGAGTTCCAGGATAGAAATCTATCCAAAAATCCAACGGTAAAATTAGTTTGTCAAGATTCTCCTTTGCGTGAAAGATTCTCTAATCATCGATATTTAAAAGAGATAATAGGATTTTATTCTCCTTTATTGAATGTGCAAAGTAAAAATATGAGCCTTTCCATCTTTCACAGGATTTTATGAGAGGTTCCATAAGAATTCTCCCAAAAAATTGATTTACAAAGATCCTCTTTTTAACAATCAATCGCTTAAATCAATAGTAAAAAATTCCTTAAAATTATCCAAAATGTGGTAAAATTTCACTAAAAATTGATATAATCTTTTTTATGCTAGTAAAGTGCCCCATTAAATTTCAAGGCATTCTAACATCAACAAGTACTTGAACCAACAAGATTCTCTAATTCTGACAAAGTTGGAAAATATTGTGGAATTGATTGGTGTTTTGGGCACATACAAAATCAGAATGAGGTTGAAGCAGGGTCTTTTTTTACTTCCACATACATTCCAAATCACTTAGGCTAGTTAGTTTCTTTAGAAAAGATAAACTCTAAAAGTTGAATTTTTTTTTCTATTTTTGTTTAAACTTGGTACTAGATATTCATACATTTTTGTGATGGTAAAAGGGGATAAGGAGGCTTGTGCATGAAATGTAACTTTTTGAAGCTAATTGTGCAATCCGTTTGTGATTTAGGATCTTTTTCCAAAAGTTAAATGTTTGGACCAAAGTAGAAGTAGAAAATCCTAAAAATTAGATGAAAATCTTATGTAATAAGATTACCACCACGTAAAAGAGAGGGAGGGGTGGCCTTGGAAATGTATATAAGGATGTCATTTTCCCCTCAAACCACCCCTTATTTGTACTTTGTTCCAATTAGGTTCATTTAGAGAATTATTTGGCTATTAAGCCAAATGATTGTTTTAGGAATAATTTTGTTTCATTGCTCAAGTTTTAAAGTAACTTTTGATGGACATTGGAGTACCTTCAAACCTTACATTCTATTGTACTTTACTAGTGTTGTTTTTATACTAACATTTTGTATTGGAGTTTATTGTACTAACCTTATACTCACCCTAGAGACAAGCCTCCCCCTATATGTACCTTGGTGATGTTGCTTGTGGGAGCCTCTAGTGCTTTTTATATTGTTTTTGCATACTCCTTGGGTGGGAAATCCCTTGTGAGAATTCCCCTAGAGTTGGTGAGATTTTGTTGAATTGACCAAAGTTCATGTTTATCTGAAGTTTAGGTGGTTATACTAATACGTGTTGTTGTTTATGAGAGTTGGGAGGTTGTACTAACAATCAATTAACTTTAACCTTGTTAAAACTTGTCTAATATTTTCCTTGCTTCCCAAATCAAGCCAAAGCTTTGGCTTCCTTATGTGTCACAATCCTTAATTTTGTGTTAAAATCTTGAACTATGGCAAAGTTTTGGCTTTACTATTTGTCATAATCCTTAGTTGTATTAAAATCCTAGAATACATTGCATCTTTGATTGGAAAATCCCCACTAGATACAATACCATTGATTGAAAATAGCCACCTTGTTAAGCTTTGTGTTTTGTATACTTCTTGTCCCCCTCCAAGTTATACATTGGCAAGTTTGTTTAAGCAAAAAAACAAATATTTAGTCCATATCCTTATTAACCCCTAAAGGCCCGTTTGTCCCCTCGGGGGACAATTTGGGTCCGGGTAGGTTCCTGTGACCTCAATTTGTAGAGAATTTTTTTGGGATTTTTTGAGGTTGTGCGAATCTGCGAGAGCTTTGTGGATATATAATTTTTATTTCAATTAGTGCTCGAGAGAAAAAGTTATACCAAAAATAGAATTTGGCGGGCAGCACAAAAAAATCACAAAAAGTCAAAATAAATTTCTTAAATATTCTTTTCAAAATCTATGTCTTTTTGTCTACATTTGAATCTTTGATTCATCCTATTTGGACTGATAATGAAAAAAGTTATGGACAATCTTAGTTTTCAGGCAATCTAAGCATCTTCTTGAAAAAATAACTTTTAGGATTCATTTTTGAATGCAATTTTTACAATTTTCAGAAAAAAATTGTTAGACAAGGTTGAATTTGCTTGCTAGAACAATCTCACCATTGGGATTATGGTATTTCGATTTTGTCTTGGAGCTATTAACGATTTAGTTATTCCTTCAATCTTGAACCTACTTCTACTTAACAATTTTTTAATGAATAAAAATTTAGTGTTTTTTTCTTGAATTTTTTTTCCTAGATTCTCAACTGAAGTATTCAACATATAAACTTAGAAAATCAAAATCAAAAATACAAAAAATTTAAGTTAAATAGGTTCAAAGCCCAAAAATCTAGTCAAGCAAGGTGCAAAAAAACTTGTTTTTCTTCACTTTGAATGCAAATATCTTGCAATCTATTTGGTCAAAGTTTCTGAAATTTCTTGCACACATTCTCATACTAGTCTAGTATAAGATCCTACGGTTAGATATGCAAAAAATAAATAAAAAAATTTATAGTTTTTGCTCTTTGCAATAGAAGTGGCAGTTTTGAGTGTGTTTTGATGGAGAAAAGGCCTCGGGGCTTTAGGGGTTAAGTTTATTCCAGACACCCGCAGTCGACTTTATTTTCATACACCCTTAGTCAACTTTATTTCCATTTACCCCTAATTAGTTTATTTCCATACAATCCCAGTTGGTTTTGTCCCACAGTAACAATCCCAAAGAACCAACTCAACAATACCTGGACCCCAATAACCGGCTAATGCAAGGCGGGTACCTATCAGAGCTGCAAGGGACTAGGTATCAGATTGACAATAACAGGGTTGGTAGATCCAGACTAAGGATGGTTGCAAACTCAATGTCCAGGGCTGATTAGTGGTAGTCACAGCTTGTTCACCGTGATGGTGAACAATGAACATTGAAGTGGTGGCGGCGTAGGGGTGGCTTCCTTTCGACGGAATATTCTTAGCGGAACATTGATTGTTCACTCACAACATCCACCTCCGGAGATGGATGTTGGGAGTGAACAATCAATGTTCCGCTAAGATTATTCCTTTGTTCTCTTAACTTTCAATTACATCCGTCCATCTCGTCATTATCCATCCTCCATTGTTCGTTCTCAACATTTGAACAAAAAGGATGGTCACGGCTTGTTCAGTATTCGTCACTTCTCATTGGCCCCTCAAAGCACTTTCCATTGTTCATTGTTCACAGTTCACACACCACTTGAACATGCTGTGACTACCCCTATTGCAAATTGGTGTCCAAGAGCTGGTTGAGAAATTTGTGTGTCTAAGCTAGCGTCTAAAAAAATTTAACAAAAGAAAACAAGGAGAGGACGAAGAAAGAGAAAGATAGATCCGGCTACAAATTGATATAGAAATTCAAAGAGAATGAAGGGCAAGTAGATACATAGCAAGAAAGGAAAGTTAGGGGGATTAGAATTCAAGGTTGAAGTATAAATGAGGGCTTTTGGGGTGGGGGTGGGGAAATCTGACCTATTTGGCTTCATCCCTCCAAAAATTGGCCTCTCCAATGTAGCCAACAAGGGGGGGGACAAGTCCAAAAAAAAAGTCCTGGTATATATATACACGAGTTAAAGAACAATAGGATTAACCCTTTAAAGGACCAACATGTGTTTTTTTGGCAACATAGACATTTTGGGTAGGTACATGTGATTGGAGATTTGTATATTTTAGGCTGAAATTTTAATAAAAGGTGGAGATGAGGAATATCTTTCATATGCACCAAACTTCATGACATTTAGAAATATGAGTCACATGTTATGGTCTAATAAGCTACTTTTTTTCCCGGTTGGGTAGTTCGGGCAGATTTTTAAAAATCACTTTTTTTAGAAAAAAGAGAGTTAAAATTAGTTTTCAAGAGTAATATACATGTGGAAAGCTTTGAATCATTCCATTTTGATCAATGAGTCAAAAGTTATGAGGAGTTTTAGTTTGCAGGCAGTTATGGATTTTTTATTCTAAAATAAACTTTGAAGTCTTTATTTAAGTCAAATTTCAATATTTTTTGAAAAAAATAAAAATATAGGATGTAGATTGTTTATTACAACATTTCCAACATTGGATTTGTCATTTTTCAATTCTATAACTAAATTCTTAACAATTTTGTGTTTTGAATCATTCTCTACTTTTTTCTACTTATTATTATTTTTCCTATATGTTGTACAATTCCAAATGATCTGAAAATTTTCAAGCATGTATAGGAAAAATATTCCAAAGAGCACTACCATTTTGGACATTTTTTCATAGAAAAGTGAGCTTGTGAAGTGCAACTGCCCTGTTTTTCGCAGGGCCAAAAAAATGATTTGAGTGAATTTAAATGCTTATATCTTGCAATCCACGTAGTGGAAATTTCTGAAATTTTTACCACATATTTTCAAGTCAGCATACTACAAGATCCTATGGTTACATGTGTCAAAAAAGTGTTTTTTTTCAAAAATTCGGTACTTGTAATAAAATGACAGTTTTGGAGGGTTTTTGGTGAAAACATAGTCAAGGATTTTAAGGGGTTAAGGAAAATCTAGAGGGAATTACAAATTAGTGACACAAATATTAGATAGAACAATTATCTTCTAGTGATTCAAAATAAGGGGACAAGAATCGTTGACAACTTGGCTAATTGACGTTGATAGGGAGTAGTCTCTTCTTTTGTTAAGTCAATAATTTGACTTCATTAATTGGAAGTAAAAGAAATAGAAGGGAGGAAGAAAAGATGGAGTAGGAAGGGAAAAAAATGAAACTAGAAGGAAGAGAGTAGAAGAAATTTAAAAAGAGAAGTAGTGAAAAAGTAAATTGACATTTTAATTCCACAACTTATATTAAAAAATCTGAAGTTCAGCGATGAGCAATTTACCAAGAAGGGACAAGGTAGAGAACAATGGGGCAACCAAGGCCATCTTCAAAAGCCTCTTGGATGAAGTTAACTCTAAGGTAAGCATCTAATACAAGTATACAACCATTTTCCTCCAAATCTTTTGATTAAAAATCCAAAAAAACACATAGTAAAAATTATAATTGCTATTCATACTTTTAGAAGTAGTTTTATTTCAAGTTTAGTTTTAATCCTTGAAGAAGATTTCCAAATCTTTTTGATAACATGTTAAACTTAGAAAATAGACTTAAGAATGAATAAGATATCAATGGATGAAGTTTAAAAACAAGAGTGGATGGAAATTAGTAACATCCATCTAAAGAAGGTAGAATTGAAAACTTGGCAATTAGCCTAAATTTTGAGCTTAGTAGTCTAAGTAGAAGTTAGTTTCATATTATAGATTGAAAGGAAATAGCATATGAAGTTTTGAAGTACCGATTAGCGATCAAACTTCATCCCCTCCTAACTCTTATTTGGAAAGTTCAAACCTTAAATGTCTTAGCATTTTGGATAGGTAATTTTAGGGCCTACAAGGAATAAATATTAAAATTCTAAATATAGTAAGATAGCAAAAAAAAATCCAAAGCCTTAAGAATTAGATAGATCACAATTTGGAATTTTTTGAGGACAACCATGTAATCACTAGAATTTAGAATCATCTGAAAAAATTTAGAGAATTCCATGTCTAGTTCATACCTAGAAAATCAAATTAAACTCTAATAGACAACAAAAGATGAAGTTTAAGGTGGAGATTAGACGAAAGTAGGTTGTTTCCATCTATTCTAAGTCAAAATTAAAATTTAGAGAGTAGATTTAACCATAAGCTCACACCAAGAATCATAATTTAATTTGAGTTATAAAATCAAGTGAAATATATGGATGAAGTTTAATCAATTTTTTTCAAGGCCACATTTCATTTGGCCATAACTTTTTCTAAGAAGCTCAAAACATGATGAATTTTATCATTTCAAAAATAGAAAACTTTGACCTATGACTCGTAATAGATAACTTTTGATTGTAGATTCTTCATATCAAAAATATTGAGTCTTGGCTTAATTTGGTTGTTATGGCCAAATTTACCTTTTTTTGAAGTTAATTTTTTTTTTCTAGTTTAAACATTTTAGGAAGTTAAGAAAGATCCAATGCTTGGAAGGCACAATGTACCACACTTGAACATCCACCTTATGAAGTTTACAAATCAAAATCAAGAATCTAGTTGTGTTCGTTTTATATCAAAGATGAGTATAAAAACACTCAGAGGGGGGGGGGATAATTTTTTCCATTGCATCAAGAGTTGCGTTTTTTCCATTGAGGGATTGCTAATGGCCTTGGATGGAGTAGTTTTCATCTTTTGTAGTTTGTCGAAACTACAATTTTTATATATAATGAGGATCTAAAAATTTTCAATGTGATCAAATGGAGGTTATCATTAGAAGAAATCTGGACCCTATATAGAGTCATTTGATTGCATGAAAATGTACAATTATAAAAAAAAATAATTAATAAAAAATGTGGTTTTGGACCACATAATCATTTGGTGTGCCACATAGGAATATAGGACTATGGACCATTTATTTTTTTCTTAAATTTTTTTCTTCAAATTCCCCCCCCCCCCCTACATTTGCACATCAGTCAAAAGTCAAACAGCCCTCTACAAGGGCCAAATTTTCTCTAATGTATTGTTTGATAAGTAGTGGAAGTTGTTGGTAGGAGTGTCAATATATTGAATCTAGAGTATCTAAAGAGTATGAAGATAACAATAAACTATTTGTAACTTTTGTCAATATTGAAGTGAATATTTTCTTTGGAAGTGGAATTTGCTGATTTATTTTATTGTGATTGTAAAATATTGTTGGTTTCTTTGTATTTAAATGTTATATGCATTCTATAGTGCAAAAGTAGTACATTATCTCTATGATGAGTTGACCAAATGATATCTTGCGGTTTATGGAGTTCATGCCATGGATGCCTTAGGCATAATTATTATGACTGCAAGAATTGAATTTGTGTTGGAAACAAAAAAGCTCAAAGCAATATAATTGAGGATGAATGAATAAATGATTAAATAATCTAAGAGATGGATGTAAGAGAAGAATAAGTGAACTTGAAGATGATGTCATGATGACATAAAAAACTATTATAGGTTTCAAGGAGAGAAAAGAAGTCAAATGAGATCTTTTAGGCTCAATTTTTACAACGTACTTTGTTACATCATTTAGTGACTCAAACTTTGTTGATCTTTAGTGAAATTCTATCATTTTTTTGAATATTTTTGTAAGATTGTGTTTAGTATTGCTTGTGGTTCCATAGAGGTTGTAAGGGAGGATCAAGTTGATTTTTCAAGATTAAAAATTGAACATTGTAGCCTTGATACACAAATGCAAGAGTATTAGTATAAAAAGGGTATAGATTTTAGATTTGTTACAATCTATAGTTAAAAGAGTATGCAACTTTCTCACAATAAAAAAATGTCTAATGGAGGTCATCCTAAGATTCTCACAGTAGAGGAGAGATGACATACTTCACGTTTAGTTACTATTGGCAGTTTAAAAACTGCAATACAATAGGCAACAAAAGCAACAAGAGTGCTTAGAAGAGAGATAGAGGTTGAGATGTGTGACAATATATACATTTTAAAGAAGAAGGACGGTCTTCTTTTACAAAGGTTCCAATTAAATTTTGCTTTGTATTTGAAGAACACGCAAGAGAGATTTTGTTTTGTTCAAACCTACAAAGATTAGATTATAAGTGACTATAAATGGATAGTAAATAGTGATAAAACAAAAATAAATTTACTATTGCAAAATTTATTAACCAAAGCAACATAATTTTAACTTCAATTTGTTGATTTGGCTAAATCCAAAATAAAATAAAATAAAAATTGCTACCTAAAAGTTTTGGATCATAGCAAAAAAAAATTTGACTTTTGAACTACTCGAAATTTTCTGAAAAACATACAAGCAATCCGTGGTCATCCACCAGGTTTGAACCATGTACCTTGTGCATACAAGTGCAAGGCCTTAACCACCACACCACTATTAGACAATGGAAACCTTAATGTACAACAAGTTTATTTATTTTTCCTACTTATGTATTTACTTATGATGTTTTCAGTACTAGATGCCACTTCACCTGACAAAACTTTTTAGCATCATGACAAAGCATTTAGGGAGGGGACACATCAACATGTGCCGAACATGTGGCTTAGTATGAAGCTACCCATGCTTTACCAATTTCGTTCCAACAAACTTTGAAAAATCCACAGAAAATTCATTTCTTGTTGGAATGTCTTGATTCTACTTATGGGCAATTTTGTTAAAATGGCATATTCCGTATGCCATTTTCAGAGCGGCCACTTTGAACTACAAAAGTGACATCTACGAGGGTATAGATTACATAAATCTTTGTCTTATATAGATTTCAGAAATCTAGCACTAATGTACATTTCAAATCGCACGGTTTGAACTTTGAAAGCAACATCTATGACTATTGTAGATTTCAGACATCTATAAGTGGTCTAGATTTCAGAAATCTAGGACAGTTGAACATTTCAGAGCGGCCGCTCTGAACTGTGAAAAACTGCCAAAGTTACGGAATTTCGCCATTTTAACGAAATTGCCCATACTTTCAAAATGGATCCTCTCAAACTTCTTGATCTGTGAAAAATACTTGAGTTCACAAACAACTTCTAGAAGGTACCTAGATAGCAAACTTTCTTAGTAAGAGGCTTGTTAACTTATAATGATCTTGCACAATTCAGGTGAACTCGAAGATCCTCAAAGTAACGCACTTCCTTTCCTCCTCAAAAGACTGACCAGACCAATTCAAAATGACCTGAAACTACCCTGGCTAGGTGATGGCCAAGTGATAGAAACTTCCTATAGATTCCCGATTCAACTCCCCATGCCTGACATTGCTCATGTGGGGCTCTTTCTTCCACTTATTCCTGATGGAGATACCCAAGTTGTGTAATTCCTGGAGCCTTGCGCTAGGTTGCCTTGGTTGAGTCATGTCAATCCAGCTGCAGCCCTCGAAGACCGTATGTTTTAAAAAAATAAAAATGACTGACAGGACGAACTACAATTCCAGACTGTGCGAGGTCCTGGAAAAGCACTCTGGCGCCTCATTTCTCAAGACAAGCTTTAGCTTGCATGGGGTGAAGAGCAAGAGTTTCGGTTTATCCGCATCCCGTCCATCACTACTGAAAAAAGGCTTTTCAATGAGAGCCGCTGAGCCGCAGTGTGCGGCACTGTTCTTACATTATACTGCATGCATGGAGACAGTGGAAAATTCCGCGACACACGTACTGACTGTCCATTTGCGTCTAACTCTTAACTTAACAGTGGCCGGCTTCAGTCTTTTGTGGGACCTTCAGTTCTCCTTTTTCTCAGGGATCCCGGCCCTTCCCACCACTTTTAAACTTTACTCATTGAAGCTGGTGCCAGGAAAAGTAAATCAGTGGCCGAGTGCCGGCACACTGGACGGAATGGAGAGAATCCGATACCTTCCGGAGTCCGGACCCAGTCGTAAGGTAAGAGCAGAGCACCCATAATAATTGCTGCTAATCGGAATCGCAACTGACAAAGCATAGATTACAATTCTTAAACACAAAATTGCTATTTTTATTTATTGGATTGTATATTGAGAGTGCATTCCAACGCACTTTCACATGCATTGTTTGGATTCCTTATGAATACGCTATGAGTTTTTTGAGGATTGTCTGTAGTGAAACCAAAAAACAACTCTTAGATTCTTGTAGTGGCTCTCATGTTTTGATCATGCTTATCTAGCTTAATCGATCTTTAGACTTTGGTGCCACCTATATGGTTCAAATGTAGGTGTTGCATTGGGAATGTTGATGATTTTGGAGGAAGGGCATTTGCATAGTTTCCATGTCCCAAATGAATGCATTACTTCTCATTGTTTCTTAGGATTTCCAAATTTCACAAACACCGAACACCCACTGAGTTTTCACCTACTGTTTTGCAATTTAAAAAAAAAATGTAAACAGAGCATCATATCATGTACTGAGAAAGTTTAGTACTGAGAAAGTGTTGGAATTTCGATGAGAAAATGATCTAAACGAGGCATTGAGTAAAAGACTGTCATACTGCACAACAGTACCTTCGTAGCCGACTACTACTAAAAACAGGTGCATGTCTGCTACAGTACTCGCTCATCATTCACATGATATTCTCTCTTCCAACGCCGTCGACCGAGTCTTCCAACGAACTTTTTCAGAAGGGCTGCTGCAAAGGTTCCTGTGACTGTTGCTGCTAATAATAAACCCAACCGGAACGGCTACACAGTTTCATACAAAATGTGCGTGACACTAATTTACAAAAGTCACATTATTTTTGAAATAGTGCAGGTTGAAATAGTACCGCACTGGTACCCATTTCCATAAAAACAAAACTAAAATTTTGTGCTGACACTCCCTCTCCCTCTTACTAGTATTAGGACCAAGCAGTGGCATCTGCTGAACCGATCACACACTCATCACAGTAGTCCTGACAATTCCCTCAATCAGGCGCCTACGTCGTCAGTGACGACAAATCGTGGGGCAGCACATCGAGGTGCTGGTGATCGGAACTTCGACCTCCAATTATTGAAGCCCAAACTCAATTGCACCAGGAACTAGCTCAGCCTCGCTCCCCTTCTGCTCATTTGTCATGACAGCCAGCAACCCTCTCCGCTCCTGAATCCTTGCACATTCAAGTGGGGACCATCACTGCATTCAGGTACTTGTAAACTTCTCAAGCTTCCAGCTGAAACCTGTGTCTTGCAAACACGAGCTTGACGAGTCTGGGTATGTTTGCGCGCTCATTCACTCAGCTATGGCGAAGTGGGTGTGAATTTGAAGAGGTCATGCCTAGAGTATTACGAAGGTTTTGAGAGTCTGCGTGGGTGTGAATTTGAGGAGTTCAGAGGTAGAGTGTTGTGAAGTTTTGGTGAGTCTGTGTGGGCGTGAATTTTGAGAGTTCACCTCTAGAGTGTTGGGAAGTTTCTGTACGTTTGTGTGGGTGTGAATTAATGTGAGGAGTTCACAGTTACGAAGTTTCTGTGAGTTTGTGTGGGTGTGAATTTGAGGAGTTCACATCTAGAGTATTAGGAAGTTTCTGTAAGTCTGTGAGTACGAATATGTGGAGTTTACTTACATCTCGAGTATACTAAGTTAAAGGTTTGTGTGTGTGGTGTGTTTTGCAGGAGGGGTTGAGGTGAAACTCCAGCTATGTCGGAGACTCCAGTGGTGATCGTGCCGCGGAAAGGCGTGTACGTGGGCGATGGCGATGGCCGCCACCACTACTGGCACCGCCATCACCGCTCCTTCCACGCTTGCACCAGCCTGCTCCTGCGTCTCTTGACTGCCGGGGCTACTGCAGCGGCAGTCATCGTCATGCTGCGCGCCACCACCCGACGCGACACGCCGTATGGTTACATCCGGGGTCGATGGAGGGACTACCCCGCTTACAAGTAAGACATCGCTACGAAGAATCCCAGAGCTGCGTTTTCATATAATTTTCTAACCACTTTTGCATTTCTGTCTATTCCAGCGTATCAAAATCCTGTATTCTTGAGCTGTAACCTCCGAAATGACCTGCTTTGATCAATTCCTGCAAGATGTCGTAGAGCTTAACGAGCTGAGAGAATCAAACTGGTTGTGCTGGTTTTGGTGATGGTGCTGCAGGTGGTTCGTCATTGCGAACTCCGTGGTGTTCGTCTACTCCGTCCTGGCAGCCATTGTGGCTTGCGCCTCTTTAATCGCGCGCCGGGGTCCTCTCAGCTACTCCGGAACCGCGTTCCTCACATTACTCGTCGACCTTGTAAGTGAAACATTCTCCATTGCAGATATATCCTAATTAGCATTAACATTCTCTATCTAATCTATTTTACACCCTAAACACACGACATTCTACACTAGAGCTAGCAACCTCTCTTTCACCTCCTAAAAATTCAGGATCCCTCCACAAGATTGCCAAGAATTACCACTACAGTCACATTTCCTAACCTGGAATGCAAACTTAATGACACTCAATCCTTTGGGAGACGAATTAGGACACAATTTCCAAATGTAAAGTGATAACAGGGTCGTATGTGGTCTAGAAAAGTTGGGTAGGTTAGAAATTTACGAATTGAAGGTGTTTGTAATGGATTCCCATTTTTGCAGCTCTCGGCAGCGGCGATCATATCTGCGGCGTCGGCAGCGTTAGCGGTGGCATTAATCGCGCGGAACGGGCAATACACGGGCGCCTACTGGCCCACATTTTGCAACAACGTGACGCGCTTTTGCGATTACGCGCAAGGCGCCATCATCGCCAGCTTCATCGCCTTCGCGTTTCTGGGACTGTCAACGTTACTGGCGGCCTCAGCGCTGTACTGGCTGGCACGGCTACATCGGTACTAACGAGAATTAGGGTGCATTGGAACCCATCATACAAATAAGAGTTCAATTGCGCCAGGATGTATGTGGCGATTGTAATATATATATAAACATCGATCGATCAGTAGATACAATTTGATGTAAGATAATCGATTAATAGCTTGCTGTTATTATATATGTCTACCGGAAGCTGTAAGTATAAAACCTCCCTGAGGAGATCGACATAGGACTGAGAGCAGTTTGCGTCGTTTCGAGAATAAGTGGTTGGATCCTTTTGCCTGTGATTTGACAATGGAAATTTATTGATTTTAGATTTCAATCTGTTGGTGGGTTCGGGAAATGGATGGTACCTGTCTGTCTGTTTTGCGCTTGTGTGACGTTGGAGCTTACTGGTTTCAAGGCGCAGCCATGGCTAGCTAGCCCATGCGTGTCTATTGTGAACATTCTCGCTTCGTGGAAATTGAAGAGAACTCACAAGTCTAACTTCTGAGTTGTGTGACGAATCTGCAATAGTTCACCTCAAGTAAAGAGATTCTTTGACTACGCACTTGAGGGACTCCATTTGTCTACACTCACGTCGAACGGTCACAAGGTCCTATTTTCAACTAAGTTTAGGGTTTGGTGAAGTGGCTTCAAATTGGGGCATTCAAGTGGCCGCGACACCAAAACGCACACGACCTGGACCATATCAGTGCTGCTGCGAGGCTCCTTGCTAATGTCGATTGAGGTTGCTCTAAAACATAATCCCCTTGGTGTGAATGTATTCTGATGAGGGGTGTCAATATCCTGTCCTACAGTTGATAAAAACGTAAGTTTTCGATAGTGAAAATGTGAGGATATGCTGCCACGTTTGCAAATTCAAATGACTTCGTTTATTGGGGGAGCAGCTTTTGCATCATCATCAAAAGCTTCTTCTATTCCTTGCACTCATAAGTTATCCGATGGCAATGAAAGTGTCTGGCATCGAATGATGCGGTTGGAGTGTTATGAAAGGTGCTTCTCAGTCATTTCTTCCCGTTGGTTCAATTCTTCCCGTTGGGCTATTTCTTCCCTTTTTGCCTTACACATTTAAGTTACTACTGAACACTTTCTACTGCATAGTAACTGAAGCCTCTGATGCTGCCAGCTCAGAGTTCGTACTGAAATGGAAGCCGACTGGCAAAGCAGCCTATTACACAGAGTATTCCATAGAGTAGTTTGGGCAGTGTTGCTTTTCCTGCCGAGTGCAGCTTTTCAGAAACCCTAAAACTTACCAACTGCCTCATTTCCTAAGAATCCCACGCTCCATTGACGTACTTCTGAGCCTCTGTACGCTCACACACCCTTTATCAGTAGTCATCAGGGCTTCTTTTTTCGTTTTTTATGAAGTGCCAAGGTGGATTCATCCAAATATTGGATAGGAAATATCACATTCACACATATCACGTGTCTCTAATTATGTTTTCATCCACAATCTGGCGAATTCATCCTAGATTTGATTGCAATTCAAAGTTTTCTGACAAAAACAATTCAATTTCTTGTCATATTTTAGCCAAAGTATTTTTTTCTGGTGCAATCTGGCACTAGAAAGCCAAAAAAAAAAACCTGGTAGTCATGACTCCAGCTCCAAAGCTATTTCGACAGACTCGTATCCTTGACTGTAGCACGTGAGGGGGTTGCTTCCAGAAACCCTAATTTTGATGGCTAATTTGCATCTGAGATTGAGGGGTTTGATCTTTCCATGAAGATGAGTATTTAGAAAGTCTTGTAATGACTCTAAATACTCATCTTCATGAAGTTAGACGCTGAATGATGTGTGTTCGGAGCTTTTTCAAGTATGCACAGGTTAGCCCTAAAATCTCAACAGTGACTGATGTTGTTACAGCATGATGATTGTACTAGTAGCATAATTATTAGCCTTTCTACCGTTTTTTGAAGTTAATAATGTACTTTCTGCAGGTACTTTCACGTCCTAATTTGGATGCGAGAATGTCCATTTGAGAATAATGCATTTAGAGATGTCAGGGCAAAGGAAAACCTAATTGTCCATGCCAAGCTGCGCAAAGGATCCCTTGGCATTCGTCATGCACAATGATGGAGAGACAGAAGATTCAACGCAAAGATGAAGTTGATCCCAAAGCATCGCGAATCGGAGTATTTGAACGAGAGCCCTGGCATCAACAAACCTCCAGCCTCCACGAAATTTTTCGGAAATGTCGAACAGGTTGAAAAAGTGAAAGATGTGATCATTGTGAAAGACAAAGTAGAGGAAGATCCACCTCTTGATGATTTCAAGGTATGTAGGCTGTGATGCCCATGGATCTGTACGTTTGGCATCAAAGATATACACGCAAATACCTTTAAGATCATTTGATTGATTGATTGATTGAGCTCAAAGAAATTATTTTCAACAGGGGGAAAGATGTGGCCACCGCATTGGATCATACCTCTGAAGCTGGTGGGAGTGGGTCTAACGCATCAACTCCTGAATTGCCTGCTCATAAGCTCGTGAGTTTAAATCCTTCCCGGCTAAATCTGTTAGTCGTCCAGAAATTGGACGTCGGAGCACTTCAGGGTTAAACAAAACGTATCCTGTTTGTGCATTCGGCGTTCCTACACTTGTTTTCTTTTGAGAATATGGCCTTTTGTCTCACCCCTAAAGTGTAAAAATTTCTTAAATGCTTCACTGAGAGATTCAAAAAAAGCGGTCAATCTTGCAAAGCGGACAGTATGGAATAATTCGCAACCATGATATTGGCTGAAGGCAGGAGGATCATAATGTTGGAGGACCAGAAGGCCACGCTGTTTTATATCACATTGATGAACCTCAACAGAGTATGATCCTTAAAGAGACTTGACACACAAATAGCAAACATTTATGAATAATGTAATCCAATACGTTGCAACATTCTCAGCTAAAGTAAATAAGGACAGAGGAAGATGTTGAAATCCTCCAATTAAAAGTTTTCCCACTAACCCATGTTTGTTTGCCACCTTGTAGGAGAATCAAGCAGTCGAGTTCTAGGTGGTTTGAATTGGTGTAAATCAACAGTAGCAAAATTCTTCTTTTCAGTGATAAATATTCCGTAACAATTTCTTGTGCAATTATCGTCCATTCTGTCTAAATTGGTATCCCTGTACTCGGGGTTCCGTTCTGACCCGCATGAACCCCTTCAGAGGAGGATATCGCTGTTAGAAACTGAAGTTGATAAACTGAGGCCATTACAGGCTCAGAGATCGCCAAAGCACTCGGACCCTGAACTCGATCCTGATCAAAAGCTCATCATTCTTGAGACCGAAGTGGCTAACACCAGAAAGGTGGGGTTCCAATCTGGTTGGATTCAGGTCTATTATGCCCTGCACTGAAATAGAGCCCTTTCGTTTGGTACTAGAGTTCAAATAGAATGATTTGAAGTTTGAAACGTTTTGCAGACCTTAAGTTCTGTACTGTCAAAGCAGCAAGAGCTCTATGCTATGTTTGAGCGCATACAAGGATACAAATCCCTGGTATATATCACAAGCAATGTGACTCTGAAGTAGATAATTCAATAATGAAAATTCTTTGTATAGGTAACCATGTGCTCTATTTATCTTGAAAGTTCGGTTTCTAATTTTTACCTCTGCATTCGTAAGCTACATATAACGATCAACTGTATGTGCACTTACATAAACATGCTAAACGTGATATGTGGTCTGTCTTACAGCATGCGCAGGAAAAGTGTTGGTGAAACGTGCAGGGCATCTGCAAGTCAGATGCAAAAAAGTTTCGTTTATTCACTCATGAAAGGTAAAAAGAGGTTAGGTATCAGCGACAAGCAGGTAATTTAATGTAGCAACTCATGTTTTTCATTAAAAAAAACTCTTCAAATTCTTCACTCTTTGAACAACCTCATGGAAAGAAGTAGCACACATATTTCAAACTGAGATTGAACCGAGAAACTTTAGTTAGTGGAAGTACTTAATGACAGGGACTCTGTATTCACTAGTCATTGAGTTTCATCTGTGTGCTCTAATACCAGAACTGTCTGGCTTCAGTGTGTAGCTGCAAGCTCGCTGCAGTACAATGCCATCTAGGAATGCGAACTTCTGTACAGAAATACCATTCTTTTATTAGCTAAAGCTGTCGACACTTGAACGACGACCAGCCTCCATTCCCGAGGCTGATATTTTGTGATAAAAGGGCACTGTAGGGAATAAAAAATAAGGTCAGAATTAATTGGCCCATTTTGGAAGGTTCATGTCAGATGGCCCTAAAATGTCATGGAGGTGGAAAACACTCACATCAAGCTAGAGAAATTATTTTGCTGCGCAGAGATGGAACCAAGGTGAAAACTTACCCCCTCAGTTTCGAGGCTCAGCAGAACCCGAGCCATACCGGTCGAAATCAGGGGGCAAGGCAGAATCCACCCTCTTTTGGTCAAAATCGCCGGACTCGCCAGGGACGGGAACCACCTTCACTGCAGGAGCATTGCCAACACTTGGAAGTACGACAAGCGCATCACCATCCTTCACATCCGCGCCCATCAAGCCCCGCACGGGGTTTTTGGTGTTCATCTTTGGCTCCGCTTGGGTGATGTCGGCCTCCACTTTCAGACTTTCGCCATCCACCGGAATCTTTCCTGGGTTGTACACCGTCACTGCCCCCTCTGTCGCAACTACAAGGAGTACCGCCATGAGGACTGCCATCAAAACTCCCGGAAACATGACCTTCTTCTTCCCCGAGATCGCCATGCTGGTGATGCACTCTTACTTGCACTTGGTGCTTGTCTTTTTATTTAGCTGTCCAGGGGTGTCTTCTATGACTTGTGGCATGTTTCAGTAGGCAACTCTGAGAGGACAACATTCAGCACTTTTAGTGTTGTGATTGCTCACTGGAGGCGGATGGTGTGACCAACAGAACGATCATGCCATGAAAACTACAGTACAGAGAAGAGATGAAAGAAGCATCAAGATCCACATGCCAGACCCAGTCTCCAAGTAAGCAGAATTTCTTGGTTTAATTAAGTTCAAGTTTCAGAAGATCAATTTCATTTGTACCTGTGCTTGAAGCTGTAGTTTGCAAGACGTCGTTACAAGCTTCATGTGGATTCAAATGCTTCATTCATTTTAAACTGTGCAGAGTTAAACTCTGATAATGAGCAGAGGTATCTCAACTTTGGAGCTATTTTGAACCCGTTGAGCTGCACAACCAAAGAGGATGCACATTTTCCAAAGGATGGCCAGCTTCAAAATTGAGTTACCTTGCAACATTCAAAGAGAACATACTGTCTACAAGATTAGGTGATTCAATTGATGATAAAGATTAAAGCAAATCCTGAATAGAAACTAGAAAGAGGGGTGTGATTATAACCAATAACCCAAACTGTTCTTCTCAAATGGCAGTCGTTTTGGAGTTAATTAAAATGTGACAAGACATGTGACAATTTATTTCATTTGATAAATCCAAGTGATTGGCAGAAATTAGATCAAAACTATTGAGGGTACAATGTTGTCAAAAATAGAAACAACAAATATGGCACACACCATCTCTTAGTAAGGAAGAACGACTGTGTCATAATGTCCAAGTGAGTTGCTCTTTAGTTGGTTAATACAAACCTGAGTCTTTTAGTTGAAGATTCAAAATCAATCACAGATTGGACAAGCTACTACCGTAGTATGACATGGCTTTTGGTTTTTTTATTAGTTTATTATGTCAAAATTGAATTTTTATAAAAAATCAAGGAACAAATACTGAAATTTGTAAAGAGCTCTGTCGTAAACTTCACTAATAAAGGGTCAATGTTGGAAGGGTTTAGAATTGGTGGCCAACATGACTACATTAGTATGTAAAAGTGTGCAACCCTTTGGCATTTGCTCAGATTAGCAAAAGTTAGTGCAACACATGAATCATGCCATTTGGCATTCATATTCATGAATATCAAAATTCTTTCAATAGATACACTATCTATATACATTGTATATTCACTATTCATTCACTAATATCGTTTACAATAATTTACTATTTGTTCACAATAGTAAACAAAAGTATAATAATTACATCTTTATTGGTTTATGATTTTCTTAAATTTGAAAGGACATGACATTTTGTTCACAATGAAGAAATGACAAATTATAAAATAATTACAAGACTACAAAATTGAAATCATCTATAATTCATATAAGTGTAAACGAACCACTTTGGATGAAAAAAAATAAAAATTTCATCATTGCAAAGACAAAAGCAATGTTACAATATAGTATTCACATCAAATGTTAGGCTCCATTTTGAAGACATCCAAGTGAACTTGTTTGGGAACAACTTACAAAAATTGTATTAAATTGCAAGTTGAAAAGAGGTCTAGGAACACCAAATTGCAATACTAGAGTTTGGTACCAAAGGTCTAGATGGACTTAATGCTCATATGCCTCTTTTTAACCAATGTTTTGACATGATAGTTTGGTATTCTAAGGTACGTTCCTCCCTTGTGTTTGGTAGATCTAGTTGATAAAAATAAAACTCAACTTTGCAATTATTTGAACATGTTCTGCCAAAAAAGAGGTTTAAGAAATAACAATAGGAAATATTCATAATGTGCATTCATAGTTGGTGTTAATTATGATGCTATGTTATTTCCGGTGTTTGTTCATAGTTTTGCCACTATCTTCCTATACACAAGTTTAGCTAGCTTGTGATGTACTTTAAGTTTTTAAGAAATTATTTTTGAATCCCTTTCGAGAATGAGACATCATGATTGTTATGTAATTTAAGTTCTATCAAGATTCACTAATCTACATCCACTTTAGAGGATATTATATGTCTATAAATCTTAGAGTTTTTTTAGAAATTTTATTCAAATTCAGCTTATCCAAGTATATATGCAAATAAGTATTCACACTAGAAGAAAAACGTGTCCACTACAACCGACTCAAATGCAACTACATGTCCTATACAACTGCCTTGCAACTACAATCCTCTATATTTGCACCAACTTTGACATAGTTACATTGTAGTTGCAAAATAGTTGCAAAGTAGTTGCAACATGTAGTTACGCATATGGGAATGTAACAAAAGAATTGATGTGAAGTACTTTACATCCAATCTTCATCACAGTTGTCAATGTGGACAATTTTACGTTCTGTAGAGTCCAATGTGTCTATCTACAGTTGCATGTAATTTAAATTCGATAGCAATTTAACTAGAATGCAACTAGATTGCAATTGGACTGCAATTGGATTGCAACTATAGTGCAACTAGACTACAACTACATTGCAATTACAATTCGATTAGTGTTTGACTTAAAAACAATTAGACTTTAACTTGAAAAAACTAACATGCAACTAGAAAACAACTAAAATGCAACTACTATTAAATCTTTTATTAATTGTCCCACATCAATTGTCAAGAATACCATTAGATTGAACATATAAGAATTGTAAGTTATAGTAGTATTGTGTAATGAATTTTGATAATGAAATTATAATATTTATATATTTTGTAAATTTTTACACTTTGTGGATTTCTACAAATTGTAGATTTTTATAATCTACAAAAATCTATAAATATTTAAAGTTTAAAATATTTCTAGATTTGGCGATCTAAAAAAAAAGATAGATATGAAATTTAGAATCTACAGATCTTTGAAATTCAAATTCAAATCTACAAGTCACAAAGATGCAAACTAGTTGCACACCAATCGCAAACCAGTTGTAAGTCAATCGCAAACCAGTTGCACATTAGTTGCAAACAAGTTGCACACAAATGACTTCCACATAAGCAACCATGTCAGAAAAATTCATCGCTGAACTTTCAAGTATACTATCAAATGATAAACAACTTTGAAATTTTTTGCAACTGCTTTGCAACTCATGCAACTTGTCCATTGCAACTGAGGGCTCCAAACTATCACCTAGTTGCAAACGACCTATGCAACTACAAAATGAGTTGCACAATGTAGTTGCAAAACCCCTCATTTTCTTGTAGTGTCAAACTTGAAGCACTAGGCCTGGGTTTTTGAACTTGAAGCTTTGGGTAGTTGAGATTACTTGTTGGCAAGGCAAGATTGTGTTCATTTGAAAACTCCAAGCTTGATTTGCAAAGTGGGCTCTTGTACGAAGTACTTGCTCAATGACAAAATGTGTACATCAACACTAGATGAATAGCTTGTTTTGTTGCAACTCGGATATATTAAAAATTCAAATTGGAAATTTTGCTAGCAATCTAGAAACCACTCTTTTATAATGGTTTAATTACTTTTAGACTTTTGAAAGTCTATAATTAATAATGGTCATTGGGAGATCCCATGATGGTCATTGAAAGATCTATACAAACATTGGGAGATCTCACAAAATTATTATCCCGTGATCTTCGGATGTTTAGTTCATAATTCATTGAATAGTCCAGAAGTAGTTCACCTTAGTTGTCTAAAAATATCCAAAGATAGATCATCATAAAGACAGATTATTTTACCAACATCATGAAATTGTCATTTCCTCCTCAGACTCGGTTCCGTGATGTGTGATATTTGTTGTTTCCACACTTGACAACACTCCACTCTAAAGGCCAGCTTACATGTGAGGCTGGTGGGCAAAGAAAGTAACCAAAAGACAAGAACAATGCCACCAATGATCGGTAAGCGTGGAAGTAGGAGAGAGAGTTCCACCGATATCAGTGTATTAGACACTGTAGAAGGAGCATAAAAGTGATTTCTATATTTCGACCCTCTTGACTCCTCCCATCCCACCCATACATGTAAGGAGACCCTAAGTAGGACGCATGAGGGAACTGTGGCATGCTGAAACCCACACGACTCTGTGGTCGTTGTTGTGAGCTCAAATATGACGAAGTTAGTGCAGTACTGGATTCGTGGGGATGATCCGAGTTTCGATTCAATTTCCTTGTGCTTACGCTGCTCACGTCCAGAACATTCTTGACGAGTCTTGAGAGAGTTCCTTCTGCATGAGAGAATTCAGACGTGTTTTGATTCTCCATTTTCACCATTCAAAAACTCAAATCCCAAAATTCATAGTGATTCCTAGAATCTCGTATAATTTTGGAAAGTCTACTTTCCTCACCCACGAGTGCAGCATCCTTGTTGAGATTTATCCGAAGTAACTGGAAATTTGGAGCTTGGTTAAGGGAAAAAAGTAAGAGTTACATCCTTACCTTAGTACCCCGTCCACGATGGCTCAACATTTTCTGCTTTCTGCCACCAATTGGAAGCTCCGAAATTTGAGTTATTTGAATGAAGCATTGAAGTCCACCGTCATGAACGTACCGAAATCATATAAAACTACGAGAGCACATCTTTAATCCTTGGAATTTTGTCTTCAATTCCTGCTGGGGTCTTTAGGAGCTTCCAGAGACTTGAAAAGACTAACCATAAATTCTGCTCACCAGGAGTCGTGGTTAAGCCATCTCCTGCGTGCCGATTTCCATGGGTGCGTTTTCCAGCTTGCAACACCAACACTAAAAGTGCTGTTGTCTTTTCGAAAACAGCTACTTAAGTCACCATCTGGACAGCTCGAAGATCATCAGCACCCAACGTTAATTGATACCTTCTCCTTGCTAGAATTACATCAAGCCCAAGTGCAAGCGAGTGCACTGATTAACCACCAACATGGCGATCTCGGGGAAGAAGATTCTGTTTCTGGGCGTTTTCACGGCGGTCCTCCTCGCAGTTGCAACCGAGGGGGCCGTGACGGTGTACAACCCGGCAAGGATTCCCGTGGGTGTCCTGGTGGACGGCGAAAGTGTGCAAGTGGAGTCCGACATGATGTCCATTGACATCACCGAAGCGGAGCAGAAGATTAACATCACCACTCTCGCAGGGGACATCATCATCATGGGATTAGATGTGGCCGATCGTGATATCATCATCTTATTTCCGGAAGCTCCATTTGTTGGCAGTGCTCCTGCCTCCGTGAGAGTGGTCCCTGTCCCTGTCCCGGGTGATTTCACCCTGGCAGGGGAGCCCCTGGCGCAGCCCTAAACTTAAGAGGATAGACCAGTGCAGGCGGCGCCGATTGGAGGGAGCCTGGCAGAAGACTGTGAGGGACAAAGCTCCTGTTTGTTCGGTGATCGAGAAGCTTGAATAAGTGATCTCTTTTCCTTGCTCACCTGGGAGAGAATGTCGGTGACACATCCCTGCGTGAAACAGATGTTTGAAACCATCGGGAGACTTCCCGTACAATAATGGAAAAGATTAGTTCTTCTGAAGTTGTCTGAAAGCTCCATAACTAGTTTGGTTTTGAATGGAGCTCCATGAAATTGTGGAATAGTGGAATGCATTCATTCATTGCTTGCTTAGTGAATACAAGTTTTTTTCGCCAATCCCAGTTTGAAATGCCATGTGCTGCTTCATTATTCTTGATGACTTGGCCTACTTTGCAATTATCGGACATAATGTCTGAATGTTGGAGTGTTGAGCCATTTGACTTCTTTGAATAATTGCTTACCCAATCAAAACATGCTACAACGGCGAAAGTCTTGTGCATTTAGATTATGCCAGGTGGATTCGGACTCACTAAATTAATATTGGTTGGTAGTAGTAGAGATTTTTCTCAGATTTCTCTCACGACCATATCAATCAAATTTCTACTTCATATATACCTTGCTTGAAAATTTACACATGGCAAGTAGTGAGCATTATCAATATTAATCTGCTTCTCCTTTACCAGTCAAAACATGCCACAATGGCAAAACTCTCCTGCATAGACATTATGAAAAAATAATTTGGGTTTCTCAAACTTACTTGTACAGTTCGTTGAAATTAAAATAGTTGATTTGCATCACTATCATTCCGTCCACCATTCCAACAAATGTAAAGCGAGAAGAACTCTCTTCGTTTTAACCCCTAAAGGTTTTTGACTATGTTTTCACCAAAAACGTTCCAAAACTGCCATTTCTAATACAAGTATCAAATTTTAGAAAAAAAACATTTTTGGACATATGTAACCATAGGATCTTGTAGTAAACTTGTTTGAGAAGTGGAAAAAATTTCAGAATTTTTCACTGTGTGGATTGCATGATATTAGTGTTTGAATTGAGAAAAATCCTTTTTTCGTCCCTGCGAAAATCCGGGCAGTTGCACTTCAGAAGGTCACATTTATATGAAAAAATGTCCAAAACGGTGGTTACTCTTTGGATTCATTTTTGAAGTCAAGTTGGCTATATGCTTGAAAATTTTCAGATCATTTGGATTTGTACAACATATAGGAAAAAAATAGTAAGTAGAAAGAAGTAGAAAATGATTCAAAACACTAAATTGTTAAGAATTTAATCATAGAATTACATAATGCCAATCCCAATGGTTATAATGTTGTAAAGACCTATCTACACCCAAGGTTTTTTGTTTTTTTCAAAAATATTGAAAATTGAATAAAATAAAGGTCTTCAAAGTTTATGTTAGAGTAGAGATTCTATAATTACCTGCAAACTAAAACTCCTCACAACTTTTAACTCACTGATCAAAATGGAATGACTTAAAGCTTTCCACATATATATAACTCTAGAAAACCAATTTCAAATTTTTGTTTATGAAAGAAGTGATTTTAAAATTTGCATGGAATGTCCATTTACGAAGGAAAAAAATAACATATTAGGCCATAACTTTTAACTCATATTTCCAATTGTCATCAAATTTAATGCTTATGAAAGACATTCCTCATCCCCACCTTCTATTAAAATTTCAGTCTAAAATATGCGAATCTCCTACACACATACCTGCCCAAAATTTCTATATTACTCCAAAATGCATGCTTGTCTTTTAAGGGTTAAATTTTTATACTCCATGCAATAGAAATGACAATTTTTAAATATTTTATGATGAAAAAAAACCCTTAAGATTTTAGGGGCTAGAAATGAAATCTAAAAACTATTTTATTTTTACATCTTACAAGCCTTCCTAAAATCATCCAAAGGACACAAAATATCCTGCTATGCATTTACAATTAAATGGACCAACCATAGCACAACAAAGGTAGAGGTTTGACCTCTCCTTGAAGAACGCGACGTACATCAAGCTTTCATTCATTTGCTTTGCACTTTGCAAATCTTTTCCTTGATCTGAATGCAGGTTTTAGGTGAGCATACAGACAGGATGGGATGGGGATCGAGATTTGTACTTTGGTAACTTAGAATCATGTCAATCAGTTCTAAGTTTGTAAGTTAAGTTGTTGAAATGCTACAGGCTCACCTTTGTGTATGTGAGACCCTCAGAGTGGATACCCGTGATGACTGGTGATTTGGTAAGTTAAGGTGGGTACACCCAGAACTGCCATTTTTTGCTACTGAACCTAGTTACTATTATTAGACTGGTCAAATTTTCATATGTTCTTGTTGGCAAGTGAAAGGAGGTTCCAACGCACCAGAGGACGTGGCATTTGAATACCATATGCAAAAGTTGTTGAGGAACAAAATTTGGTTCTAAAATGGTTTCTTTCACACAGGTACAGAATTGATTTTGGAGATGACACAGAGTAAAGATGGCGGTTTAGGGTCAGTGGCACATTTGGATATACCTACCTGAAGTTAAGGTAGGCACCCCCAAAATGGCACCTGACCTTAAAGCGCCATCTACAGGTTGTATACATTTCCAAAATCAGTTATGTACCTATTTGGATGGAGCGCTTTCAGAAACAAACTTTGACCCTTAATAACTTTTGCATACGATGTCCAAATGCCACGTTCTCTGGTGCGTTGGAACCTCCTTTCACTTGCCAACAAGAATATATGAAAAATTGACCAGTCTAATAGTAGTAACTAGGCTCAGTAGCAAAAAGTGGCGGTTTTGGGTGTACCCACCTTAGTTCCACTCCAAAGAACATGAAAATCAATTGCTTAGCTGATGGAGATATGGGCATCATGGGCCGTGCCTGGCTCCCTTGACTTGTGATGTTTTGTGCAGTAATTTGAGTGGCTCTTGTTTGTTGACATTCAATGTGACAAGGTCACTGGATGCATGCACTCTTCAATGCAACAGCAACAGCTTTAGCAGTTCACACCCAAATTTGTTTTTGTTTTTGTTAAACAAATGAAACTGGATTTCATTGCAAGTGTTCACGCCCAAGCTTGTTTTTTGTTTTTGTTAAACAAATGAAAAGGGATTTCACTGCAATTGCTCACACCCAAATTTGCAATGCACAAACTCCTCCATACCTCTGTACTTCGAAAGGATGGTGTTCACTCAGAATCATTTTGAGAATTGGTCTCCTCTGTGAAATCATTTGGACATTCTATATTATGTTTATTCGCATTGTCTTAAGGTGGGTACACCCAAAACCACCACTTTTTGCTGCTGAGCCCATTTACTATTATTAGGCTGGCCAAAGTTTCATATGTTCTTGTTGGCAAGTGAAAGGAGGTTCCAACGCACCAGAGAACGTGGCATTTGGATACCATATGCAAAAGTTATTAAGGAACAAAGTTTGGTTCTAAAATGGTTTAGGCACATAGGTACATAATCGATTTTGAAGATGTACATAGAGTAAAGATGGCGGTTTAAGGTCAAAGGCACATTTGGGTGTACCCATCTTAGTGAGGGGCTTAGGAATGTATTCGTGTATAGGTTTTGACTGGATTCACTAAATTATTGCATGTTTGTAGAAGAAGGATAATTCCGGTACGAGAGACCGTCGTGAATGAAGCGTATGTTGGAAATGGCTCAGCTATCTATTAAGCCTTATGGACTCAAATGGCAAATTTTCATCGTTGATGCCTTTGTTAAGAAGTAGACCCTATAAAGAATCGGCATATTCTTTCCATTAAGAAATTCTCAAGTTTCCATATGACGATGAGGTCATTTGATCTACCCACCATAGTTGGGTGGACTATGGTAGTAACCCCACCCCACCCCACCAATGCCATGGCCACCTCACCACCAATGTGCGAAGGCAAAAACCAAGGCTGCAAGTGCCCTTGCTTGTCTGTGCTTATTGTCAAGAACGTTGTTGGTGAAGTAAATTTAGTTCAAAGTAGATGTATCAATAATCATTTCTATGACTTGCCATTGTGGTGTTCCAAACCTAACTAGTAGGACAAAAAAGTGTGGGTAGGACTTGTTTGGTCTTTATTGTGTCTACACCAATGCCAATATACAAGCCAACATGGTGTTTTGAAATCCAACCTCAAGCGGACCATAGTTAACCCCTAAAGTCCCAAAGTCCCTATGGAGGACTCTTGGGATTTTGGGTAGGCTTGTGTGATTTTAATATTTGACATGATTTTTTGATTTTTTTTTAAGATAGGTTAGCTTTTGGGGAATACTATTTTTTTTTCAATTGGTGCCCGAGAGTAAAATTTATGCCATTCAAAGTCCAAAAAATAGCTCATGGGGTAGTCCCAAAACAGCTCGTGGAGTAGTCCAAAAAAATTCACAAAAAATTGATTTTTTTATATTTTAGTTTTTTTTCTCAAAGATTGTATTTTGTCTACACTTGAAGCTTTTATTCATTCTATTTGGACTAGTGACAAGAAAACTATGGATAATTTTGTTTTTTGGATGATCTAAGCATCTTTGAAAAAAAATAACTTATAGAATTCATATTTGAATGCAATTTTTATAAATTTCAAAAAAACTGTTAGATATGGTTAAATTTGTTTATTTGAACAATCTTACCGTTGGAATTATTGTGTTTCAATTCCATCTTAGAGCTATTAACAATTTAGTTTTTCCTTCAGTCTTAAACCTACTTCTACCTAACAATTTTTTAATGAGTGAAAGTTATGTATTTTTTGCTTGAATTTTTTTCCATGGATTTTCAACTCAATTTTTCAACATAGAAAATTTGAAAATCAAAATTAGCAGTGCAAAAA
The DNA here is from genome assembly GCA_951230915.1 of Antitrichia curtipendula. Taxonomy (NCBI): domain Eukaryota; kingdom Viridiplantae; phylum Streptophyta; class Bryopsida; order Hypnales; family Leucodontaceae; genus Antitrichia; species Antitrichia curtipendula. The sequence continues at coordinate 24,230,335 of OX579638.1, read as the reverse complement.
AATTCGGTTAAGAAGATTTAAAGCCAAAAAATCTAATCAAGCATGGTGTAAAAAAACTTATTTTCTTCACTTTAAATGCAAATATCTTGCAATCTACATGGTCTAAGTTTCTAAAATTTGTTCAATGCATTTTTACACTAGTCAAGCACAAGCTCCTATGGTTAGATATGTTGTAAAACATAATTTTTTAATTTTTTTGCTCTTTGCAATAGAAATGGCAGTTTTGAGTGGTCTTTGGTGGAAGAAGGACCTTGGCACTTTGGTGGTTAAAAGCTTGTCTATTTTTTGACAACACCTCAATTCTAGAAAAATACAATTTGGTTAAAGGTTGTTGCAAGAAGCACTTGCCGTTTTTGTCTCAAAATAGTCTATTTCAATGAGTACTATAATTTTTGGAATTCCTTTTTTTTAAATGAAATGAAATATGGATAATTTTTTAAGCATTGAAAATAATGTGTTTAAAAAAATTTAGAACTAGAAAAATTTATCTCTAAAAGTTATGCACAGAAAAGGACAATGAAAAAAATCAAGGAAAATAGATACTTTGATGTTTAATTTTTAGAAAATAGTCAAAAATTCAAATTCAAAAAATCCATTTTTTTAAACTTGAAGGTGTTCCTTCTCAACCATTTTCATATTTTGGGAAAAAAACAAAACAACTTGCGCTTACGCAAAGGGTAGTATACTTTGAGCACATGTGAAGGTGGAAAAAATATATTTTTTTTTAAATCTCTTTGTGGAATTGAACAACTTTAGTAGAAATTTTTGAATTCCAATTTTGAGCTTGAAACTTGCATTTTAGGGCCAAAAATAGTACTCTTTCCTCGATGGCCAAGATAGACATTCAATCTAGAGATGTTTAAAAATAATAAAATATTTAAAAAAGAAGAAGAAGTTATTAGCTATTTACAACTACCACAACTACCTTTATTTCAAATTTCATGTAAAAATGACTTATGATGCAGAAATTGTGGAAAAAAAAGAAATGTTTGAGGCCAAAAGGACGAAAAAAGGACAAATGTTTCTTGCAATCACCTTTACAATCTTGATTTGTGTTGTGCTTGAATTAGCCATGGAAGGTAATAAAAAATGAGAATGACAAAAAATGTGTAGCTTCCCTGAATAGCCCTATCCTCATGCAATATAGATAGTGAGACAAAGATATTGAGCTACCAAAACTTAGGAATCCAAAAAATTATAGTTCCTCATGGTTAGATGAAATAGGGGGCTACTAGCAAGTACTATAGAAGAGGTTGCTCCAAAGGCTAGTCACTCTCACCATCCTACAGTGGCAATGCTCTAACACTACTTTTAATACCAAGTAGAATATACTTTAATATCATTAACCCCTAAAGTCCCAAGGGCCTCTTTTCCATAAAAAAAACACTCAAAGCTGCCATTTCTATAGCAAAGAGCAAAAAAAATTAATAATTTTTTAGCATATCTAACTCTAGGGTCTTGTACAAGACTAGTGTAAGAATGTGAGGAAGAAATTTTACAAACTTTGACTATATTGATTCCAAGATATTTGCGTTTAAAGTGAAAGAAACAAGTTTTTTAGCACCTTGTTCAACTAATTTTTGGCTTTGAACCTTCATGACTGATAATTTTTGCTCTACTGATTTTAAATTTCTAGTTTTATATAAAAAATAATTGAGTTGAAAGTCTAGGAAAAAATACTCAAAAAACACACACTTAGTTTCACACATTAAAAAATTGTTAAGTAGAAGTGAGTTCAAGACTGAAGGAAAATCTAAATTGTTAATAGCTCTAAGATAGTATTGAAATATACTAAATAATCTCAACGGTGAGATTGTTCTAGCAAAAAATCTTAACCTCGATTAACTTTTTCTTTTGAAAAATTATAAAAATTGAGGTAAAAAATGAATCCTATAAGTGTTTTTTTCAAGAAAATGCTTTGATTGCCTGAAAAAAAAAGATTGTCCGTAACTTTCACGTAATAAATCCAAATGAATTGAATAAGAGCTTCCCGTATACAAAAAAATGTGATCTGTATAAAACAAAATTAAATTTTTTTTTACTTTGAGTTTTTTTGAATTTTTTTTTGTACCCACTAAACTAAAAAATGATTTTTTTTGCCATAACTTTTGCTTTGGGGCTCCAATTGAAATAACCATTATATTTTTGGAAACTTATGTGTTTTTCTATCCTAACACAAAAATCCAAAAAATCTCGACAAATATTGAGATCACAATAGCCTGTCCAAAATCCATTTTGTCCCCCAAAGGAATAATGGGACTTTAGGGGTTAAGTAAACAACATTAGCTAGCATCATTCTTGACAATAAGTACAATCATGCTATAATTTTGTATATACTAATACTAAAATTCCTTTAACTCTTATAAATTTTTTTTTGTTCTTAAGCAAAAATGTCACACATAGCACATTTTGAAAACAAAGTGGAATAGACAACTTTTGAATCTTTTAGGAAATTCTTAACTTAGGATCTTATATTTGACTTGTATTTTACCTTTTTATCAATATTTCAAAGTCTATTTTTTAAGCAATTCCAAGATCACTGTGTTAATTGTATAGCATCTGATTTTTCTCTAAAATATTTTTTAATTTTCTGGAAAACAAATTTCTTATAATTTTTACCTTACTAATTAGAATGGAATTAACAAATTAAAGCTTTCCTTGTAGGTATGGATCTATCCTACAAGTCAAAAACACATCAATTTCAAAATATTTCTTCAGAAATTCAAAAGATTAGAGAAACAAGCATCAAATTGTAAGCATCTCTATCCAAATAAATATCTGTAAGTTTGTACATCTCATTTTATATCATCTATAAAACAATAATCTATTTGAATACTATATAGAAATCCATATGTGAGAATCCTTCAATGTTATTTTCTCCTAAATATTCACATGTCACAATTCTAATAGACATAAAAAATGAATTCTTAAGATTAACAGGCTACAATATGCAATTCTTGCTTTTGAAACATATTTCAATTTCATTTGCCTATATAACCTTTTAACTTTTGAACCATTATGCATAAAGGTAAAAATCTCCAACCACAACCTTGGTTTTCTTTTCATTTGAAAAACAATTTGTTGAAAACCAGAAAAACTCCTTTTTCCATATAAAAATTTCAAAAAATATTATTAAAATTTGAGTTCATGTGATACATAGATCATATCTATATTAGTCAATCTAATTTATTTTGAATGTTTGGGAGCAATTCAAAGTACAAAATTTGGACACTTTTGGATTATGGTAAACTTTGGTAGCTTTTTTATTTTTATTTTTTATATGGTGTCCATTTCCAATAAATTTTTGTGAAAGTTGTACTTACTAGTCTAGTTTGTGTAACTAAATTTCATATCAATTCAAAAAAATTCAATTTTTTTATGGGTGATTGAGAAGCATTTTTTAGTAGAAAAAGCTTCAACCTTAGATGTGTTTTTTGCACCTTTTTCTTGCTATTTTGGGACATTTAAAATCTATTTTGCAATCACAATGAGTCAGTTGAATTATTATTTTTAAAACCAACGTATTTGTATGCTAATTTGTGAAGCATTTTATAGTTTAAAGTTTTTTCATTTTGAGTAGGTTAAAAAATTGAATACCACTTCCACATGTGTTTCTAGAAAATTTTATCATCTTTTTTCAATACCAAAACATTATAATTTTGCAATCTTTGTGACCAAATGACTCCCAATTTGATTCATGTCATTTACAACACAGATACTACAAGATTGTGCAGTTGAGATTTATATACTCTAGTGACATTAGACCTATAACACTTCAAAAGCAATGATGTTTTTAAACTTGAAAAAAGGTCCTAGGCGTTTGCGGGTTAAGGTACCTATACCTAATTTCTACTGCTTTCTAAAATTAACCGCTATAGATTCTTCCCTACAATGAACACTAGTATTCATAAGAGTTTATGATTGGTTTTAGAAACACCTATTTTCAGCACTTTTGAAAATTCATAGTTTATTTGTATAATATCAAAGAAAGGCATTCTAAGATAATCTATAATTTCTATAGACTATAAGCAAGATTGCATTAAAAAAACTCAATATAATAATGGAAACCATGCACAATTTCTTATTTGTGTGATTTTACATGTAGTTACCTTAACCCCTAAAGGACCATTGTCCCTTTGGAGGACAACTGAGATTTTGGGCAGGTACCTACATGTTGTTTTTTGTCCTGATATTTTGAAACTTTTTTTGAAGATAGATAAATTGATTAGCTTTATAAGAATATAATTTTTATTTCAATTGGTGTTCGGGAACAATTTTTTTGCCCAAATAAGCTCAAAACAAGGGAGAACGGGCAACAAAAATTTAAAATAATTTTTTTCTCTCTCTCACAGATTATATTTTTGTCTATCTAGTAAGCTTTGATTCATTTCATTTGGGTTTGTTACGAGAAAGTTATGGACAATCTTGTTTTTCAAGCAATTAGAGCATCTCCTTGAAAAAAATAACTTGAAAGATTCATCTTTGAATGCAATTTTTGCAATTTTTCAAAAATAAAAGTTCCACATGGTTTATTTTGTTTGCTAGAACAATCTTGCCACTGGAATTAATGCATTTGAATTCCATCTGAAAGATATTAATATTTTATATTTTCCTTCTATCTTGTACCTACTTCTACTTAATAGTTTTTAAAGAATAAAAATTAAGTTTCTTTTTAGTTTCTTTTTTTTTCCCTAGATTCTCAACTAAATTCTCCACTATAAAGATTTAAAGCTCAAAACTCTGTAGTGCAAAAGATTTAAGTTACAATGTTCAAACTTGTTTTTTTCACTTTAAATGTAGATATCTTGCATCTTTGCGGTCAATAATTTTGAAATTTTTTCCACACATTCTCCTACTAGTTAGGTGTAAGATCCTACGGTTAGATGTGCAAAAAACAACAACAATTTTCAAGTTTTTTTACTCTTTGCTATAGAAATGGTAGTTTTGAGTGTTTTTTGGCAAAAAAAAGGCCTTGGTCCTTTTGGTGTTAAGCTTCAATGTACACAAACCATCATTCTACTAGTAATGACACAAAGGTCAGTCTATGATCATAAGCCACATTACAAAGAAAGATTGTTCATGTTTTATTTTCTCTCTGGTTTGAAATGTCCCAACAATTGGTTTCACAAAAAAAAACAACATTTTAATCTTAGTTGAAAATGAAACCAATTGATCTCATTGAACTCAACATGTAAAAATAGCTAATATTGCAATATCCACTAGTTTAATATACATTTGGTTGTCACAAACTACACAATCAATACATGCTAAAGGATTAGAAATAACCTCATGGATGTCTCCACGATTATGTCAAAGGTAGAACAATTGATATCAAGTAATCATTTCCTTTGCATTTAGCCTAAATAAAGATAGCATGGTCTATCCCAAAAAATAATAGCAACGATGCACATCTCTAGAGCAATGGAATATGCAACCTCACTTTTCACACAGGTTCACTCCATCACAATCGACGCCGATCTACAGGCCCACCATGTGATCTACATTCATCTTTGACATTTACAAAAGATGCTACGACTATGTGGTTGTTCCATATTGTTAGGGAAACACCCCGCCAAGAGTATTAACCCTTGTCATGCCGGAACGTAAATCCTAAATCCTGACATAAATCCTAAATTAGAACATAAATCGTACACTAGAAGAACCCCGTGTTTTTCATGACACATTTTTGGTGACATCCACCTGTTTTTATGTCAACATTGACATTAGACATAGTGTAAGGTGTTAGTTGTAACATCAAATACAACATAAAAACAAGTGTATGTCACAAAAAATGCGTCAAGAAAAACACGGGGTTCTTCTAGTGATAAATCTTGACATAAACCCTAATCCCCAAGAGTATGACATGTACGTACTATGTCCCAAAGAGTTAATGCAATGACGTTGCTTTCCAAGGCAATGGAATATGTGACCTCCACTTTATGATAGAGGTTGACCATCATGAATGATGGAAAGCGATTGCCATAAAAATGTTGGTCTTCGACGTTGACACGGGGATCTATGACTACAGACAAGGTTGCTCCACAACTGCTAGACCAATACCTTGTCAAGGATACTCATCTCTTTACAGTACTAAGTACATCCGGCTATCAGGTGGTAATGCATATTTGGATTGTCACAAAAACTTCTAAACAAGTCTATGTATTCATCATCATCTAATCAAATCACGAGAACCACGAGACTTTACAAAGAAAGAGAAAATGAAACAAAGGCCTTAGTTTACAACATAGCGTCATTGAAATGCAAGAGGTGTATTGAGGAGGTTCTCCTTGTCAAACAAGGTTCCGCCACCGCCCATAAACTGCGCTTGTAGAGGTAACCATCCTTGGCCGCTTTCGAAAACTCAAATCCTAATTGCTACAAGCACAATCAATCCGTATAAGCTCAAGCAAAACCCACACTCTATACCCCATAAGTGAAATGAATCCATACAATGATAGAGAAGCCATGAAAAGCAATCACCAAAAAAAAATACGACAAAACATACAAAGTGAAGACTGAAGAGATCTAAGTGTGGAGTAGCGTAAGGAGGAAGAGAAATGGTTGCAAACTGAACATTCTAAAACTTTGATGTTGTCTTAACAATCAAGTATACAAAATCAACTCTAGTTCTAAGTGGAAAGTGATTAGGTTAAGCCCTACACCGACGCCATCACCACAAGTGGAGGCTCAAATTTTTTTACTGCTACAATAGATTATCCTAACTATTGTAGCATGCAACAACATACCACAGACACTACAACTTAGGGTTGTCAGGACGTCTAGATGTGTCTATGGAAGTCCGGCATCCACAGGCGTGAGCCCCAAACATCCTATGACATTTGGATTTTTGGAATTTACTGGGGGGATACATTCCTGTCCGCCATGGCCGTCCGCTAGTGTCCGCAAGGATTGTCTGTCCTACTTGCGCTAGTCTGCCAAATTTGTCAGTTGCAACTGGACGGACTGTTTCTTGTCCCCTCTCCATCCAATGGCGGAGCCGTTGTTGGGTAGAGAAGCCTTGCCTTGAAAAAACGCGGGGTTTCTAGTTGCAAGTAGATGTGGATAGGAAAATGAAGGATCCTGTAATTATACAACTCACAAACATAATGATAAAACTCCATACAATATCATTTAGGCCAACATAATATCATATGCCCATATAACCCTCATAAGATGCCATGTAGTTCCAAAATATCTCACATGTTTGTAAAAAAATAGAAGTTGTATATAAATCGCATAGACTCCCTTTGAAGTAGCTGATACAAAAATGAGTACCACGACCGCTTTACAACTCCAAAATGGGCATGTGATATTTCTTTGGAAAACTGACACAAATATCTACAAACCTTCTAAAATTTCACTAAAAATAAGATATTGCACAATTTTTATAGCCGGTCAAAGTTCACTCTCTCCAACTCAAAGATAGCTCATTACTACTCTTCTTCCAAGCCTATATCTTTCACATACCAACTTTAAATTGAGTGAGTGATAGGTTTTCGGAACCATAAAAAGATGATGAACAACCTCACAAAATTTCATTGCCTAACTCTGTTTGTACAATCTGATATGACTCTCCAAAGACACAGTTCTCTCAAGCTAACTATGAGGAGGAAGAAGAAGACCCTCTACTTTATCTTCCACTTCATCCTCCATCCCATCCACCTAAGAAAGTAGATTTTAGCCTTGTAAATGCCACATGGACCACAATTTATCCATTGGCCATCATTTTTCTCCCATAACTCTATTCTTACCTACAAAGTGACCTTCAAATCCTTTAAAACACTAAAAGAAAGGAAAAACAAATTTCACCCTTTCAATTTAAAATGCCTTCAAGTATAAAAACAATAGAAATAATATCAAATAGTTGTCTCTTAGAGGTAAAAAATGTAGACTCCACTTAGGGCTAACGAATTTCAACATTTGGTCGTAAATTGCATCTGAGAATCAAACGTCTGGACCCAGAGGATGTTGCGAACCCTCAGTGTCAAGTGGCCAGCTTAGCGGCTATGTGGACGTGCGGATAGGCGGACGGCCTCGCGGAGGAGCGAACGAGCCGTCCATTGGGTGGACGCCTACTATGTATTGCCAAATTTATTTATTTTCATTTCTGATTACAATTTTTGGATTCTTTGGGCGTGTAATATATCATTGGGAAGGTCTTGAAAATAACTTTCCAATGGTATATTACACGCCCAAATACTCCAAAAATTGCAATCAGAAATGACAAAAGAAGCTGGGTGGTAATGCATAGTAGGCGTTTGCCCAGCCGTCTGCCTATGCGCCTCATCCTTCAAAACATTGGATTCTAAAAAGTACAAATCCACTTACAATGACTTCTATTCAATGTTACAAACACCTAATGTAGCATTAATGTATGAATGTGTAATTCAAGGTAATTTTCTACACAATTAAGCCTACAAACTCTAAACCCTATGTCCTAAATCCTAAGCCCTAAATCCTAAACCCTAAACCCTAAACTTTATATTAGTGATTAAGTTTCTAAAAACATTGATGTAATGTATGGAATATGTTTGACCTTCAAGTTCATTTAAATGTGATTATCTAATTGTACTGCATATGTAGACCTCAATGACTTATTTATTTATGCTTTAAATGTGATTTTGATTTTGTTCATCAATTATAATGTGGCAATTGTAGAAATGTGGAACATACAATTATAACTTGAATTCCTAAAATATTTCTTTAAGTTTGTTGAAAAATGTATAGATAATTTGAAGTAAAAGATATGCATAGAATAAGCAATTGTATTATCTTGTTATTCTATTAGAAGATGCTACTAAAAAGGCTTTAAACGTTTCTTCACAAAATTTTCTACAAAATTATTTGTACATGCATTAGTTATTATGTTTTATCACATTATTTTGGCTAGAAGTTTGTAGCATACAATTATAATTCTATGGATGCGATTTTTTTTAATACTTGATATTGAGAATAGTATTAAAAGAAATTTGTAAATTTTTTGTAAAATTAAAATTTTTTAAATCATTTTTTCAAGTAAAATCTATTTAGTCAATAATATAGAAGACGTACTATAGGCCTTAGGGTGTATGCCAAATTCAAAGGATCAATACTACTGTACTACAACTATACAAGTAATTTTATAATTTTATTAGATGGTGCTATATTGGAGAAATGGAGAATCACCCATGTCTATGTAAATTTTTTTAGGACTAAACATATATTATTCATTGATTTTTCAAAATAATTGCGCTTTAGTGCTTTAAAGGGGAATATAAATTTCATTGAAGTAAATGAATAGATCTTAATTGAACAAAAAAAAATGTTTGAATGCTTGTGATCTAAGTAATGACGGCATTGAATATTATTCACATAAATAATTAATATGTGTATTTTTGTTATCCATTTTTGTTACCCATTGTTACTTTGTAGTATAGGTACCTTGAAACTAACAATTGTGACAAGTATGCCACACCTTAATGATTACAAATAGGTTTCATCTCAGTAGTTTTTTAGCTTCACAATAATCTTCACATAGCAAACATGGCAGATGATGGATCACGACTGCAATTACAAAGGCAATCTTGCCAAAATAACAAGCCATTCATCGAATTGCATTCGTTCCTTCATCCCCCTCTAAAATGACAACAAAGAGAAAAGTACTCCAAACTCTAGAATAGCCCAGGTTGTCTCTTACTTACTAAAAAAAATCACACTATTAAAATTGATATGTTTTGTTTCTATTTGTGAAATATAAACCATTAAAAATTTTCATCCATCTTGTGCCTACTTCTACTTAATTAATAATTTTTTGATGAATGAAAATTTATTTATTTTTAAGAAAAAAATTCCTGAGATTATCAACTCAATTCTTTGCCATGATGATTTAAACCTCTAAACTTTATAGTGTAAAAAATTTAGGTTAATAAGAATCCAAGTCTAAAAGCCTAGCAAGGCAAGTATCATAAAAAAAAATTCTTTTCACCTTAAATACCAATATTTTTCAATCTACTTGGTCAAACTTTATGAATTTTTTTTCACACATTTTTTGACAAGTTTAATGCAAGCTCCTATAGTGGGATTCTCAAGAAACATGTATTTGTCATTTGTGTTTCTTTTGCACTAGAATTTGGAAGTTGCTTATAGTGACACTTTGTCATGAACCTTTAGGGGGTAATTTGACTGCTTGCAATGGGAGACAATCATATTATAGGTTGAATAGTTTGTATATATATGAAAAAATGTGTTGGAGGCAATGATAGTGTAGCAAGTGTTTAGGATATTCTTGAATTTTATTGAAGGAATGGTGAAAGGGTCGTTGCAAGAAATACTTGTCCGTTTTTTTTGTCCCTTTGGCCTTGGGCAGGTAGTTTTTTCTTCATAAATTTTGCGTTGTATGTCCATTTTCTATGAAATTTGAATTGAAAGTACGTGTAGTAGTTACAAACATTCAATAATTTTTTCCAATATTTTAGAATTATTTTACTATTTTAAAATTGTCTCCAATTGGATGTCTACTTTGGCCATTTGGGGGAGATTTATTACTATTTTTGATCCAAAAATGTGATATTAAAGGTGAAAATTGGGCGAAAAATTGGGATACAAGGACTTCTACTAAAGTTACACAATGCTGCAAAGAGATTTTCTACAAAATAATAAAGTATCAACCCTCCACATATGCTCAAAGTGCACTACCTTTGCGCTAGTGCAGAGGACACAATTTTTCTTTTCCAAAGATGAAAATTGTCAAGAAAGAGCACCTTCAAGTTAATAAAAACGGTTTTTTAATTTTATTTTAATTATTTTAATTATTATGAAGTATTATTTTATTGTTTTTATTATTTATCTATTTTCTTGGTATTTTCCATTGCTTTTTTTTTTGTGCATAACTTTTAGAAATAAATTTTTCTAGGTTTGAATTTTGAGAGACATACTATTTTTAATACTCTATAAATTATTCATATTTTGTTTCATTTAAAAAATTATTATTCTAAAAGGTTACAATACTATAGTTCTAGACTCATTTTGAGCCAAAACTAGCAAGTGTTTCTTGCAACAACCCCAAATTACTTAGATTTGAGTGTTAGTACTGGTTGCTATTATATTAAAAGATTAGAGTAAAATGCCCTATTGGATAATTGTCTAAAAATGAAGAATTGTTTAGACTTATATGCACTTCAAGGTTGCAATAAAATGGATAAGGTGGGTACATCCAAAATCGCACCCTCTCTAAAATTGTCATCTTCAAAACCATTAGGTATATGTGTTGAAGAAACGATTTAATAACTTCTACCCAAAAAATTGTGACCCTTCGTAACTTTTATATACGGTATCCAAATGTCGCGTTCTTTGGTGCATCTGAACCTCATTTCACTTGCTAAAAAGATAATATGAAACATTGACTAGTCTAATAATAGTAACTAGACATAGTAGCAAAAAAATGTCGGATTTGCCCCAAATGTGACATAAAATGTCTAATTGACAACTTAATGTTTTGATCACTACAAGAGAAAGGGGTGTTTTAAGTATAGTCCTAGAGATAACATTTTAAGTAATGACCTTTTTAGGAGATTTTTAGTAAGAATTTACAAGATATTTGTGTCTTTCTAGTAAAATTTTACTAGAAAGACACAAATATCTTGTAAATTCTTACTGAAAATCTCCTAAAAAGGTCATTACTTAAAATGTTATCTCTAGGACTATACTTAAAACACCCCTTTCTCTTGTAGTGGATATATCTTTACATTGCAAAATTTAAGATTTTTGAGCTTATTATTGTAATTAATACAAATTTTTTTGATATTGAATCTTTCAAAATGCATACTAATTTTAAATTCTAAAATATTAAAGATTTTGTTTGAAGTGGCCAAAAGAAATTAGATACTTAAGTTTGACTACTAATGTTTAAAGATTATTTAAAAAATGTTTAAAGACTTTCAATTGCCTTATGATAAAAAAAAAATTTAATTTAAATATCTATATTGCATAAAATTCATTAGAAAAAAAATTAGAAGTGCTATATCTATTATTCTATGTGGTTATGTACAAAAACCTAAAAGACCTAGAGGTGCAATGTAACAATAGTAGTAATGATGAGGTAAATGCAACATGTGCCACATAATTATTAGAACTTCCCATGAATGAGCATTGATGCATGATTAGAGGTGAGAAGCTATAGATAGTATTCTTTCAAGCAATGAAAGCTTCCAAAATTGAAAGGGCCAATGAATGTAGCTTTACACTCATAATTTAAAGTCCAATAGAGATAACAATACAAACAATATTTTGTATACAAGGATAATAAAATGTCTATAGTGGTTTTGATTCCCTTAGAATTGTAATCATTCTCATTTCAAATAGGTGGGCTTCACTACAATTTTAGAAAACCCTTGGACTAAAAGTCTCGTAGCTAATTGTTTAAAAAAAATTCATAGTGTGAACTTGCCTTAGTTTAACTCTGAAAAGTTTTTTACTATGTTTTCACCAAAAATGCTCCAAAATTGCCATTTCTAGTATAAGTACCAAATTTTAGAAAATCATAATTTTTGGACACATGTAACCATAAAATCTCGTAGTACACTGGTTTGAAAAAATATATAAAAAATTTCAAAAATTTCCAATATGTAGACTGTAAGATATTAGTGTTTGAAGTAACAACCCCCCTTTTTTGGCTACACTTCTCAAGATCACATTTGTATGAAAAATGTCCCAAATGCTTCTTCTTCTTTGGATTTGTTCTTAAAGGCAAGTTGGCTACATGCTTGAAAAAGTTTAAGATCATTTGGAACTATACAACATATAGGAAAGAAATAGTAAGTAGAAAGAAATAGAGAATGAATTGGAAAATGTCAATCCAATGGTTGTAATGTTGTAATAAACAATCTGCATCCTACGATTTTATTTTATTTCCAAAAATATTAAAAATTGAGTTAAATAAAGGACTTCAAAGTTTATTTTAGTGTAGGAATCTATAACTGATGACAAACTAAAACTCCTCATAACTTTTGACTCATTGGTCAAAATAGAACAATTCAAAAGTTTTACACACATATATAAATCTAGAAAACCAATTTCAAATTTTTATTTCTTTGAATCTTTGATTCATTCTATTTGGACTAGTGATGAGAAAGTTACACTCTTACAGACAATCTTAGTTTTTCGAGCAATCTAAGTATCTTCATGAAAAAAATAACTTATAGGATTCATTTGTGAATGCAATTTTTACAATTATCCAGAAAAAATTGTTAGTCAAGATTAGATCTGCTTGCTAGAACTATCTCAATGTTGGGATTATTGTATTTCAATTCCATCTTAGGGCTATTAACAATTTAGTTTTTCCTTCAATCATGCACCTACTTCTACTTAATAAAATTTTAATGAGTAATAAAAACATTTAATGAGTAAAAATTAAGTGTTTTTTTCTTGATTTTTTTTTAAAGATTCTCAACTCAACTATTCAACATAAAAACTTAGAAAATCAATATTAGTAGTACAAAAAATTTCACTTAAGAAGATTCAAAGCCCCCAAATCTAGTCAAGCAAGTTGCAAACATACTTGTTTTCTTCACTTTGGATGCGAATATCCTGCAATCTATGCAATCCAAGTTTCCGAAATTTCTTCCATACATTCTTATACTAGTCTAGTATAAAATCCCATGATTAGATATGCAAAAAAGAAAAAGAAAAAAAGAAATGAGTTTTTTTTGATGGAATAAATTTCTTGGTCCTTTAAGGGGTTAAATGAAGCCTTTGTGACCTGATACTAATTCTTTCCCTGTCTGGACATCGTGACAACTTTGCACGAACAAACACAATTAATACAATACGATACCGGTCCCCGTCATCAATATTTTAACCCTTCACGGCACACAAAATGTTCTGTCAGCCATCCATACAAATTTAAAATAAGAAATCAAACAAAATAAAATAAAATAAAAAATAAAGTAAACCCCAATCGCCCAACTGATTTTGCACGCCAGAATCATATTCTATTCTCCGCACCCATATTCTCACTGCCTGCTGACGGCATGCTGGCAAACATCACATTCACCATAAAGTCCGCACCAATTGTCAAATGAAACCACTTCACTGACTGCAGTTCACAACCAGAAAACTCCTAAATTCCTAATGATGTGCAAATTGTCAACCCAGAATTATCAAACCCAAAAATTACTAATAATCGTCAGTCATTCGTCAATCCAAAACACAGGCACCCATTCGGACTTTTCAAACCAAAGATTCACAGTTTTTCGAAAGCAGGAAAAATAGGAAAAGGAAAAACACGAACATGACACGGAGCCGGCCAGAGTGAGCTTCCGGAGGCGACGCACATGCCGACTCCGCAATCGACTGAACCCCCGTAACGTCGAACCCGCTTTGTGTCGCTCAGCCACCCAAAAAACTTCTAATGAAACATTTAATAAAACATGTCCAGCACAACTCTTAACTTACAACAAAACATTTCCAAATAACATTTCCAAATAACATTTCCAAATAACATTTCCAAATAACATTTCCAAATAACATTTCCAAATAACATTTCCAATCACAATTTCCAAACAGCACTTGCACACAAAATTTTCACCCCAGAACATTTTCACACAACGTTTTAGAACGTTATTTCCAAACATCATTTCCGAAATTTTCCAAACATTTCCAAGCAATTCTAGAAAATTTACAGAAATTTGCAGAAAATTTATGGGAATTTTAAGAAGTTTTAAGAAGTTTTGGTAAATTTACAGAGGTTTGACAGAAATTTGCAATAAATTTACTGCGAATTTGCAGGAATTTACCTGAATTCGAAGGTTCGGGCAATCGCTAAATCCGGTGATGCCGGTGATCCGGTCCATGTGTACAATTCCCTGGATTCTCGCAATGCCATGCGAGTGATTTCAGTCATGTGCGCTGGTCTTGATCTTCCGTTCCCCCGCTTGAGTTCGCTGGCTCCGCTCTTCCCGATCGCGCCAATGCGCATAATATGGTTTGCTCCGCCTCTGTTCCCCAGGTGGCCTCGCCTTTCCTGGAGACGTGCCTTAAATCTAGTCAAATCACATCCGCCCACTCCAACTCCCTCCTGTTTTGAACCTTGCACCTTTCAGTTTGCTGCTTCCAGTTTAGCAGCTTCCAGTTTCTAGTCTTGTCCACTTCGCGCTCTCGCTGCATCTGGGCAACCACCTGAATGGTTGCGGGTGAAGTCTGGGTCCTTGAGGATAGCGATGGCGATGGCGATGGCGTCCCGCGAGATGGCGAAAGGATTGTTGTTGAGGTCGTGTTTTGCAGGTTTTGGAATGTTGTGACAAGTTTGAGGTTTAGGGAGAGGCTTGTGGGTGCGGAAGGAAGATCCTGAGGTTCGTAAGGAAGAGAGGAATTGGGGTGGTCGTTTGGGATGCAGTGGAATGGGACGCAAGATGAAGATTTCGAGTCCAGTGAGGGCGGTGGGGGTTGCGGTGGGACGCAGGGATCATGTGATTGGGACGTCGATGAGCTCCAACAACAGAGCGCAAGGGCAACCTCGCGCGGTCAGGCCTTCGCAGGAAGAGTATTCCATCGTCAATCCTGTAAGTTCTGTCAAATCGCCTTGGCATTCTGTCGAGTGTTGGGGTACTTGACTCTTAGCACCTCAATGCCGTGCTTGTTTCGAAAGCAATTGATTCAGGAACTCCATCCCTCTTGGAGACTGAGCGACCACAACTGGAGTCTTGAGTTTGAGCATAGTTTTGTGCCTTCGACTTGAGAAAGATTGAAACGACAGATCCATGCATTTCAGAGTTGCGAATGGTTGTTAGTTAGTATGGCGCCCGTTTCTCTTAATTCCGAATCCTTGAAGAATGTGTGAAAATCAAATTTTATGGAGGAAGTTAGTGCTTTCGCCTCGTCGACCTGCAGGTGATCATTGACATAAAAACTCTGAGTTTGAAGAACAGAAAAAGGTTGGAATTGAGTTTTAAATCGCAGCATTGCAAGATAGAGGGAGGTTAGATGTTCTCTGAGGATGTTTGGGCTGTGGAAGTAACCTTTCGTGATTCCTGTTGTAGGTTCTGTGTCCGGCCGTGGTGAGTTGGCTGAAAGATCCCGACGCCACTGAGCAGAACGTCGAGGAGACCATCATCACCAAGGCGATGAGCTACCGGAGCGCCACTGGCGAAACCACGTTCCACGACGCGGAGATGGACTTCTCCCCTGCGCAGTGGAAGGAGATTATGGAGATTCACACGGACATCCCCACTCACACCCCGCAGTTCGAGCAAATGCATCCCCCTCCTTACATGGACAGCCACAGGTTGCTCACCCCAGACAGGTCTCCCAACCGTAGTGGCCCCTTGACCCAACCACTAGTTGTCGACGAGCACAGCAACAGCAGCACGTCGAAAATGGGAAACTACAATCCTCGCACACCAAGTGCCAGTGGCGCGAGCTCCCCCCAGCATCCCAGCACATTGGGAAGCACCAGTCCTCGCCACCGGAAGAATCTGCCCCCCTTGGAAATGCCGAGTCCGTCGCCGCCCAAGCGGTTCGGCTGGATGACGCCCACGCGAGCACGGCGACGAGCTCCAGAGCCTGCGAGTCCTGATTTTGCGAAAGCGAGGGACCCTCCGGAAGAGAACGTGCCGTTTACTCCTGCGAGTGCCACGAAATCGGGAAAAAAAGCGACGCATTCGCAGCAGCTGCCGCCAATGGGAAACGCCTCCCCTGCGAGGTCCAAGGCGGAGAAGTTTGAAGGAAAGTTGCCTGCGAAGGCCTGGAAGAATCTGTCAAGGTCGATCTCGCCGTTGTTCGGAGGACGCAGTAAGACGACGGAGCACGGATTGGGAGGGACGTTGAAAGCAATTAGTCGAGATCTTGGGGCGTCCTTTCAGGGGAGCCGACGACGCGGCCCGGCGAGTGTGGCCAGAACTCCTGCGGCTGTGAATATGCCGAATTGGAGCGGCGATAGCTCCATGCTTAATCCGGATTTGGAGAAGGACACAATAGGTATCATCCTCACTAACATGAAACATATACACCATTCAAAAGCATTCTACATTTTATTATTAAAGGACAATTACTCGTTCACGAACAAAATCACACTATCATAAAATCACTAAAATCACAAAATGCCGTGTTGAGAATATCTTACATCAAGATTGTGTTTCACGTCCTGCAACCCTCGTTGCACCTGATGTTGTCACTTGCGAAATCCAAATGAGCATTTTTCACTGCATACGGTGATTTTTGGATCCCCTCTCTGTCCATGAATCCCTCAAACATAAAGGACATAGTTGTTGAAATTAGGGCGGTGTTATAATGAGGTGCTGTTACCTTAAACCCTAAATCTGTTGCAGCGTCCGAGATTGGCTACTCTTCGGAGCTCACAAGGCAAGGAAGCCTGAGGAGTACGAAATCAGGCTTGGGAAGCGGCTCACACGGCAGCGTGTTCAACATCTTACACTGGGGGAAGAAGAAGTCCAGCAACGGAACGAAGATCAACGAGCTTTTCCAAGTGGTCGAGCAAGGAAGCATAAAGCTAGATTCCAACTCCTTCAAAGTCATGGAATACACCATCAAGACGCTCCACTACAAACTCGAGCAAGCGAAAAAGAACGAGCAAACGACGGCGGAGGAGTTCAAAGCGTTGCAAGCCGCCATGGACGCCGCCGAAGGCAAGTGCCAGCAATGGCAACAACGGTGTCAGGAGCTCGAATCGCAGCTCGGTGTGCGCCAAACTGAAACGAAAGACATCGAACTCGACTACGAAATTGCGAAACACAAACGGGAGAATGTCAACAACGGCATAAATTCCACAACAACACCTCCGAAGGCACACCGTTTTACCACATTGGACGTCACTCCGCCGATGTTTCAAAAAGCGTTCGAAGACTCCAAGCTTTGTACGAAACGGCTCGCCTCTGCGCTGTGTATCCACATTCGAGACTCGGGAGAATCTGCTACGCAGGTCATCACGTCGCTCCTCGCGCAACAGAAAGAATCTTCCCCGAAATTGATTTCGAAAATGCCACGCAATGTTGTTGTTCTTTACTTTGAAGCTTTCCTCAATACGATTCTGTACGAGTCCTTCGAGAATGTTACGTTTGAACCGAATGGCGCTACTCCGATTTACGACCCCGACCTTCTGCGCCAATCGTGCTGCCGGGAATATCACGAGCTGAAAAGATTAGACTGGGCCTTGATTGAACGATCCCAGGACATTGGCAAACCGCAGGTTCGGAAATTCATCACTAATTCAAATTGGTTCGAAAAAATTCTAAGAGAGTTTCTGAATTTGAGGGCAACTCTGTAGATTTGGAAATTTACAACTAATTTGATCCAGAAATGCATGAATCTAATTGCGTTAGAATTCAGATTGTCTTGATTAGGTTTAAGGAGTTGTTAGTTTTCTGAATTCGTTGGCTTGGAACCTTTGGAAATTCATAAGTAATCTTGTTCCAAATGACTTGATTTTAATTACGTTGGGATAAATTTCGTCTTACCAAACTTCAAGCAAAATATAATTGCTATCTGAATATCAGAATTTCTGAATTTGACGGGAAATTACAGTTGCAGAACCTTTGAAAACTCCTAACAAAATTCAAATTTGCTTCACATGACATCATCTTAACTCTAAAACTCGGCAGCAAAAAATAAAATAAGAAACAGAACTGAGAGTTTCTGAGTTCAACGAAAAAGTGTAGGTTCAGAACCTTTGAAAACTCCTAACAAATTCAATTCGTCCTACTAACACGATTCCACTTGCGTCGTGTTTCACTTTGCGTTGTCACTCCTAAATTTTTCAGCAAAAAATTAAAATAAGAAACACAATGAGAGTGTTTGAATTTGACAGTTAGCTGCAGGTTCAGAACCTTGAAACTCTTAACTAATTCAAATTACCTCCAAAAAACATGATTTAAATTGCGTCGCGCTCCACATTGCATGGTTTAACTCTCGAACTTGGCAGCAAATTTTCAAAAGAGAGTTCGCAATGAAAGTTTTGTCCGATTGTGACGCAACGCAGGGCGCCATGATGATCGTGAACCCTGTGTTCCACCGCTTCTTCGTGATCCGGATGGAGCTCATCCTGTCGCAGCTGACGAAGGTGTCGGAGCAGGAGACGTCGATCTCCCTGCTAGCGGCTTTCTTCAACGCCTTCAAGGCCGTGTGGCTGCTGCACCACCTCGCGTTCGCGCATGAGCTTCCCGTCTCCATTTTTAGGGTTCCAGTGCGGGCGGATTTCGACCCGCGCTTCATGGAGCAGGTCAGTGTTCTGCGAGTTTTTTGAGCTTTTACCGGCTATTATCCTTCAAATCCCATGTTCAACCCTTTTTTTAAGTACCTACTCCGGTATGAAAGTTGGATTTTGAAGGGGAAACTCAAATCCTATTCTCCTATCTCCCAAATTGTCTCTATTTATACTAGAATTAGTGGGGAGTTTGTTGCAATTTAACAATATCAAATTTTTTTTGTCAAGGTACAAGGTTTCATTGAGAAGGTGTCTAATGTCATTACAGTTTAGTAAGAACAGATGCATGAAAAACTACATGAAATTAAGTTGTGACAAATGAAATCGTGAAACAATTTGTATTTAATATAGTTGTAATAGATCAGATTTTTTCACGAAAATGTAATGGGTTTGTATCCTGCTCCCTGGTACTCCCACAATTCCCCACAAGAAACCATGGATTTATTTTGGAAAATCCAATTGGTTATTATTCCAGTATTAACTGTCTTCAAAATGTTGGATCAGGTGACGACCTATGAGGAGGAGGCTGTGCGCTCCAAAGTCAGCGTCATGGTCAACCCCGGCTTCATTGTAAATCGACAAACCATCAAGTGCCAGGTGTTCTGCAGTAGTAAATACCAGTGACTTACTAATGGTGAGTTCATTCCTTGCAGCAACCCATTGAAGAATTCTATTGAAATACCTCTCCACAAACCCTAATCGGCGTGGATCAAGAGTTTGTTGGCTCTGAACCCAAGGGGAGGTGGCTTTGAATTGACACAAGCGCCACGAGAGGAAGCGTGGGTATGACCTTACTTGAAAAAAGTGAGCAAGCGCTACATCGCCAGAGCTTCTCGTACTGTAGTTGCTTGTATGTTTGAGTCCCCATATGAGGTTTCTCAGAATATTGGGATATTGCCGTTACATTGCCGCTTCCGAAGGTTGACGCTTCACTGTTGATTCATGGAGAAGAAGAACTCTGGTTTCTTTAGGACCTTTGTGTGGAAGGTCTCGTACTGGAGAATGGCAGGAATAGTGAGACTAGTGGACAATGACATTACCTCGTGCAGAGGAGGATTCTTATACGATTAATTTATTGATTCTTTTAGGAGGAGGGAGAGGATTGGTAGGTTATAGAAAATGGTGGTGTTTTCTATGGACGGGTGGGATCGTATTTGTGTGCGTTCAAGGCGTTGGTCTGAGAATTTTGGATATTCTGGGATTCTTAGGAGCCATGAGACGAGAATGGGAGTCTCATTGGGCGGCTGACCTTCGGTGGACTGTGCACTTCCATTTGTGTTACCAGAATATGAACAAAATTGATTTGGTTACAATGATAAATCCGTTTGTTGAAGAATTTTGAATGTTTTAGCGATTTCGTGGTTTCGTGAATTCTGCTTCCTGAATTATGCAGGACATTTATCCATAGGTTATGGTGCATTTGCTCATACTGGGCCATTCACCGCAGAACTTTGACAATGTTATAGACGAGAATTCAAGGCGCACAGGATTCTGCTGCTTCTCATAGCATCCCCTGGCATGGCTTCGTAATGTTCGGCTAACAAGTATGCTGCTTAGGGAGTGAACTCAATTTGGTGTGCTTCAAGCATTTTAATTTATGTATGAGTGGTTTTTCGGAGAGAGAGAGCTGTGAAGAAGAGCAAAATATGCGGAGATCAAATTTATATCACTACCGTATGTTGAAATCATGTAATTTCAAAGCGGGAGGTTGTAGTCCGCTATGAGCGCCCACCAACATCTGCATTTCTATTCAAAGATCAGGGGCGATAGACCTCTACCTTATCTGCTATCAATATGTGGCATTTAGCCCGTCTGATACTGTACAGGTACAACCTTTTCAACCTCATCTTTCGCCAGAATAACAACAACGTCCACCAGTTGCATCCTCATATGAAAAGATTTTCTGTAGATTGGTCACAAAATCCTCGTCTAAGAGCAACATTTTAGCATGCTGAAGCATCGAGCAAATAGCTTTGAAATCTGGGCGCTTCAAATGATCTGCGCACCAGCAGCTCTCCACAATGAACTGTACATACCGCGGCAAACCATTTGGGAGTGATGGTCTCTCGCCGGCTTTCAGCTTGGCTTGCGCATCCCTTGGATGCGGTACACCAAATGCCTCTGACGGAGATTTCCATGTCAAAAGTTCTGCAAACACCATCGCAAAACTAAAAACATCGCTCATAAACAGAGTGTACCCCACAGCGTCGAACTCCGCCATCCACATCGCAGGGTCCATATACCCAGAAGTGCCAGCAGGTCCCCATTCATCAAAAGAGAGGTTCGGCACATACTCCATGGCCTCTCCAAAGTCAATAAGCTTGACAATGGTATCTTCTTTCACAATGGTATCTCCAGGATTCTCCGACACGTTCACATTTCTGCACATGATATTCCGAGGTTTCACGTCCCTGTGAGCTACGTCCTTCCCATGCAAAAAATCGCAGGGCCTTCGCTACCGGAAGCATTAGGTTGATTGCCTCCAGCACTGGGAATCCTCCTCTGATTCCCTCGCGTAAGGCTCTACCTCTATCCATGAGGTCCTCTAAGTCTAATTCTAAATTTTCCATTAGAAGAAACGGGCACGAATAGACTGTGCGTGTCAAAGGATTCCACGACGACCATGAATTCACTTCCCAATATCCCACCACCCCGACTATGAACGGGCTACGATACTTATCTAGAATGTCGAACTCCCTCTTGAACGTTTTTTCACTGTGCTCTTTTGGGTGACGCATCTTCACAACAAACTCCTTCTCATACACCCACAGGAATTTCAATATGGCCCCGTGCGCCCGTCTTACTCGAGCTCTGCAATGGAGCAACAAAGTTGCTATAGATGAAAAAGCTGTGCCTCCTCAAGAATGGTGGCTCCCGCAAATCCCGATTCTTGAGACGGTCTTGCAGCAAATGGGCTAGTTGGTGTTCTGGACCATGCACTACCAAGTCACTCTCTCTCAACTTTGCGCAAACCTTTTCTTTCAAATTCATCTTGTCAATCTCGTGATAGTCTTCGTAGAGCAATCTTGCCACACCATTTCGTTCCCGGCGAGAATTTAGCAGCTCCTCAACAACTTTCCTCCATTTCTCTGACTGCTCGATGTTCCCAACTCCCAAGCTCATGATATAAGCTGACCAGCACAAATCCAGAAGAACCTCCACAAAGTGCTCCGTGCAATCCCATAGCTCCACTGCTTTCAAAAGCCACGTATTGTGGGAGCATTCTCTCATTAGACACTCGGCTTGTTCTACAGCTGCTCGAAACTCCCTCTTCGTTGAAACAGGTACGTTTGTCTGGGCGATTTTCCGTACGGAGATAAGCCAGTCCGGCAGATATGCACATCTCATTTTATTAAGATGCACAGGTCTTGTCATGAATTGCCAGTCATTCCCACTTCCAGGCAAAGTATGTTGCATTCCTTCGCTGCTAGGGTTTGGAGCTTCTTCAACGTTCGGTTCGAAATAACTCTCACCAGGTTCACAGTGGGTGGATGGCTGTTGCAAGTCACTGACATTGCCATCCGTTTTTGATACAGCTTGGTTTCCTGTTTGTCCAAAAAATATTTACTTACAAAAAATTACGATTACTTGAAGATTTTCGGTGATCAAACCACGCGTACACAAAATTGACTTAAAGGAAACTTAACTAGCTGTACGCATGCACTAACTTAGGAGCAAGTCATAGGAATGACACAGTTGATTGCTACAATTTCCATGCATAGAAAGTGAAAAGTCGTGATGATGCCTATGACCCCCGAACTACTGTACTCCAAGACTAATAAAATTGGAGGATGATAAAACAACGGATAATGAAGGTTTCCACAAATCAAGTTGTCTATCCGACACCAATATTCATAATGTCATAACATCATTAAGCAAGTCAAGGTGTTTTACACAGTAAATGGCTAATGGCAAAATATTTTGCATTTGTCAGACTCTTAAACCTTTGTCTCAGCTAGCAGATATAAAGCAGACACCCCATCTGCATGAGCTAATATAATGTTTAGGCATCTCTAGTAAATCAAATCAGCTTTTCTAGAGTCTACAATCTGGAGC
This sequence comes from Antitrichia curtipendula, assembly GCA_951230915.1. Lineage (NCBI taxonomy): Eukaryota > Viridiplantae > Streptophyta > Bryopsida > Hypnales > Leucodontaceae > Antitrichia > Antitrichia curtipendula. The sequence continues at coordinate 24,207,087 of OX579638.1, read as the reverse complement.
CTTAGAAAGCAGGAAAAACGAAATTTGTAATCGCGACATGATAACTGATGCGAAGGAGATTGGTGCTTTGTTTAGGAAGAACAAGGGAGAAGGATATTTTGTTACACCTTTTATGTGGATGTTTGGGATTGGTCCCATCTTCTCCATGGCCACTTCTTCATAGCAGAACATGACTAAATGAGAAACTAAGACTGTCAGTTGAAGAACTTACCACTGTGTTCGTTGATGAGAGGCGTCCTTGATGAAGATGCAATGTTATGGGCAATTTCGTTAAATTGGCGGTATTCCGTTAAAATGGCGGTTTAGGGGCTTGAAGTAGGTAGAAAAACTATCAAAAGATTGTAGCAAGGGTGGGGAATTGTGCACATTACTGTTGATTTCAATAATTCATGATGAGGTGTCCTATGAAATGTTCATGTCGCTTGCAGATGGAATTTGGACTAGCAGTGGTTCCTATAAATTTTATGAGCCATTTCCCATAGAAGGGAGTTCGACAGACTATGTTAGAGGGTCCTACATTTGAAAAGAAAAATTTCCTTCAAAGTTCAATACCAGGGAAAGTTGTGCAGAGATTGCACCGTTTTTTGGATTGGTAATTTGTGGAGCATTTGCACTGACGTCTTCAAAGGGCCTCACAACGTGCCCTCAAGAAAATGCGACAAAGAGGGTGAAAAGTCGACAAATGAATTAAAACCGGGAGAGAAAGTTGTGGATGCAACTGTGAAGTTGGGAGTTGCCAACAAAATGATCACAACATACAAAAAACTTAACCTTGGATGTGATACATTCTTATGTACTTGGCGAGTACACAAAGATTTTTCCAAAGGGCCGTTAGTCCTTTTGGATGGTTTTGACATGCTCAAAAATCTTTTCCCTTATTTTTGAGTTGAAGATACTGATGCAACAAGGGAAGTGGCTCAGCAACCCTTTAAGGTTTGTTTGGCCTTTTTATTTTTCAGTTGAAGATATAGATGCAACAAGGGAAGTGGCTCAGCAACCCTTTAAGGTTTGTTTAGCCTTTTTATTTTTCAGTTGAAGATATAGATGCAACAAGGGAAGTGGCTCAACAACCCTTTAAGGTTTGTTTGGCCTTTTTATTTTTCAGTTGAAGATATAGATGCAACAAGGGAAGTGGCTCAACAACCCTTTAAGGTTTGTTTGGCCTTTTTGATGTGTTTCGAAAACCCAAAAATATTTTCCCTTATTTTCCACTTAGAAGAAAAATTGATGCGGAATCTAACACAGGGGCTTTCATATTTATTGGAGCATCTATGAATTACTTATAAATTTTTTGCAGGAGTCTGTCATTGGCAACTACTTGTAATCCTAGATGTTACAAAATAGACACGCATGTAGTCTGGAAAAGGGATGTCTCGACCAAAAACAAGCATTATGGTATTCTAATTGTAATACACAAGGTTCCTAAATGCGACCCTTACAAAACTGAAACGGACCTTACATTCTTTTTAACATTTATAAGAAGGCAATTGGACAATCAAATCGCATCTAGAAAAAAATATGTGAACACACCCTACCTTTAAAATGGATCCTCTCTAATTCTTAATCCATCCATTGGCGAAGTATGAAGCAATAAATGACAGATCTTCATTATGCTCTGACATTGTTGGCAGTCCACTTAATGTCCATTTTAGAACCACCTACACGACCGGTTGAAAAGAGGGTCGCTCTGAGAACCACGGACCATATGGTCAATGTCTAAGCATTTTTGAGTTCCTTGGTGAATTTTGCAAAGGATTCTATGTCTGGCATATAACCTTGCAAAACCCATGCATGCTCGGTTTGGAAAAAGATATGGCTTGATCATAAACAAGTATTACGATTTTCAAATAGTAGTGTACGAGGTTCTTCCATGCGACCAATGGTAACCTGAAATGGACCCTACGTTCTGTCCGTAGGCAAGCGGTTGGGCAACCAATTCAGTAAGAAAAGATATGGGCACACCCTAACACTAGAACAAAACTCTCTCTGTTGATTATGCAGTCGCTCCATCCATCCATCTAGTGGCCGTTTTGATTTGTGACACAACAAAACACTTAATATCGACACTTCATAAATAAACAAACGGAAAAATGCTTTATTGAATTGAATGGGCACACAGGGGGACATTCCATATAAAGGAGGTAAGACAGACGCGTCTAGAGTGAGGTACAATCTTAAAAAAATCGTTTCAAGTGACATCTACGTATTCGAGGGGAGGGTAAATAGAATAGAAAGCCTACATCTACATCTATAAAATATTATTTTGTGGTGCGATGTTTGTTGTATCTCCACCTTGCACCTCCTTGCTTGCATCCCGCAATGTGTAAGGGAAGAGTCTTGAACTTGATCAACGGAAGCAAACTTCTACTTGACAATCAAGTCGATGGGGGGGCTTCACAGGGCACTCCAAGGTTCGCAGTCAAATGCTCATCAAGCGCAATGCAGCCCAATGTGGACGTCGCCTCTTTGCCTAAGGGATGGATGCCGAACCCCTTGGGTTGTGTAGAGTAGAAGTTAGAATAATGACAACCCCTCTCCAATCACGTCAGGAGTGTTCATAGGAGAAGCCAAGATCCTCTTTGAGCTACATTGCGCCTAAAGAACAATTGTCCAAGGTTTCTAGAGTGCCCTACAAGAACCTCCCACAACATGGTTAAGAAGTAGAAGCCTGTTGACGTTGATGAAATGGTGATCCGTAGATCACTGTTTTTAATTGCAATAGTCCTACATCCTCTCATTGAGGGGGGTCACTATGCTATAATTAAGACACCTAAGAGGGACTATCGCTTGAACAACGTGGGCGGGTGTTTGCATGTCTATATTGCATAAGCGTTTTATCTAGAGTATGTAGTTTACAAGAGAATCCTAAGGAGCCAATGCTTACGAATCCTAGTCATCTACATTCCTAAATTTCTTCTAGGCTTTTGAATTTCTCCGATTCAGTATACAATTGAGACAACATAGTCCTCAATTTCCTTGTGAGGCCAGTGGAGTGTACAGCTTGACACATGGAAGCAAGGGTGTATTTCCCAACCGCGCCACCAGGATGTCTTTACAGGGCTTTCGGAGGTTCTCGGTCAAATGCTTGTCAACTGCAATGAGGACCCGTGCCGGCTTTGCCTCCTTGCAAGATGGACCACTGCTGAACTTGGAGCTCATGCAGAGCAGAAGCATGATTGAAGACAACCCATCTTCGGTCACGTCAAGAATGTTCATAGCGGAAGTCAACTTCCTCCACAAATTATGTTGGCACACGACACTGGAATCTGGAGATCCATCGCACAACAGATTGCCCTGGCATTCATGGAGCTTGCATGCACATCCAAGGGAGTCATCTGAAATGAATGACCTCTCCAAAGAAGTTCAAGGGTGCGTATGGGAGCAATCGCAATCCATCTACCTCGTCCAACAGGTCCTCCATTTCTCAAGGTTAGAGGCAGAAACGGCCAACTTTCGCCGGGATGGAGATGGTTGTGAACAGAGTTTCTATTTGAGCACCTATTGGCTGCTCATAATAGAAGCCATCAAGTTGGAAGCAACTTCCAGGTCTTTTTGACTCGTAGGTTTATATTATGCACAGCCAACAAGTGCTCAAATGGGAACCCCTCCCAACCGACATGCCCCATGCCGACAATCCCCATGCCGACAATAGTAGACCGGTTCCGCGACATGCCCAAAGAAATGAAGGACGCAACGGAGAAGGCCGACGGATGACAGTTGCTGGCACAATATACCCTTGAACTTTTTTGAAGAGGTTGTTCATTCCAAACGACTCTCCTAGATGCGCATGAGAGCTCCATGAACGCTTGAAGCATCGCATCTACTAGTGCAACCCCGATTTCTAGTGGCGTGCATCAACAGAGTTCGAAGAGGAAGTCGGCTTCCTCTATGAATATTCTTGACCGACCAATGATGAGCTGCCTTCAATTTTGCTTCTGATCTACACTTGCACCAAGCTCAACCGTGTCTCATCCAACACCGAGACAATGTTCGAACAAATCCACACAACGGTTGAACAATTGCTCGAGGTTCTCCTATTGCGCTGCAAGGACCTCCTAACGACGCAGTTGAAGAATACACGATTGTTGGTGAAAAGGCGACACATGGATTATTTTTGGTAAGCGGACTCTAAACATGCAAAGAAGGGAGAAAGGTGCTACGATTTGGACAATAGTGTCGTATAGCTACCTAAATGTTATAATTTGTATTTTCTATATTCAATGAGGGTATATTGCTTGGAAGAATGAAGTGAAAATGTACCTACCATCCTATAGTCTTAACTCTTAAAGCATCTCTAATATTTCAGCAACGTTCTAGGGGGATGCCATCCATGGGTCATCCCGTGTTCACAACATCGTCAATGTGTTGATCCATCATTGAAAAGTGTTGAAGTCAATCTGTGACATGAAAGGATGCCTCTGGAGCGAACCTCGCCGCCTGACCTGCGGGAGACCACCTGAGCAATGTCGCGTACAGTTCAGAGCGGCCGCTCTGAATCGTGAGTAGGGACATTATAACCTGCAAAAGTGTTTTATTCAATTGTTGCGCCGAGAAGAGACCATCTTGGCCTAAACGACCGTAGGACCAAGAATCCTGCACAATAGAGCCAACGATTACAATTCTTCGGTTAGGATTGAGGACTTCCTGATGACAATCTCCAAGGAGAGTGGAAAGAAAGAGCAACAGACTATTTGGACAACCAGTTGCTATCCATTTTAAACTGTCAGTGCAACGGAGATAAAGATCTGTCCAGCCCTATGCCAAGTTGTCCGTCGGACTCTACTTCAATCATGCAACCATCCATGGTAGGAAAGAGCTTGCCTTTACAATATATGTGGCCATCGAGTTTTATTTTTCCTCGTCAGAGTTGAGCGGAGGTGATATCTGCGCCCGCCTCCTCCAAGGCCACGCAGCCTTCCGAGGAGCCCACTCCCTCCGACATCCGGGTTTGATGGCGCTTCGAGCGCCTCAGAAGCGGTCGAGAAGTGTTGGCTGCCCACCGATCAGAAACGCCAATGCGACGACAAGTCTGTACACGCACAAATTCCACAACTGGGCATCACTTTTTTTTTAATTCCCTTTTCTCTTTGGCCTTTTGAGCGACAAAGAAATCATTCCCGGTTTTAGTGGGGGAATGCTGGTATGTGAGCGTGGAGCGGCGAGCAGCGAGCGGGAAGCGGGAATTGGTGAGCGGGGAGCCACAATATTAGAACTATAATATAATTTTTGGAAAGTGAGAAATTTGAAAATAGATTAAAGTTTAGGAAAAAGTTGAGGGAGGACTTGATGCTATCGGATGAAAAGGTGATGAAAAGGTGATGAAAAGTGGATGAAAAGTGGATGAAGAAGGTGGATGATAAATTAAATGAAAAAGTGGATGAAAAAGTGGATGAAAAAGTGGATGAAAAAGTGGATGAAAAAGTGGATGCAAACTGATGAAGAACTCGTATCCTAGTTCATTTAGAATGTGACAATAGCCGGCGAAGGCAATTTTGTAGCATGTGCGGTTTTTGGAAAACAAAGCCTCTACATGTTGTGATTAGTCGAGTACATAGTGTAGTACTTCAAAGTGGTTAGTAGACAATTACACGACATGGCTGAAAGAAGTGCACGACGACTGACACGGAGAGGGTGTTCGTATTTCGCAGTGTAAAAAGCTCCGCGAGATAATCTGGACAAAATAATCCTCTAACATTAATGCTTGGATAACAATGCAATTTCAAATCCTAAACTAATGTGTACAACCGAAGACAAAAAAGAGTGGCAGATTACGCAAAGGAAGACAAATGCGGAACGGACAGCCCAACCCAGGGCATGTGCATGGGCAAGAGGTCTTCAAGGTCCATGTCTTCGGCCCAAGAAGACTTCGGGAGTGTTGGCTTCTTCGAACAGGTATGACAAATTTTTGGGAAATATAGTTCACAATGATAAGTATTTTATGAAATCAAACACGTGGTTTAATGAACGAATAAAATTAATATAGTCCCGTCTCGACACCAAGAGATGCGTTTAGGATTTAGGGCTCATGCAACACGGGACTATCAGGTTCAGAGGTACCAAAACACAAATACCAAGTTCAATACGCGGTCAACGAAATTATATATATGATTTGAATATAAATAAGTTCTAGACACAGTAATAAAAATGGAAACATTACGGTCCTCGAAGGGCACATCAAGAGAATGATATGTAATACGAAGGACAAGGGATGATACGACAAGCACAATATCGCAGGAAGATGGCAAAAAGTAGACAATGCATTCAGCAAAAATAAATATAGGACCGACAACAATGTAGAGAAAATAATTCCCGATTTAGGGACATAAGCATATACAGAAGATATAAAAGTAGGGTTTGGAAGTTTAGGATATAGAGAGATCTCATATTGTACTACCCTCGCTGTTTGACGTTTCTGACTGTGACTCAACAGCACAGTCATCCACGAAGTCTAGAACACGAGGATCTACCCACCGAGCTCGAGAGCTTGGCTTTAGCTCAAGGGCAATAAACTCTCCAGCGTTGGACTCAGCATACACAGGTAGCCTAAATGGTTTAGGGGGGCTTGGAAAGAACTCAGGCCTCCCAAAGAACGGCACATGTGTCAGAGACCTCACTTTCTTGGCCTGCCTGGATAATGGAATGAAGAGATAATTAGACTGAATGCTTAGTGGAATGAGAATAGACAATGTAAAGAATAGATTTTCGAGTTAAACTTACTTACTGAATCGAGATGTCTTCACAACATGCTCAGGCTCCACGTCCTCTTCATCCACATCCTGAATTTCTGGAATATTCTGTGCCGGTGCTGGTCGAGAATACCCATCCATGCGTAGAACCGGTGCAATCAGAGCGTCAAAAATCTCCTTATCCTCCTCAAATGCCAAGACGTGCCGGCGCGATGCACGGCATGCTTGAATGCTTGATCCTGAAAACATCCATGCGAATAAAAAAAATTACTTCTGAAAATTCCTTTCAGTTTGGTCTTGGTTAAAAAAATCAATGAATTAGAGAAGATTTGTTACCTGTCGCTGTTGTGCAGTCTACCACGACGTCCCCTGGTTTCGATAATGCCTCGACAAGCATTTGCATGAATTGTCGCGCCTTCTCTCGAGGACTTCTCCACGGAATGGAACCATTCATGGTGACATCTTCTTTGTTGCAGAAATTCTGGAGTATATCGTCCCTAGCCACATCCACACCCACCTCTTGATGGGATGGAACAAACTGGAATGGAAACTCCGATTCGGTTTTGGGTCCCGACTCCTTCACTAAAAGAGAGATTGAGAATCACATGGTCTGCAAACAATGGAGAGGTTAACATACAATAGATCAAAGAATCACAAGATTTGACAAAATATAAAAATAAAGAAATGTAATTACCGTTTTGGTTTGATCAACTGGCGATGTGAGATGTAGGTGGTTCATGCCGAACCACGTAAGAAGAATTCTAAAATTGTACGTCTTGCAACATCTGAGAAGGTGACTCTTGTGTCGAGTGGAGGGCGCTGGATACATCACCAATAAGGCGCCCTTGTTGTGGAGGTACTCTTTCGCAAAGTCAAAAACGGGAACTAGGAACCCTTTCTTGAACTCATTCCAGTCGGGAATCGAGGCAGGCGGAGCAGACACAGTCGGCACATGTAGACCTTCAGGAACATCCACAAAGATGAGATCCACTGCCTCTTGAGTACTCAATACACCATCGAAGTACCTATCCTTATCAGTATAGTGCTGCAGAGTACAAAGAGGTGTCAGTTAATTCACCTAAACATGCAATTGGAGCATCACACCATGGCCAGAACGAACATGTTCTAAAGACCTTCAATTGACATGTATTCTATCCATGTTCCAATAATGCACGAACAAATAAATGTTAACATGACTAACCATGTCTAGAAAGGCGAGGACGTCATCGAAGGCCTTTTCATCTGTAGGTAAGGAACCCACTGACAAGTTCAGTATGCACTCATCAATGTCTGGAACGGCAAGAAGAGTTTGAACCGTTGGTGTCAGTCCATGTACAAGTCTCTCTTGAGTAAGGGAGAAGCCAGATGACCCTTCCCTAACGTCAACTACACTTGTGGCAGGTTGGGGATCCGGAGTGTAGGCTTTCCTCTTTGTCCCTCTCTTCTTCGACTTCTCCAGGTCCTTCTCAGCCTGAGCGGCCAGTCTCTTCATCTTGCTGTCCTTGGCCTTCTTCTTAGCCTCCTCCAGCTTCTCCAGTTTCTTCTTGTCTGATATATCTCGTCGTTTTATGGCCTTCGCTCGAGCATCGGGATCCAGACCAGCGAACTCATCGAACTCTGGGTCCACAATCCCAGTGTCATTCAAAGTGTCAAAGAGTGCTTCCTCTTCGGGTGGAGTAGTGCCGAAGTTGCACTCGAGGTACCACGGGCAGGCTTGCAGGTGAACACTGGTCCAATTCTTCAACTGCATAGGAAAAAACATGCAGTCTGGAGAAGAGCGATCCAACCATGTCGTAAGGAACGGCGGTAGATCTTCTTTGGAGATGGCCTTCTTGATGTACAACTCAAACTTGAAGTACCTACATCACCTCGAAAACACATAGTATCAGGAAGGGAAAAGTGGAGGGTGCAATGACGCCTGCTAGCCCGTCTTCCATTGGGCCCGAGGTCCACTTTGAATTCAAGGCTATTGACAGAACTTATAAAGTGAATCAATTAAAGTATACTATCCGATACACAATGACCTGACCAACAAGGAAAGGGCAAAAACACTGTATCGGTATATAACTCGCTTGACAACCAGAATAGACCCTCTGTAATCTTTGAACGACTCAGACTTCTTGTATGCATCAGCACCCTTGAACACCCCCGTGTAGGCATGTTCCCAGAGCTTCATGCGCCAATTCTCGATATATTCTAACAGAGTCTTCGGCTCCATAGCGACAGTGAGATCGATAGAAATGTTATCAGATCGAATGATTGCATCAAACATTTCAGAAGCAGAGTCCTCGATCTGGGCACAAGATAATGTGACAAAATATTAAGGGTCTCATGCACCATCAAAATATCCTACACATTGAAGAAATACAATAGATGGATTATTCAAAAAGCACCAAACAAGACAATTCCAATGCTTACCCTAGCATACCAACATGCCTTTGCAAGAAACTGTAATAACCTCTCCTCGTTGATCGGTCTGGCCGGAAATCTACGTGCCTCTCGTGAGGGGCCGGAGGAATTCATCCATTTCAGCCACCTCACTTTGAATGATGGACTCGTATTGCATGTCGCAATCATTTGTAACTTCTCCAATGTCAATTCGGGGACCGAATATAAGCTCCAATGCCTCTCAATTTGCAGACAGTCAATGAAAAGAGAGTGAGAAGAATCGAAATGGAAACATCTGACTTCACATAATTGAATAAAGAAGACAAAATACCTCCTTCAACCACTCAGAACCAAGCGCGGGATTCACAACCGCAACAATCTTTGACAGTTTCTTGTAGAGCTTCTCCGTAGAATCTTTAATGGAAACTCGCATGGCCGTTGCCACTCCCTCCTTCGTAGCTTCACTAGGTGGAGTGTCTTCGTTATACTTCCTGACTGCGGCATCAGCAGCCGACGCAATGTCTTGCTGAAGAAAGAGAAAATCGATTTCGGACCTCAACACGGTAGCACCATTTTAGAGTACAACGAAGTGATCCTTCACTCATACAAAGCATGCAATATCATCAAATAGACAGAACTTCATACCTTGAATATGAACGACGTAAAGATCTCAAGCGGCATATTGTACCAAGTCTTGCGAGAATTTTGGCTACAAGTGTGCGCTTCTTCTGGACTAAGGAGCTCATGGAATTTCTCAAGTCCCATGACCCCGTACTTCTGGACCCGATATAGGGTATGTACGAGGTTCGTTTTAATATGAGAATTCTCCGTCTGCCTGAACCAGAGAATGACAAGAACATCAAATATCACTAGAAACATGAATGAATTGAATCAATACCAGAATTATAGAAACTCCAACACATGAATGAACCCAACATGACCTCGCTTACTTGTTTATGTCGTGCATTGCCTGCATAGCCACTCCAATTCAATTCCTAGTGTCGAGGACAATAGCATCAACACTGACATGCCAAGCCGCCTCGGTGCTGTGAAGCCTCTGGATGTGCTTCATCTAAGCAATTTGTCTATGATTACCATCACAGACATAAAACTTGTAATCCAGCAAATGCTTCAACGATGTCTGCGACTTCAAGAATACGTTGAACTTGTCGTTCGCCGCATTCCAATGTGGTCCCCATTCAGTTTTCTCAGCATCTGAAAATACAGCTGATTGTCCCTGCTCATCAGATGTAGAGACGTAGAATACTCTTGCGCCTTCGTCGTATCCACGACTAAATTGATTCTCTAACAATGTAAGGTCACATTCTAGGGTTGGTCGTACCATTGGCATTGGAACCATCCTACATAGAGGTATCTTCATACGAGACTGATTAGAGAAAGTGAGCCTCAGACTGGAAATGATAGAAACTGTGTCCATCGTCTGGGATCGCCGAATGTCATCTTCCATGTAGTGGGGTTCAATTCCCCGAATTCTATCATCCTCCAGCTTGTCAACCTCGATGACCTCGCCGGTGGAGCAATCGTATGGTTCCGTCCACTATTAGCCACACACATGAAATAGAAAATTAATAAATACTGATATTACTCCAATCAATGAATGGTAGACTTATGGGTGTGTGAGCCAATGATAAACCTTGTTTATATCCTCAAGAGAATGAACTTACTGGATTGAACAATCCAGGAGATTCAACCACGGCCCCCTAATAAAACAAACTAAATGCCACATATGCATTTCTCTGCTAAGGATCTGTAGTTTCCACAGTACAAGATATAAATGTCCTTGTCTCCATCTACTGCAGAGGTAACCTCATCATCTTGATGATTACATGTACAGAAGTCATGAACCTCAACATCATTGGATCCCAGTGAAGTACAAGTAGACTCAGGAGGGGGCATGCGACCATCCCTATACATATCATCCAGTGCTTGATCTAGGTCACGTAATAGATTGTCAAGGTTTACCACTGGCATGGGAACCTCCTCAGAAAGCTCAGGGACACCAACTTCTGCGCCGGCTGAATGGACAACTGTAACACCAACCGGTCCAGTATCCTCTTGCATTAAATCCTCAGAAGCCCGCACCTGCTAGCAATATAGAGAATAGAGAAGACCACACAATTAGTACACGGTTAAAAAAACGGACAAAACTATGTAGAACAAGCACGTATGTCGGACATAAGAATAAAATGATACTATATTTGACCCATGAGCACATGCATCCAGAGCCCCTCTCAGGGCCAGCATAAAGTTCCCGGTGATCAAGCCAAGCAGCATAGAAAGACCGAATATAAGAGGTCGTGACTATAACAAATCGACCAATGGAAAAAACAAAAAGCGAACATGCTTGGCAGGCATGGCCGGCTCCCTGGTGCGGTGACCACTAGAACACAGAGGATCGGGTGAGAACTCCCGATCAAGGCTTAGCTCCGTCAGTTGGATGCATACTAGTCAAGGAAATATGTGCATGACCCCGTGACCCTTTGACCAGATGGTCACAAGGCGCGTGTTGTCTTCCCGAACGGGACTGAGCTCCGTCACTAGAACAAGAACGACTGAAATAAGTTAGGCATGACCCCGTGGCCAATCGACTTCTCTCGGGGCCGAGACGAGCTCCGCCATGACCAGGCCATGCAGTAGAATGCAAAATTGAAGAGAACGTGACGTGTGACCCAACAGGAGAAACAAAAAAAAATATATCCAAAAGGGATTGGTTGGCTTGTCCGGCCTCAGGTGCGATGACCAGATGGTCACAGCGGAGCGGGTGGTCTCCTCGAGAGGGACTGAGCTCCGTCATAAAACCAGAACGATCGAAAGAAGTTATGCATGACCCCGTGACCAATCGACTTCTCTCGGGGCCGAGACGAGGCCCCACGTGACCAAGCCATGCAGCAATAAAACAAAACTGAGGGGATCGTGACATGAGACCGACAGGAGACACAAAAAAAAATATATCCAAAAGGGATTGGCTGGCTTGTCCGGCCTCAGGTGCGGTGACCAGATGGTCACAGCGGAGCGGGTGGTTTCCTCGAGAGGGACTGAGCTCCGTCCCGAAACCAGAACGATCACAAGAAGTTATGCATGACCCCGTGACCCTGGGACTTCTCTCGGGGCCGAGACGAGCTCCCACATGACCAGGCCATGCAACAGAATGCAAAACTGATGAGAATGTGACGTGAGACCCAACTGAAGAAACAAAAAAAAAATATATCCAAAAAGGACTGGCTGGCTTGTCCAACCTCTGGTGCGGTGACCAAATGGTCACAAGGCGCGTATTGTCTTCCCGAGAGGGACTGAGCTCCGTCCCGAAACCAGAACGATCACAAGAAGTTATGCATGACCCCGTGACCCTGGGACTTCTCTCGGGACCGAGACGAGCTCCGCCGTGACCAAGCCATGCAGCAGAATGCGAAACTGAAGAGAACGTGACGTGAGACCCAACTGGAGAAACAAAAATAAAATATATCCAAAAGGGACTGGTTGGCTTGTCTGGCCTTTGGTGCGGTGACCAAGTGGTCACAAGGCGCGTGTTGTCTTCCCGAGAGGGACTGAGCTCCGTCACGAAAACAAGAAAGACTGAAATAAGTTATGCATGACCCCGTGATCCTGGGACTTCTTTCGGGGCCGAGACGAGACCCCACGTGACCAAGCCATGCAGCAGAATGCGAAACTGAAGAGAACGTGACGTGAGACCCAACTGGAGAAACAAAAAAAAAATATATGCAAAAGGGACTGTCTGGCTTGTCCAACCTCTGGTGCGGTGACCAGATGGTCACGGGGAGCGGGTGGTGTTCCCGAAAGGGACTGAGCTCCGTCCCGAAACCAGAACGATCAGAAGAAGTTATGCATGTCCCCGTGACCCTAGAAAATCTCTCGGGGCCAAGACGAGCTCCGCCATGACCAGGCCATGCAACGCTAATACTAAGCTGACGAGAATGTGACCCTAGCACGTAGACGAAAGAAAAAAAATAATATGAACACGCTTGGCAGGTTTGGCCCCCGCTCGCTGAGGTGACCAACTGCCTTGAGCGGAGCGGATTGGGCTTGCCTTAAATCCTAATAAAACCTGGCTCTGGATTCAGCCATTCAGGCCGTGGGCAACGCGTACTGAGTCATGCATGCGAGGCAGGATGAGAATTTGAGAGTTCAAAACCCTTACTTGGTTCCGAGGAGAGGCTTCTTCCGGACGCACTATTGCTTGTGCCGAGTTTGCCGAAGGTCCTGGGATTGCGTTCGACCTCCCCGCCCTTGGCCGTAAGTTGTGAACCCCATCCATCTTTGCTTCGCTCGCAACCAATTTCAGATAGTCCACGCTCCAACGACGTCAAAAATCAGAAACGCAAGGAGAACAATTTTGTCCAAGGGAATGCACCGCTGCGCCAGTCCGGGCTTCCTCGCTGTCCTTCTCTTCCCCGCCGTTCCTTACCGCTCGTGTTGTCTCCAACGCGCCAGCTGGATCCCTGCCGTCACACACTTCCCGGTCTCCCCATCCTTTCTCGCCGACCTTGACTTCCTGGGAGAACTGGTGCGTCATTAGTCCTTTGGATGGACTTTACCTTGGATTTCTCTGACGGTGTTTCTATATTTCTCAGTCATGAAATTCCCCATCCGTTGTTTCCTAAGGTAATGGATAATCCATATATCTTGTGCCTTCTGTCTGGGGGGATAAATTTTGTCGATAGTGTGTCAGTGATTCGATTAGTATAATTTATAAAACAATTATGACGTTGTGAGTTTACAAGTTCATTAATGTTAGTAGTCTTAATCATCAGTTGATAGAGTCACTTAATAGTATTTTCTGTATTCTCAAATTCTAATATGAAGTTCTACGTAATGGTCTCTTACAGCAGTGACGAAATCCTTATCAGCCCTGGTGGACACGCATAGACAGTGTCGAACATACTCGACACGATTACACTCATGGATATTGGCATTTATGCTGTTACGTTTGTTTCTGATTCAGGTTCCTTTGATGTACAGTAGTAGTTGTTCGAAGGGTATGGCCTTCAGGGTCCCCCATGTTTAGTCAAATAATGTTGGGTTATTTCAGAATGTTATATAATGATTACTCATACACGTTAAATACTCCTGGGTCGTTGTTGATACGAATGATCGAACTGTATTCATCTTAAACGGTAATGTCACAGTTTTGTTATTAGTAGCAAATAATATAGTGTATCACATAATATGCATCTTCATGACGCTGGATATTAGTAATTCATGTTCCTTCCGTGCTTGTGTATCTTGACGCATAGCCGTCAGGATTCCCTTGTTTATCACTTTAAATACATCTTGTGAAGTAACTGATTGTTGAATGATTGGCTGGAGGAAGCTGACATTGTATTTAATTATTGTCAGACATTTATTGTATTTTGTTACCTAATTAGCTTCGTACCATCACTGTGGGAACAAAAGTTAATGCCTACCGTCCTAATTAGTGGGCGGGATATCCATTTTCCAATCGCAATGCCTCTTTGGAAGGTTGCCTTGTCATAGAATTTGGTCTTTATTACAAATGTTCCGGTTATATTTTATTGCATACGATGTGCTTATATGTTAACGTTGGAGGAGTCTATATTCTTAGTTTTGTAGGACGGCCGAAATCCTCTTAACCAACTCCGTTGTTACTTCTAGTGAGGTAAAAAATTAATTATAAATTTCATTATATATAATGACGGCTGTAACGCCAAAGTTGTATAATGAGGCGTTCCTAATATTGGTTTCATTGAATTATAGATAAATTATCATCCTCTGCATCGTCCGGTATGCAGGATTCAGTTTATTTGCTTGTTGTGTTATTTCATGTACCTCCCTGGACTATGAGTTCGTAGTTTACGTGTTAGAGAGCGTCATATGGTGATCGTGAGATTGTTTGTGTCCATGCTGTGAATTGGAACATTTTGCAATGTCAAAGTTTCTGGATATGGTGATCGTGAATGGCGCCGCTGATGGGGTTCCTATACTGTTTCCACTGGACCTTGATGGTGTCGCTGCGGTGTCCGCCTTTTGATTGGGTATTAGATTTAACTTACATGCGGACTCTCTGCATATCGATGAAGAAATATTTGACGTAGAGACGAAAGTCCTAACTCACACTGTCGGTCAAGTACCTATTTTGGAAGGCGTGAATAGATTGTGGCACTTGAAAGCTGGGAAATATAGGGCCTATGGAGTAAGTAATTCTGATCGGTCGGAATCCGTAGACTTAGTGCTTGATCCGCGTTTTTCTTCTTCGTCATTTCAGACGCCACCTATGAAGGTTCCTAAAGTTGAGCCTGGTGTCTTCACAGTAACCCTTCTCAGCGATGACTCTGACATTGAGAACACGGAACCAACTTTGAAAGCATGAGACCGCTCGTCAGATATTCCAGTCCCTAGTTCTAATTTGGAAGAGCAGACTGTTACTGTAATTCCCAATACCAAAAGTGCTTCTGTAGCATCGGTAATTGATTGTTTGAAAGGACTTTGTAGAGGGAAGGGATGTAGAAATGCTATGTCTAAAATAGATTACGACACAATTACAACACACAAGGTTACAGTGCCTCCTTCGAATTTCAATGGCGACGTTATTTTTGAATTACTAGCCGTTGATTCATTGGGGGCTCCATCATATGCGAAACAAATGATTGGTATGGATAAGAGGTACGATGGTCATGTGTGGACGAAAACGATTACTACAAATATAACAAACAGTCATGGCTTGTCGTTTCGTACCTCCGTATGTGTTGGTCATCTCAGATGCGAGAACGGGAATTGCGAGTACTTAGGTCGAGTGCAAAGAACAAATCCAGTAAACGAGTTGGAGTGGGAAGGCTTCTCTCCTAGCCCGCTTGATATTGGAGTACCGCATCCAACTGGCTCTACCCTTGTCTGCAAGATTTGTAAGGAAGCGCCAAGTTGTATATCTCGTTGCGCTGTGAGGGTGTATTACGTCTTGGGGAATCCGCTTATTACTCGTGCATTTGTTCATCTTGGCGATCATCAGCATCCCGTCAAGGATGGTGAGCTTCGCGACATGAAGGAGAGGACTCGAAGCCTAATAGGAGATCAAATGGAGAAGACACCAATTGGCAGAAATTCAGCCATTGTTTTGGAGGCCACAAAAGAACTGTTGGGTGAACTTCTTCTACGCCCTGATGGAGAATTGCAAAAGACTTTGAATATTGAAGAACTCGTACCTGTCCTGGATAAATGTAAGTATTTCAGTTCACCCAGTATTCGTAACGAGGTCGCTTTTTTCAAGTACCTGAGGAGGTTTGGAGTTATGGATAGCATAACAAAGTTGCGGGGGGCAAGTACTTGGGCATTTGTTCAAGAGAGCAAATTCCCAGGTCAAGGCTCTGACAAGGACAAGGTATTTGTCTTCAAAATGTCGGAAGTAGGTCCAGGCAGTGGAGTAGACTTGGTCAAGCGTATGCAAAGTGGTGGTGACCTCCAGGATGCTTGGATGATGTTTGATCATGTGAAACGGGTAAAAGGATGGACTACCATGGCATGCCACGTTTATGACAGTGTATACTGTCGAGTAATGACCATTGCCATGTGCGACATGCAATCAAAAGACTGTATTGCACAAGTCATATTCTGGACAAACCTAAATTCAGTTCTACAGAGACATGGGGTCCCTAAAACTCAGTTCAAAGGGTTCATGGCAGATAGTGCCCAAGCAAATTGGAATGCGGTACGAATTATCTATGGATCAGGTGACACTAGTGTACCCATGGAGAATTGAGAGCGGACTTGCCTTTTTCATTGGACCCAATCCATGGAAAAGCATACAAAGGCTGATATACGGGCGGACTTACAAGATCAACACTGACTTCTATGCAAACAGTACAAAAATGCCATTTCAACGAAACAATCTGAAGAACGTTACCTTGCGATTAAAGTATGGTGGACCTCATCCGGTGCCACAACTGAAGACGGCCTACATCGTTTGGAACTTTGGCTCTCATTTTGGCACTTTCGTTATCGGCAATGGGGGGGGTTCATGCAACTGGTAAGTGTATTTCTTCAGCAAGTCTTATTTTTTTGTTTTGACAAGTGGCAAGTGAATTAATGATGTTAGTCGTTTATACTAATTTGACATGCTTCCGATGTCTTCAGGATCTGTTTGACACGGAGAAGGCCGAGATGCCCTCATGCAACCTCGCCGAGACTGTATACAATAAGTGGCTTCAACAGTCTGGAAATCGTGGGAACGATTTATACATTGCCACTGTTGATGATTTTGTCAGAGCGTTTATGCAGATGGTAAGGTATTACCAATACCTTAAAGGCGGAGATGCGGGGACGGGTCCTGGAAAGGAAGAATTACTACTCCGCGTTGCCCAACGATCAGCTCAACGAAGCGGGAATCCGAAGGTGCTTACTGAAGCTATTTCAAGCCTTCCATCAGTTCAAGAATTTTTTAGTAGACAGCCTCATTTTGAAGGTGAAGAAGTATTTGGATCACAGAAACGAAAGGCGGACCACCTTTTGGGATGCGAGCATGATTCACATAGACCGGATAAAGTGAACTTCTCACATCCCCGAGTACAGACAAGATCGTAGAAGGCTTCCACAAGTGCTCCTTCTCTAACCCCAATTGTAGAGGATGTGTGCTCAACTGTGGAAGTAGACGTACCCTTGTTTATTGAAACGCGGCAGGAATCCCAGTGCCGTACTCAAGGTCCTTCCTTCTATGTATCATGTATCCAAGAGACCGACTGTGATGTCCTGACCTGGCACATTGCAAGACTTCCCCAAACATCTGCAAAGGCATGTTTTGCCCTTCAAGCGAATACAAAGAAGAAATGCAAAACAAGAATTGTCTCCAATAACGTCAGCACAGCAGCACCAACATATACAGGTATGATGGTGAATTACAAGAAAAATAAAAACGAGCGTATGGAGTTCTATTTTTGCAATGATGATATAGAATGTTGTGTGAAGGGGACAAAGCGGAAGTGGGTGTTGTCTAAACCCCCCGTTCCTGACATTTGGCCTGTTAAAAGGGGCACTGCCTTGTCAAAGCAAGAGATTTTAGCCTTAGAATCAGCTGGCTTCAGACTTCCTCAACGTGAAGTAATTTCACCTCGCAGGTTGTTTGGAGGAGAGTGTGGGGTTGACTTGGTCAATGCTTATCCCATTCCATTGGCACTTGACGAACATCCTAAATTACAATCAAGAAAAATCATTCGTCGGAACCTCAAGGCACCTACAGGGAAACATGCAAACAATACCGCTTCAGCTATGATATTGAATGCACAAATTCATAGAGTGACTATGGTTCCTCACCCTGGATTTGGATGCATAGTTTGTTTAACTTTTGGAGTAGAACCGCGGACTGAGCAATACATGCTTACGATTTCATCGTTTCCAGAGTGCACGTGTCCTTATTTCAAAGAGATGAAGACAAAGGCCTTAGGAAAGCGCGGTCAGTGGTCAAACTGTAAGCACCTTTATTTCCTTCTTATCGTCATTTGTAACCTGCAATCCCTAGTACATGGCTTCATTCATGCTCCCAGTTTTAGTTTCAATGAGGTGAAGCTAATACTTCTTAGTGGGATACTTAACCACTTAGACCCTAATTAGAGAGAAAGTGCTTATACATTTCCAGAGATCTTCATGTGACCACAAGTGTTATTAATGAAGTAGTAGTGAGACCAGAAGGGTCACTACTTGCATTTTCTGAACCTTGTAGGAATAGGCCATCATATCAAAAAAATGTACTGGAGTTTTCTGTATTGCTTTTTTAGATTCAGACATTATGTTTTGTGTTTTGAATTAGCATTGTATGAATTTCCACATTTAATTTCAGTACACTGCATAAAGCAATGGAACCTTCTGAGTTTTGGCGTACAAATGAAATGCTACAATTCTGTGTAAATGTTTTATGATTCTGAACTGTACAACGAAGGAATGCATAGTTAACTAGGTTCATTAACTAGGTTCATTAACCATGCAGCCACTTCAAAACATCAGTTCTCTATAACACTGATCTATTGTCTTCCACGGTTATAAAGCATTGTTATTACGCGATCTTAGGTCCTCAATTAGCTGAACCCTCTTTTGTAAATGTAGTGTCGTCGTTCTCGTAAAAAGCAATATTTTTTAGCGAATCCTTGTCATCAGTTAGTCATTTGGATTTTGATGAGTTTGTCATTCGGGTAGTTATCCATTTTCATGAGCGAGTTCCAATTTCTGAAGCTCTGATGTTGTGAAGCTGTCCCATTTATTGTCACCCACCTTTCCCATCCAATTTCTTCATCCACTTTCATCTACTTTGCTACCCACTTGTCATCCAAATTTTTCATCTACTTTTTGGTCCACTTTTCATCTACTTTTTGGTCCACTTTTCATCTACTTTTTGGGTCCACTTTTCATCTACTTTTTTCATCCAATTTCATCTATTGTCCGCCCCGTGCTTCGTCCATTTCTACGTACATCCGGATTTTTTTTCATCCATTTCCATCATATTTTTTATTCGTGTTCATTCAACTTTATTTTCTTATTTTGAAGAATTTCTTTTTAATAATTAAAATCTGCCCTCCCCGCTCACCACTTCCTGCTCCCCGCTCTCCGCTCCCCGCTCCCCGCTCACGCGCTAGCAACGCTCGGTTTTAGTGTACATGCCCACAAACTCTGGATACTCCAGGAGGAGGGATTTGTCCTGCCATCTAGCACACGCGCGCACTTTGAGTCCCAGACGCATCTGTCTTAGGGGAACCGTGAGCTCCCATAGGAACGGATTTTGAGAGACGAATTGCGACACGCTAAGACCCGACAACAACAATTTGTAGAGATATTGGCGCAATGACCCGCGGAGGATGGAATCAAAGTCGCTGCCCGCGTATGACAAGGGAAATATGGCGTTGTACAAGGGATTGAGGATGCTGCTCTCGGGGGAAGAATCGATGAGCAACGTGTTCGTCGAGTTCGCCCTGAAGTTGTTCGACCTGAACAACTCACTGTCCCAGACACCCTTGTGGAGGACCTTGAGCCGCAGCTGCCCTCCCGGGTGTTCGGGGAACTAGACAAAGGTGTCTTCCGTGAGGTCCGGATCAGATTCCGAATGGACGGGGTGCACAGGACAGGGTAATTCTGGGAGATGCGGGAGGGGTTTGCACTTGCAAAATCTCCACGCTCGTCTCTCGACAATGGAGGTGCAATCCTCCAGTGCGAGGACGCTCATGGTTCCACACTCTATGCCGCGGAAGAGGAAATCCACCATGGACTTGGCGACCTTGGACGGTAGCCTGGTCCACACGGACACGTGGAACTTCTTCGCCACATTCCTAAGAAATTCCCGCAAGTCCGGGCGACAGTGAAGGGTGTATTCGTCAAAGACATGGCGTCTCCTTGGTTGGTAATCCGCCTCCGTCCCTTCCATGGGCACCGAATTGGGCAGGATGTGCCCGATGTTCTCAATTCTGCTCAAGATCTCCTCTAATTTGAAGATCAAGAGATAACTGCATGATGGCAAAGCCACGGGACCGGGCGGCTCCGGTGGCTCGGGCGGTGGCGACGGTGCCTGCGTACGCTATACCCCTTGTTCAAAGTCGAATCTATGACAAACGAATGGAGTCCACAATATCTAACATGTGACTCCCTACACCCGAGAAGACTTGCCATGGTAACCGAGAGTTGTCCCCCCCCATTTCCTCTTCACCTTGATCCTAATTGTAGGAGAGATCCATGCCCGTCTCGTGCAGACAATCTAATTGACCAAGGGTCGCCTATAGTGAGCAAGGAGAGGTGTTGCAAGGAAATTAAGACTCACCTTCTTTGCATCCGTGGAAGGGGCAGGCGCTGCTTGTCGCTTGGCCGTTACAACTTCTAGTGTGATTGTGGGATCGACCTCGGAAGGGATCGGAGGGCCCAAGTCGGCATCCATGCGAGCGTCGACTTGAACGTGCATAGCCGGAGACTCCACTACGATTGGATGGCGCGAAGAGCCGGTACTCGATCGACGGGGCGCTGCATCCGGACCGCTTGTGGGCAACGGGGACTTGTGGCGCAGCGAGAGAGCATTGTCATCCTGAATCAAAAATGCAAAGAGTGCAATTTGAGTGCCCCGATTTACTCGGAAAGACAAACACATATCCAAATGGACCGCAGTCACCCAAACATGATTACAAAAAAGAATCCAATATATTACAAGTAATGTACAATGTTTTTACAGACCGAGTGGTTCTTTCTAGAATGGTTCACAAGCTACATCTACAAACTATTCTAGCTAGGTGTCACTACAGGCTTTATGCTTGGGCAGACTCGAAGGGACGACCTTCGATCGACCCGCCGTAACACCCTCACACAGCGTCCACCCGACGACAGACTAAAAAGATGGGAGCTATGTGAAGGGGTTACCCACAGCTGGATCCTGGTCATCCCTGGGCGGTGAATCCACCGGAGCTTGCTCCTCAACCCTCGCACGGGACTGCACCGGAACAATTGCGTCCTGCACGGGAGCATATTGTTGGGTGAGTTAGCGAAGGAGGCCTCTACATCTTCTAAGTCAACTTCCAGGCTGTACGGGTCATCGTCGTCCATGCTCGCATGATGCACGGGTTCAGTGACATGCACAAAAGGAAATTGACTGAGGGCCAGGTCATCCAATTCTGGTTTACAAGTGACACTCACCGAGGTATTGGGAAGGTCCAAGGCACCCAGCATCCGTAGCCCTGATGCTGCGGTTTGCGTTGCGGAGGCCGAGTTCATCGTGGACACACCGGACACGTTTTGGAGTTCGATCGGATGGGGTGGAGTAAGAGCGACCGCAGGGGAGGGCGTGGACTGGATCGGTTTTGCCATCATCCTATCTATGCTCTCTTTCATGCTCTTGATCAAATCCCGTTGCTCTTGTTGTTCCAACTGGTATTTCCTTTCCCTCTCCGCTTGCTGCCTCCTCTCTTCCGCTAGCTCCCTCTCCTTCCTCTCTTTCTTGGCCTTCCGCTTGGCCTTCTTCTCTTCCTCTCCCCGCACCCTCTCCTGCTCTCTCTCCCGCTCTTGCCGCTCCCTCTCCCGCTCCTGCCGCTCCATCTCTTCGTTTTGCTTGTTGAGCAGGTCAATGGTTTGGGTACACTTCTCCACCCCCCCCCCCCCCCCGAATGCTTCTTCCTCTGGCGCTCCGAGATCCTCTCCACGAATGCGAGGCCGATGTTTGCCTTGGATTCTATGACGTCGGGCTTCGCCTCTTCCGCCTCCACGCTTGAGCTCGCCCCTGCCTGAGTTGCGGTCCCCGTGTCCGAAGTCGATCCGCTTGCAGCCGCCGCCTTGGCCATCGCATTGTACTCCTCCCTCTTCAACGCCGCCTTGGCCAGACGCTTCACCAGAACCTCGTCATCCTCCTCGTCCAAATCAATCGGGTTGCTCTGGCTACTCCTCAAAGCCTCCTCGAGTCTCTTCTGCATCGCCCGAGTATGGGCCGCATATGCCAATTCCTCATCGGTGGGGGGAGAGAGTTCTGACATCAAGTTGTCGATGGTCACATGTACCACTGTCAACTTCTTGACACTCTCGCTTTCGGCAACACTCGACGCCGGGCGAAGGGACTTCAACTCCAGTAGAACACTCCTCGTCCTGCCAATCCTCTGCGCCCTAGACTCCGTTGAAGAATTCCGCGGGGAACTTCTGACATCCATCCTCACCTTCTCCAGATCCGCATGCTGCTCGTTCGAAAGGAAGACCTTCAACGGGTCCAATTGCGTCTGCAGATCTTCAATCTGCATTCTGGTGGGAGGCGGAAGAAGTGCATGCTCTGCGTGAGCCGAAGTCGATGGCGTCGTCGGAGCACGAGGAGCGGGAACCCGGAAGAAGTTAGCAGTGGCGCTCACTTCAGAGCGGCCGGTCTGAACCTCACCGACGGGAGCGGGGGAATCAAAGGAAAGAGAGACAACGGCTTTGGACTCTGCTCTCTGGTTTGGGGGAGTGACAGACTGAGAGCCAGAGAGGGGGGAAAGCGATGGGGTATGGTAACGCCCGCTCAGGACTGCAGCAAGCGGAGAGGAAGGATGGCAAATGGGAAACTGGGAATCCAGTTCAGAGCGGTTGCTCTGAACTGCGACAGGAGGAATTGGAGGGGGGGGGATGAACGGGAGGTAGTGGAGAGTCCAGTTCAGAGCTCTCGCTCTGAACTGCAAGGATGGGAGATCTTGGGGGATCGAGGAGAACCTGGATCAGACAAGCCTGTCTGGTCATACTCGGACGAAGGCATGTTGTCTCGGGACTCCACAGCAAGCGATACTATTTGCACTTCATCTTCTCCAGGGACGAGGGGGGGCTCCATTGGGGAGAGCGGCTGGACCAATTCAGAGCGACCGCTTTGAACCGTGCCTGGGACTACCATCCGAGAGGGAGATGAGTCGTCAGGTCGCTCCGATTGCATAGTGGCATCGCTTTCTGCGGGCATCTACGCGGACCTCCCCCCGACGACCGAATCGATGACGTCATTGTGAACCGACATTGATGGATTTGGTCCGACCTCATCATCCTCATCGTCTTCCTCGTCAGCATCGTCTTCCTCTTGGTCATTGTCCTCGTTGACGTCATCGTCCTGTCGGTTTCCGTCATCATCTGATTCATCGTCATTGGACATGTTCAGGGGCTCGTCCGCCGTCGACGTTTCTGCGTTGGGGGCGAATTCCTCCTCCAATGCGGCAACGCCCTTCTTCGCCTTCACCTGGTCCTCGTAGGTGTACCTCAATTTCCACCCCGGGACCAGAACATCAGGCCACATTTGGGCTCCAATGCGGTTGTGCGTCGAGTGACGCGCCATCGACTTCTCTGTGGCAAGCATGAGGGAGACGGAGCTGCGAGACAACATTTGTAGGCACAAATGGCGTTAATGACTCCGAACACATGAGATGCACAAATAAATCTGGACAAGCACTGTATATAAATGCTAGAGTTGTCGGTAATTACCGTGCATGCGGAGATGGCCTTTGCCCCAGCAAAGACGAGCATTGCGATCCCTTGATCTCTACAGAACTTGTCGATGAAGCGGAAGTAGACTTCATACCAAAGTTCGTACTTCGAGCTAATCTCCGGATTATCGTGACGGCAGGTTTCACGGGTCGCGTACAGACTTTCGTCGTTTTCGAGGTCTACGTCTTGTTCTGCTGAGAGTCTTGGCACACGTTCCGCAGCATTCACAATGTCAGAGTTTGTGAACTGCTTGATGTTTCGCTGCAGGTACATCACCTTGTCCTTGTTCCTGTCCTTGAAGCCCGGTTTGCCTTTGGCACACACATAGTTGCACTCCCGCCGAATAGCGTGATCCGGGAAGAACTCCTTCACAAGCTGATCCACCGCAGTCAACCGCTTGGAATTGAAGATCAACATCCACGTGTGCACATTCTTCGACATCACGGACTTGGATACTCTCTCGACCTCCTCCACGATCTTCCTGATTCCATAGCTGATCTCCATGTTCTCGATCTTCGGGAAAAGTCGGAGATCCATGATGCCTACCTCGCAAAACTGGAGGTTGGCGGGTGAGTTGGCGTCGCGGAGGACAAACCACGTCTTCCTCTTCTCAAGGCATAGATAGTCCTCGAAGTTGGAATCGTCCCGAATCCATCGACAAATACTCGCCCGCGAGCAATTCTTGACGTACTTGAATCGCGCGGTATTATTCACGACTCGGTCCAAGGCCTTCACCAACCTTGCGGAGGGCTCGTCTTTCTTATTGCCCGACCGCACCTCGGACTTCAGGTACTCCACATCGATTGTCTGGAGGTGCCACATGTGAAACCTGCAGATGTTCAACGCGGCCTTGTAGTCCCTCCAGCCCTTGGGGTCCAAGTCCCCATTCTCGAGGAAGACACTGGCTGCTTCTATGATGCCCATATCCTTGCCCCTGTCCACCAACTCCTTGTACAGCACATTCTTGTGCTTCCTGTTTGTGCACCACGCGGCGACGGGAAGCGTCTTCGCCCATGTCGAAGGCTTCTTTATGATGTAGACCTTTGGGGGGACGTCCAGGATCTTCTGAGCCAGCTCCTCGACTGCTAAATCGTCCAACCCGTGCAGACTCTTCATCATATTGTTGGTGATGGGTTGGAATTTATACGGCTTTGTGCTACCATCGGTCGTCGTGATTTCGTTGAAGGGACCACCGGAGTCGATGTCGTATAGGGATCCCGACTCGTGACTCGAAAATATTCTCTGCCACAGGGACCAAGTCTCCTCCGAGGCCATGATGAGTTTCCGCTCCCCCATCCGGTCCAGGTCATACGACGCTCTCGACTGCCCCTTCAGCACGTTGGTTGATTTGAAGCTTTGCTCAGCCTTCTCCCTAAACTCCTGCACGATTAAAACGATGTAAGATGAGAATATCGATACAACAGGAATCACTTCAGAGCGGCCGCTCTGAAGTTAGACAAGCTGATTGTTGAAGTCGGCATAGCAATCAAAAACACTTCAGAGCGGGCGGTCTGAATTGCTTACCTCATAGGCCTTGAAATTCATGCCTTGCTCCTTCGCCCTCGTGTTCTTGCGGCACTGCGCTGGCTTGCGTGCGTCTAGCCAGAGGTATCGGCAATGCTTGATTGTAGCCGGGAGGGACGACAAGTAAGGTCCGGTGACGTTGCCATCGTTGCACTTGCAGGACAACGCGTGCAAATGATTCTTCTCATTTGACCAAACGATCTCGCATGTCCACTTCTGCACTCGCTTCTTGACCTCTTCGTCGTCCACGCATGCTGTCCCTGAGATGATTTCCTTGGAAGCTTTCCATGTGTGCTGGCCGTTGATGATCTTCAAGGGAAAGACATTCACGCAGTCTTGCCAACACCTTGGTCTCGTCGACGTGTTGGGCATCACGGTCAAGATCTGCTTGCTGAAGTTCACCTTCACCATTCGCTCCTGCACAGCCATGACACCTTTCTTTTCCAAGGGCCTGAATATCATGCCCGAGTCGTCGTCACACGGACTCATGTTGTCCACATCAAGCTCGAAGTATTTTCCTCTCCCGAAGATGTACATGTAGCTGGAGAGCTCCTTGAATTTCTTGTTCGCCATTGCTTTGGCCTTCAAGCGTTTCCTCGCCTCCTCTTCGTCACTTCGTCTTGGCTCCTTCTTGATTTCCTGTAACGTTACGGAACGTCCAGAAACTAAACTTAATACATAAAATAGAGATATATAGGAGAAGAATTTTGAAATTTTTGCATAAGTGTAGAAGTTTAGACGCTAGAAACCTACATTAGAAAAGATCTCTTTCGTAGGAAAGTTAAAACTCTAATTAGGTTAAAACAGTGTTCCGGAACCAGTAGCCGGATAGTCGGAAGTTCCGGATCGTAGGGGTTCCGGCTAGGGAACTTACGGGAACTCCACCGGTTCGGGAACTTAGGGTTTCGCGCCGCTATATAAACCCCGCCGCCATTCTCATTCTGTCTCTTTTCTCTGCGGCATTTTCGCGAGTACGTTTAGTGAGAGAAAGAGTGGTGAGATAGGATCGAGGTAGAAAGCAGAAGTAAGGTCGGTGCAACTCCGGAAGACCGATAGGATGACGGAAACCCGAGCCCGTAGACTGGCGGTGACCGCACGGATTGTCAGCCCGGCGATTCTGTTCGATACGGATCGCCATAGAGAGTTGCAGGAGGATTTAGAGACCATGGGCTGTGTCGGATTCTTACACCGCCCATGGGACTTGAAGAGTGAAGGAATGATTGAGGAACTCCTTTACGGAGTTCCCAATCAGTATGAGTTGACGGTGAGGAGCCGCCCGAGAGCGTGGACACAAGAGCTCTGGGCCGGAACGTACTTTGCACTGAACCGGGGGCATGGATGGGCCGGCCGGACGGAGAAGTTCGCGGCGGAAAGATTCCGGAACTCCGCCGACCCAAAAGAGGGGTTTGCAGCGATGGATTGCGTGTATGCCCGGGATCAGCAACTCTTAGAGTTCCTGATCCCCATCCTGTATCCGGAAAAGCCTAGCCGGGTGACCACCACGGTGGCCAATACCATTTTAGGGGCTTTAGGAAACAGGGTTAACCCGCCCCCAAGACCCGTAAATTGGGGCGGACTTATTCACACGATTGTGGATAAGTTAGCGAATGGGATTTCAGGACGGAAGACCAGTTACATTAGCCCGTACTTGTTCCACTTGTACCACCGGATGGAAACCCTGAGCGAGCCGGAGCAGCTTATGTACAAGAAAGGGGAAAATCTCCTCAAGTACGGGCTGAGACCGGAACCGCAGCCGGAGGAGCCGGAATCCGAGGAGGAGGACGTTCCGGAGGAGACACAGACCACTCCGGAGAAGGCCGGAACCAGTAGGCGGAAGTCCACCGACCGGACAGCGCGAGGGAAACAAGTGGCGGAAGGTTCCGTCCAGTCGGAAAGCCCACACAAGGAGTTGGATCCAGTCGAGAACGCCATACATTGGCTGCGAACGACGAGGACGGTGAACGACCGGATGGCAGCAATACTCCAAGACGTTTGCCATTCGTTAGGAGTGAAGGACGAGAGAGAGATCTTGGCCGCCATCGCACGAAGACCGAATCCGGAAGACGTCAAGGTTCTGTACGATCAAATCCGGAGTCTTCAGGAGGAACGGGATCAGTTCCGGAGCCAGCACCAGTGGTCGGAACGGGAGATGCACATCGCGAACCGGAAGTCCACGGAAGCGATGGCTCTAGTACGGAAGCTGGGAGAACTGATCGACCTTCCGGCCAGCACCATCTCGAGGGCCCAACTCTGGAACTCACAGATGGTGGCCCAAGGCCACATTACCGGAACGAAGGTCGTACTCATCCTGACGGATTTCGAGACCCGGATGGAGGGAGTGCTGAAGGAGATGCGACAGCTGATTGGAAGCCTCGACCCGAACCTGCTTGACCAAGCAATGTTCGCTGATCTTCCGGGAGGAGAGTTCCAAGAAACTCATGGAGCCGGAACTTCAACGGGAAAGAGGAATCCGGAAATCCCGACTCACGTGGTCACTTATCCGGAGGATAAAACGCCGAAGGAAGCAAGCACGCAGACCACCGTCCAGAAGGGGACAGCCGGAAGACAGGCGGCAGTAAACCTGTTTCCGCCTCTCCAGCTGATGGAGACGGAAGCTGAGGCCATAGCAGCAGCAAGTGTCCGGAATCCTGCCCGGACCGATCCGGACAGGTTTATGCATATGCAGAACACTCCACCACCAACGAATCCGGGCAACACCGTCATTAATTTGACGGAGACAAAGACGACACGGCAGTGACACACGAGGATCGAGGAGCCGCTGGAGATTGATGAGACGGAAGAGGAATCTGCGGAGTCTCACTCCCAATCAGATGGGACGGATTCTGATCCGCCTCAGATCCGGACTCGGTCGGCAACGAAGAGGACTCCAGCAAAGGTAACTGCTCGGAAGTCCACTCCAGCGAATCTTAGGGCCGGACCATCGACAAAGAAGCCCCGCAAATGACTAGTGCGGATGGATGTCTTTTTAGTTAGGATTTTGACTTATTAGTTATTTCCGGAAACGGGTAACCCGGACTGTGGGCCCCTAGTTCCGGACTTTTAGGCTGTCAAACGGCTTTCCGGTTTTGCCGGAACGGTTATTAGGACCGTTAGCCGGATTTTTAGTTGGCCGTTGGCCGGGTTTTGTGTGGGCCTTTTGGCCGCTTTTTGTTTGCTTTTAAGGGCAGGCCGGCTTGTTGGCCTGTCATTCCCTTTCTTGTCATTTAATCGAAGCTTACCGGAGATCAATTTGATCATCTCTTTGTGTATCGCGTTGATGATTGAGTCGTACACTGGTTTGTGAGTGAGAGTGTGTGAGAGGGAGTCCGGATTCTTGGGTTGACGGATACATATGCTGTGACGGAAGAGCTTTAGATGTGTGAATGAGGAGCTATGCATGGTGCCTTTAAATTGCTGGAACGGTGATCCGGTGGAAGCCTGTTACGGGTGAGGGTGCGAGTCCGGAAGTCCAGGGAGGATTCCGTGCGGAGATAAGCAACCGCCTGAGGAATTATCCCAGCCATCGGAAGGTCTGCCAACCTCTGGAGCACTCGAAAGATACGAAGTCAGCACTACAATCCGGAAAGTCTGGATCTGTCGTTGTAGTAAGGTGGATCTAACCGGGCCCTGTGTGACCTACTTTCCGGATACGTCATCTGGAAGATTGTGAGGGTACGGATTCTCCCTTTGCTATTACCGTATAATTCTTGGTTGTTTGTTTTGTTTGTTACGGATAGAGAGTGTGAACCAAGAGTGGCGAGTCCCTGCCCCTCGGAAAGATCAATAGTGGACCCCCTGAGGGTGAAACAGGGGTATCTAAAACCAGTTACTTGAGAGAGTTGGAACCGGAATCCGGAATAGGGCGGAACCGGATTGGAATCCGGAAAATACTAGTTTCCGGAAGATAGCAATAGAGTGTACGGATTGCTTGGGGTGTTTTTGGAAGTGATCCGGATACCCAAAACTTGCAGCAACATACTAGAATTCCCTGGGACGATAACTCGTGTCATCTTACCACATTTTTGTGCTAAAGATACTTACGCGCTAACTACGCGTGCGACATTTCCAGTTCGACGAAGAGCTTCTCTGGAACGGAGGATTTGTTGAAGGGCACTGTTTCCGGGTTGTCCACCCAGTGACCGTTTACCTTCTTGATCGCTTGTTTGTGCGCCTCCTCTTCGGACACCTCGGTGGATTCCGGGATATCGCTTTGTTGGGACGAACTGGGCACACCTGCAGTGTCTTCGGCATCAGTCTCCCGTCGCTGCCGTCGACGCCTGCCCTCCGTTTCTTCCTCCAGCAATGCTTCCGTGGGGGTACGGTTGGTTTTCCTCTTCACCTTCTGCTTGGGGCGTGCCGACTTTTTGGGTTTAGACGCAGTGGTTGTGGATGGCGGTGGAGCCATGACGTTGGCTGACACCATGGCACCTCGTCTTGAAGTCGCTTGGGAGCGGGCAGCAGCCGTATCGTTGATTGGCTCCACGGCACCTACTGGAGGAGGCGCAGAGGCCCGAGCGGCTGCCATGGCTGGGGCACCTGCGAGAGCTGACGACGCCGGAGGCCGTGCACGAGTGGCTGCTCCGGAACTGGAGCCTACTGACTTCTTTGACTTTTGGGGGGGCCGGTTTTGCGAATCCATGGGGGTGCTTCCTACGTCCTGCGTGTCAGTCGTACTCATTAGCGATGCAATGTGGAGGTTGTTTGCATTGTTCAAGTACGTCTTCACAGCGAAGCCGGTTTGTACAAAGTCACCTCCTAGTGCTTCGCATATCGATTTGGTGTCCATCATCAGGGCTTGGAAATGAGGTGGAACGTTATCGTAGTTCTTGATTATTCTTTCGTGGGAGAAAGTCATTTCATCTTCTACGCGGATGACGATGACACCGAAGGTGCTGTTTGTTGCATTCACTACGTCTATAAGAATGGCCTCCTGAAGCACATTGATATTAATGACTATGATGTCCTTGAACGATTTCCATCTAGGGTCTATGTGCTTCGTAAATCCCAGCGCTAGACTGAAGACAGGCGAGTCGTGATGGTAGCTCATCTCCACCATCCACAAGGCCTTCGTCGCCAACAACTGCAGCGGAGTTTTCTCCTCTATGTGAGCTTTCCAGCACTCGTGCACGCGGTCAGGCGCCAGCCGTTTTATATAGCCTATGAGTGGTGGCTTGCTCTCCAAAAAGGACTCCATGGCACTGTCCACAGGAATTCGTATGAATTAGACCACGCGGTCTAAATTGGAATTTGCAATAACGTTCTTTTATCCGCGTCAGCGGAAATCCAACTTAGAGCGCGCGTTTTAGAACTTACATTACCCGAAGAGTTCATTAGAGCGGGCTTTCTGATCTTTTCCGAACTAGTGCAACGAATATACCGAGGAAATGACGCAACGGTTCAGTGCGACCGCTCTGAATCGTATGCAACTTCTGACTTTTACATTGGTTCCTTTGGAAGGGATTCATATTTAGTAGGTTTCTATTCTAACGAGTTTTAGCTAATCGATGGAGGGGTTCCTAGATTAGTGAGGGTACTCTATGCTAGTCTAGATGACTATCGTTTCTATTAAATGAATGTCTTGTGACTTTTAGTTCGTAATCCCTATGCCTTATTAGACATTGGATATATCCAAACGAACGATACCCTGCGATCTGTCGTACTTCTAGCCCGTCCTTGTTCTAGTAGTGGATTAGAATGGATGACTTGATTGTATCCTCGTTTGCTGCAGTTGTTTCAGAGCGGCCGCTCTGAACCTCTATGCTCATCCATGGTGGATATGCACATTGATGAGGTTCAGAGCGGCCGCTCTGAACCTGTGCTCGTCCATGGTGGGTATGCACAATGATGAGGTTCAGAGCGGCCGCTCTGAACCTATGCTCATCCATGTGGGGTATGCACATTGATGAGGTTCAGAGCGGCCGCTCTAATTCTCTTCAATTCCTGAAGTTCAGACGACCAGGCAACAGTTCAGAGCGGCCGCTCTGATCCTCTTCAATTTCCATAATTCAAACGTCCGATGAGATCAGAGCAGCCGCTTTGATCCTCTTCAATTTCCATAATTCAAACGTCCGATGAGATCAGAGCAGCCGCTTTGATCCTCTTCAATTTCCATAATTCAAACGTCCGATGAGATCAGAGCAGCCGCTCTAATCCTATTCGCATCCGAGAAGTTGGGCTACATTAATCAAGTTCAGAGCGGCCGCTCTAATCTATAATCTAGTCATCCCTTTTATGGAATTCGTAGAGGTTCAGAGCGGCCGCTCTGATCCTTTAGAATGACCGCGGGTATAGGCTACCTTTCTAAAATGTACCTAACGGAGACATGTGTAAGTGTTATTTTTAGTACCTGGATGAGAACGACTGCTTCCTTCGACTGTTGCGTCCGGATTGAGCACTCCCTCCTCCGCACTGCACTTAGGAAGTTGTTTTTCAAATGAATCTGGTTGCATGACAATTGATATGCACTTCTTAGGGCCACAATGTGAAGCATTGCACACATAATTGTATGGTACACTGATACATTCAAAGGAAACCATAACGGAGCAAATCAATGATGCAAATGAACTCGGCAAACTGCACACGTTCAAGCTTGCAAGAAATTGAACTGAAACCCTAGAATTGCCATGGAATTGAAAAACTCACAAAGGTGATGGAACTGAGACTTCAATGGCTTGAGAAATACCTGGAAGCACACACACGATCGACTGCACTCTTCGTCGTGGAGGATGAAGCACCGCGACCACAATGACAAAGGCTCCACGAAGGCTCCACAATGTCGCTGAAATTTTAGGAGAAACCTAATTAGCTAGCTGTACATTCTATCTAGCTTTCAATAAACCCAAAGACTGCACCAAAGTAAAGCTATACAACGAAAGAATCAAGATACAAAACACAACAGAGCACAAAAACACAAATGAAAAAACAAGGGAAAACAAAAACAAAACAGAGCACCGCAAACGAAAAACGTACCCAGTGTGGAGCTTCACTGACGATCGGCAGGGGTACACACTCCTTCACACAGCGTTGAGCGGATGAGCGCACAAGTTGCCAAGACGCGCAGCAAATCGCAAATCGTAAAACAAAACAAAACACAATGGAAGGCGCGCGGCAGTGCGGGACGAGAGCAAACACAAGAAAGTGGACATTCAACGCCCGCGCTGGTAACCCTCGAAGGAGCGACGATGACGACCAACCAAGGCAAGATTGACGGACCTCATTCCGAAGCTACACCGACCCTCTGTCAAATCTGGAGCAGTCCCGAGCCTCCACGAATTCACCAAACCTGCCATGCATCTACTAAGTACATGTTCATTCATGTTAATCTCTAAATGCCCAAGGCCTGTTTCGAGCTCCTTGAAATTTGCTCTAAATTGAACAAAATACCAACATTTTGATAAATTGTATCAATTTTGTTTGAATTGTAACCGTATAAATTCAAACTAGACATGTTAGAGATCTCATAGGAAAAGAAAACACAACAATATCACTTACGGAGTGAAAGATTATAATGTTTGACCATGAGGGTGTTAAAATTGCACAAATCTTTCAATCCTCTTTTCACAAGTCAAATCTAAAATGTTGGTGACCAAAAAAATATGATGTTAAAGGACCTAACATGTATAACCCCATTCAATTTATAGCTTCTTAAAATCTACTCTAACTTTTTTAAATGAATTTTGAATGTGATGTTTTCTCCAAGATCTAGTGTATTTGAGGCTCATTTCCAAGAGCTCTCAACACTACGGGAGGTCAAGATTGCAATGGGTACCCTTGCACAAAATCTTGAATAGAAAAAACACTATCATTTATTTTCAAGATCGGACTTTTAATGCTAAAACTAGACTTCGAGAAGAACTTTCCAAATACATAAACTACTAAAAATAGCAATTTGATTAGGTTTTATTTAACTTCAAAGTTTTGCAAACACCAGATTTGGGTGCCTCGGGCATTTAGGGGTTAAGGTCTACTAGGAAGAATGACTGGATTATTCATTCTAGTTGAAGCCAATAATTTGAAATTTTTTTCTATGCAATGATTGTTGTGAAAATTTGTTACCAATTCTTGATTTTGCTGCTTAATTGGTCCAAAATAATTTCTAGACTACGATAAGTGCTTCAAACAATAATCCTCTTTTTCAAACTGCTAGGTGGTTTGGAAATGGACACTATGTGGAGTCGTGGACTACCAACAATGTGAGAACATAATTAAGACTTGCCAAATATTGCTTAATACTTTACCAATGGACGGAATAAGAACCATAGTTGTGGGTCCATTTTAAAGCCAGAGGGGGCCACTCCATTTTTCTAAATGAGAATTGATTGTCCAATTTCCATCTTACACATGGGTAAAGAAAGTAGGGTCCGTTAAAGTTTAATATGGGTTGCATCTAGGAACCCCTATATATTATTTTTTAAATGCCACACTTTTTGTTTTTGTTCAAGCCATATCTTTTTCTAGATTACACGCATATAGGTTTTGTGAAACTCAGAATCATAAATACTTGCATACAATGTAATTCTCTAGAAATTCATAAGTAATTCACAAATTTGTTACAAAACATGAAACCACTTGTGTTTCATTCCATTTGAATTATTCTTCAAATGAAAAACAAGGGAAAATGTTTTGGGCACTCGAAACATAAATTTTGTAAGATATGTATCTGTGGAACTGTACAATTGAAAGTATATAAATATGTATTACGCTCCAACATTATGTTTCTGATTCTTGAATGTACTTTTTAAAAATAGATTCAGTATATAAATAAGTACGTAAATTAAAAACTTGAAAATATTAATGAACGATAACAAAATTAGCCATGATGATAACAAAACTCCCCACGTCGTTGGTTATTCTTTTTTTAACAGTGTGTGAACTTTAATTCAACTCTAAGCTTTAAAAATACTTGTCTCCATCCTTTAAAGTTATTTTAGATCGTGTAAACACCAAAAATGTCTTCATTTTCATTTCAAGAGTAACATTGAATGCTTGATGAAAAAGCCTAATTATTTTCTGTATGTGACATTTAAAACTTTTTAGAAAATAGAAAACAATATATTGTCATCCATAATTTATGGAATGCTCTAGATGCTTCTTTCCTGGATTTGACCCCAACAATTTGAATTGCAATTAACAAAGTTGAGCTTCTACTCCAATTCCAAATTTTTCAACAATGCTAGTTTGTGAGGCTCAAAATGCGAGCTTAAGAGCTGTGAGCGTACATTTTGTGAGCCCAAAGATCGACTTTCAAGAAGTTTCAAATTTTTCAGTGTTAGGAAAAAAAAATCCAAATATATTTCAAAGTTCTAGGTAGGAAATAGTGAATCTACAAACTTTTTATAGTGGACCTATGACTGCGGACCTGGGGCCATGGACCTATTATCGTCAGGGTTGTCTATCCGGACGTGACGTAGGGTTTTCACGTCCGGATGTCCGTCGGCGTCAGTCCAAATGCGTCCTGACGCGTCAGAATTGCGTCCGGATCAAAAAAAAAAAATTTTTATTTTTTTTTTTCAAGGACGGCCTGTCCGTCGACCAGGACGGACAGACTGTCCACAAAAAAAAAAAAAAAAAAAAAAAAAAATTTCTGGATCCTGACGGACGCCGGGGTTGAATCCTAACGTCCGTCCGGACATCCTGATGGACTGACAGGACGTGACAGGGACAACCCTGATTATCGTGGACCTATAAATAGTTCAAAATATTAATTTTTTCATTCCTACAATCTTTATAGGTATATTCAATACATAGAACGGTGACCTTTAATTATCCCATATCGATTGAGATTACCAATATAAGCTAATATAAGAATACTTCAGATACATGATTAGGCAAGCTAAAGATCGACGTAAGTTGACTGCCACGCATCATTGTAGTAGACTACTACGTCCGTCTTTAGTTTTTGTACTTCATTCAAATTATAATTCTAAAAATTATTTCTGGTGATGACGTTTACTGCCATTTCATTTACTAATAGGGATACAATACAGAATTGGAATTTCCAAAATAAACTAATATAAAAAGACTTGGAATAGTTGTTTACAATATCTAGGGATCAATGTTAACCCTATGTAGCACTTGGGACCCCAGATGAGACATTTGGGACCCCTAAGTGTAGTACTCGGGGCTCCAGATGAAACATTTGGGACCCTCAAGTGTAACACTTGGGGCCCAAGATGAGACACTTGGGACCTTGACGTGTAGTACTTGGGGCCCCTATTGAAACTTTCTTTAAATGACCATCATTTCCTTACGGAACCAAAGGATTTTGGTTTGGATCCTATAACTTCAATTTTGAATGGTACTTTGGTTTTTTTTGTAAAGATAGAAAATTACAATAGCTTTTTTGAAATATAATTTTATTTTTATAGATGCTTGAGAGCAAAAGTTATACCATAAGAAGACAAAAAATGACTTCAACATGCCCTCACAAAAAAAAAAAAAAAAATTGAAATAATTTTTTTGATAACTCTATCTTATAGACTGTATTATTGTCTGCATCAAAAGCTTTTGTTCATTCCATTTGAATTTGTATATTAAAACTTATGGTGCATCTTCTTTTGCAAGCAATCACAGCATCTTCTTGAAATTTTTTTGTATACTTAGCTAGGATTCATTTATAAGCTCAATTTTTATTATTTTCCAAACAAAAGATTCTATAGGATTTAATTTGATTTTAGCACAATCTCACCATTGGAATCAATGTCTTTTGATTCCATCTTAGAGCTATGAATTTGGAGCTTGTAACCTACAAACTATTTATCTAATATTAATTTTACCCGACCTTGTTGCATCACAATACCTTCAACAAGTGTGATTGCTTAAAGGTCTAAAATTTAATCCATTATGAAATAGTCAAATATCATATTAGAGCTAGTTTTTTTGTTTTAAATTGTGTTTAATTATCAATCTTATATTTCTATTATGTGACACTATAACTATCATTCATTATGAAAATTTTCGCTTTGTGCGATGAAAAATTGACATAATTATAATTTTTGGGACTAAAAGTAAAAATAAATTTGTAAATATAATAAAAATAATTCAATTAATTTGAAATATTTAAAAAAAATACAAAGAGCAATAGAAATTAGTGTCATAACTTCTCAATTAGTTATTTTATTTTGTACATCCAAAATACACTTGGCAATGACTTTCAAGTCAAATTTACTATTAACCCTTTAGTGACCGTGGTTGATTTGGGGGGCGGGCATATTTTTTCAAGAAAGTGAACTTTGTGGCCACTCTAAAGATGTAGTCTTAGATCAAACCGTACAAGGTGTTTCCATGAGGGAGATTCTCCAACCTTACAAAAAATCAAACTCATCCAACGGTACAAATCTCTATAAATAAGGTAGAAGGTCCATAAATGAACCTTTTAAGGGCTAAAATTGAATTTTGGGGAGGTGAAACATCTTTTAATATTTTTTAGTAAATTTTCCACAAAAGACAAGTAGAATAGGCATCTAAGGTAGAACAGCCCAATTCCGTCAGTTTCCCAATTCCGTTGCCTATGCTTTGGCCCCAATTCCGTCAACTGTAAAATCTATATGCATTCACTTTCCTGACAAATTTCAGTGCATTAATGCCTAAAGGACTAACGTGTCAATCCTTCACTGGTGGGAACTTAAGTGCCAGTAGATACATGTTAAGATGGTAATGGATTGTTCATGAGACAATTTTGACCCGACTCTATGCACAGTTTTGAACTTTTTAGGGCAGCTTACTTTGAAAATTCACAGAAATTACAATTTTGATCCGAAAATTATAATTCCACTTGGGTTTGATTTGTGAAACAACCACACAACTCTGAAAAATATGTACCTCTCTTGAAGTTGGCCCAAAGATAGTCAGATTGCAAATCAGTATGGTAATAGGTTGTTCTACCTTAACCCAAGTAGTTTCATATTTTTCAAGCTTTGTGAAATTAGTTACAAATTTTTGAAGTTCACAAAAAATAGTCATCTGTGGTCATCAATGCGAATACCCTTCTAAAATGTGCAGATTTGGTACATTGAAGAAAGTGAAATGTACCTCTACATCATGTTTGCTTCTAGAGCCTTGTTCGAGTTTGAATTGCTTTTCTGATAAATCAAAAATCAATGATTTGAATGTCCCTTTAGAATTTGCGCTACATAAATACCAATGCATAAGTTTACTTTGGGCATTCATGAGATTACAAAGAAACACTTATGCCTCGTCAAGACATGAAGTTACAAAAAAATCTCACAATGTGGTTGACATTATTTTGTATTTTTGTTGAATACTTTCCATTTGAAGGTCCAGGCCATTTGAGTTTGCAACCTCATAGCTAATTCATCAAATTGAATGCTCCAACTCCCTTAAAATTGGTTTTGTTTGAAGCGCATGAAGACACTCTAATTGCGTTACTCTTTGAGTTTTTTGTGATCAAATGTATTTGGAATAGCATTAGACCAAGAGTCCCAAAATTGACCACAAAATGGTCGACCGGTCACTAAAGGGTTAAGCTAAATTCATCCTATTATATACTTAAAGTATAATGAAAAATATAAAGTTTATATTTTTCATGGGTGAAAAAGGGTGTTTTCTATTGACAATTATTTTTCTATAAATCTTGCAAAAAAAATCAAGTAACTATAATTTAAAAAAATA
This sequence comes from Antitrichia curtipendula, assembly GCA_951230915.1. NCBI lineage: Eukaryota > Viridiplantae > Streptophyta > Bryopsida > Hypnales > Leucodontaceae > Antitrichia > Antitrichia curtipendula. The sequence continues at coordinate 24,168,934 of OX579638.1, read as the reverse complement.
GAAGATAGAAATAAAATTATATCAATTAGAAATTAGATTTAGATTTTTTTTTCTTTTTAACATAAATGAAAGTTAGAATGAAAAATATCACTTTGTAATTGAAGTTTAAAATAAACATTTTGAAAGGATAAAAGTTGAATGAAAAAAACACAATATGGTGAAATACGGATCTTAATACTTGGAGCTTGTGATTGCAATAGTTTTTGGTAAATATTGAGAAAGATTAGAGTTTATAATATGGATTTCTTTTTGTTTCATAATGTCAAGATAAATTCTAAACTTGTGAAACGTTAGAAATAGTCATTTAATCTTCAGAGGATGTAGTCCCCACGAAAAAGAGAGCCACCAGAATGCTTTATTATTGGACGGATAGTTGCATTCCTTGTTTATTTAAGTGAGCAAGCATGTCATCTATTGGTCACTTTTGGCCTTGGCGTCTTTTTAAGGGTTAAGTTAAACAAAGGAACATGTAGGACTATTGTGTATTTTAACAATTTAGCTTTTGAAGGATAGATTTGATATTCTAAGACTTCAAGAGTACAAATTTTCACAAATGTAAAGTGCATTTGAATCACATCATGTATAGTTAGTGTACTATTTTGTGATAGAAATGGAAGGTTTACATTGCACAATTCTAAGGAGAGAAGCCTAAAAACTCTTCTATAAATGGTACACCACAAGTCCAAAAAAAGGGTGAAAATGCACTTTTATTGTCATTTAATCAATGCACTTGGTCAAGTGCAGCATTTACAAATTGTATGTTGTTCATAGTTCACCATCTTTACACTCAACTACATAAAATTGCTCCTTTTAATTGTGTGTAAAATTCATCTCATCACCAATAAAAGGTTTGTACTTTACCCCATGATGCACCCCAAACACCTGCACCACCACCTCCCAAAAAAACAAAAAAAAATTTGGGTTCTATTTTTCCCTCATGCTGAAGGCTTCCTGTCAATCCGCAAGAGGTCCATAAAAACAAGAAGACAGTCACTATATAAATCTCAATCTCAATCTCAATGGACCAACTATATTTGATTTTAAACAAACCCATCTGTAATTTCTGTTTTTCTTAACATTTAGATCATCAAATGAAGATGAATCACCCTGGGAGGTCCCACAAGAGGACAATAATCAACTAATCAATAATTTGGTATAATTAAGGTCATTCGTGCCAGAAATAAAATTTATTGTGACAAAGATACTATTAGACATAAAAATAATCCATATTCAATAATCCAATTTGGCAAGATTTAAAAAAATTAAAATAAAAAAAATCCAACAACAACACATCAAGATGAAATTATCATTACCCTTTTGTTGGTCTTAACCCCTAAATGCCCAAGGCCTATTTTGAGCGTCTTGGAATTAGCTCTAAATTGAACAAAATGCCAACATTTTGGTAAGTTGTATCAATTTTTTTGAATTGTAACCATACAAATTCAAACTAGACATGTTAGAGATCTCATAGGAAAAGAAAACGCAATAATATTACCTATGGAGTGAAAGATTGTAATGTTTGACTATGAGGGTGTTAAAATTGCAAATGTGATGTGAAGTCTTTCAATCCTCTTTTCACAAGTCAAATCTAAAATGTTGGTGACCAAAAAAATATGAGGTTCAAGGTCCTAACATGTATAACCCCAATCAATTTATGGCTTCTTAAAATGTAATCTATAATTTTTTAAAATGAATCTGATTGTGATTTTTTCTCCAAGCTCTAGTGTATTTGAGGCTCATTTTCAAGAGCTCTCAACACTACGGGAAGTCAAGATTGCATTGGGTACCCTTGGACAAAATCTTGAATAGAAAAATCACTATCATTTATTTTCAAGATTATACTTTTGATGCTAAAACTAGACTTTAAGAAAAGCTTTCTAAAAATATAAACTACTAAAAATAGCAACTAGGTTAGGTTTTATTTAACTTCAAAGTTTTACAAACACTAGATTTTGGTGCCTCGGGTAATTAGGGGTTAATACCTGAAATTTCGGCTGCAGCGCCAGTGAAAGCCATGATTTTTCTACTCAGCCGCCAAATATTGAAATGCAATGTCAGTTCCCTCCTTAAATTAGCCTATAGCACAATGGCATGAGGTAGACACGCGGCAAAAAAACAAAACTCTGCCACAAGATTGAAGGACTGTCAGAAGACACCGTACCGAAAGGAATTCCATAGCCCATGTCCGTTGTATTGAAATGACTTCGGTCGGCGCTCCTTGTTTCATTTTTTTTTTGCGAATCATGTCGTCGTCGTGTTGAGGGACTTTTTTCGCTGTTTTTTCCATTCATGTTCGACGTCGCTGCGCTGTCCTTCAGTACCTTCTCCATTGCTCCGAAGTTGCCGGCGACATTGGAGCGTTTCACTCAGGTATGATTCACTTCACATTGGACCTTGAATTTGATTGTGATTCTGCTCAATGATTGTGCAGAAACGTTCCATCGCCGTGAATGCACGTTGTCGTCTGCATTTGTAGGAAGGGTGAAAGTCACAATGCCTTGCTTGATTAGTGAATTTATGGTATTTACTAGCATCATTGTGATTTTCTTCTGTATGTGATTCATTCTCCATTCTCATTGTATAGCAGTCTGTACGAACGCACATTGCAACGGTTGAATCAGAAATTCATACGATTATGTTATTTAGTGTAGCTCTTATGAATTATTGTGACCTTGGTTCCCAATCCTGGAGACCTTGCATTCAACTATCGTTTTGTCCCTATCAAATCGTGAACTAAGCATGCCCATAACAGTTCAGAGCGGCTGCTCTGAAGTGATTTCTGAAGGTCGATTTTACCTGAACTAACTTCGGAATCCCTTCCTGCTTGCGTACGTGAGGTCTCGAGTTCCCAGTAACACTTCAGAACAGCCACTCTGAAGTGAATTTTAGTTGTGGATTTCACTCTTCAACGATCCAATACCTTAACCATGTAGTCTTGTTCACGGTTCAGAGCGGCCGCTCTGAAGTGAGTTTCAGTTGTGAATTCCACTCTTCATCGATTTCTTACTTTAATCTTGAAGTCACATTCACGGTTCAGAGCGGCCGCTCTAATGTGGATTTCAGTTGTGAATTTCACTCTTCATTGATCTCTTACTTTAACCGTGCAGTCTCATTCACGGTTCGGAGCGACCGCTCTAAAGCGAATTTTAGATGTGGATCTCTTCACAACGTTCATTTACTACGTCCGTGCAGTCTTGTTCACGGTTTAGTGCGGCCCCTCTGAAGTGAATTTCAGATGTGGATTTCTGTTTTTAATAATGTCGTACTTCATCCTTGGAGTCGCGTTCACGGTTTAGCGCGACCCCTCTGAAGTGAATTTCAGATGTGGATTTCTGTTTTTAATAATGTCGTACTTCATCCTTGGAGTCGCGTTCATGGTTTAGCACGGCCCCTCTGAAGTGAATTTCAGATGTGGATTTCTCTTCTCAACAATGTTGTATTTCGTCCTTGGAGTCGCGTTCACGGTTTAGTGCGGCCCCTCTGAAGTGAATTTCAGATGTGGATTCTCTTCTCAACAATGTCGTATTTCGTCCTTGGAGTCTCGTTCACGGTTTAGTGCGGCCCCTCTGAAGTGAATTTCAGAAGTGGATTTCTTTTGTCAGCCGTGTCGTACTTCATCCCTTGAGTCGCGTTCGTGGTTGATTGCGTTAGTGTCTAATTCGTTCATAATGCGTTCCTCTTGGATTGGTTGGTACTCATATTCAAAATGGTCGTCCCGTGAAGCTTGTGTTTCACATCCATCCGTTGATGGAGTGCCTGAAGTCTTCCGTTTCATGCCACGCATTATTATCCACTCTATGTGAGGCATGCCGTCACTTCTTTCCGTGACAAAATGATTGATGGGGCTTCTAGGACCGCCTACCTTATGTCTTAATGCGACATATTTTCACTCGTCTTATGTTTGGCAGGTTGCGGTATTCCTAGAGCCTGAAAGGAACTGCGGATCCCAGTTGTTCAATGTTTCACTCCTGTTATCACCGTGACTGCAATTGTCTAAGCATTGCATACCCCTCCAGACTTTATTCTCTTATGTCTACTTTGAGCGATTTTCCTTCCAGTGAGTCTGACGCTGATGAGGTGAACTATTCATGATTCATTTCATTTGTCGCGAAATTGTCGGCACTTGCAATTCTGCATTCTGTTGTATTATTGTGGAAATGTCATTTCACACATGTTTGACGCGTAGGGCTTTGAAGAATTCGAGGAAGAAGATATCGACTTGGAGGCATTTAACGCGGTAGGCGAGGACACTAGTCCCATCATCGGCCGCGACGGATGGCTTGGCAAGGTCCTTCTCGCGAGGCATGCGGACGGCTCTGACTTTGCTGACGTGATCATTATTACTGTCGACCCCAATGCATGTGTCGATGGACTAAGTAGGCTGGGGAATGACGATGTGGGCATTGTCGTACTCGAGGTCCACAACGGTGACCCGCGCATCGATGACATGTGTCTGCGGTGGCCTATGCGCCAGGTATTCTACGAGGATGAGAATGGTTATGTAAGTGTTTATGATCACGCCCGCAAGCGTGAAGCCATTGATAAGCATTTAGAGGAAAATCATAGAAGAGTGGGCGTGAGACAATATCGCTATGATAGGAGAACTCGAGCAGCAGCGGCTCTAAACAAGAAGACGAAGATGGTATCACACGAATCTATCGCAGCAGTCTTCATGCAATCTTGTTGCAAGGAAGAGTGCACACGGAAATTTCCCCCTTCCACCATTCATGCACTTCGAACGGAAATGCACATGCAATCCTTCCAAGTGAAGTCCTCCAAAAATCTGGACGTCCACCGGACAATGCACAAAGTTCTAGAAGGGCGGAGGCAGTTTGTCACGGTCGAAGGCATAGACATCTGCCCAACTGCGTGGCGGATTCTCCACAACATTCCTCTCCGCACGTTCGAAAGGTACAAGGCCAAGGCCAAGGACGGCGTTAGAGGCGCTCCACACGGCAATTTGAACCAAGCAAAGTCGAGGAGTGTAACCATTCAAGCCATTGAGACATTGCACTCATTATTAGAGGCGGCAGCTGACCACATGCCCCATTTGTCACGCACCTTGCGCGGCGGCAAAAAAGTTGGCTTGAAAGTTCTCCCTGCCGGTACCGAATGGAAACAGTTATTGGCCACCGTCAACGAGGTAAGACTAGCACTTACGTGGAAAGCCGTCCACTAGACTGATATGATAAGGACACGCTTGTATTGTTCCATCACTCATGACGTAGATGAAGTCCATTAGTATTCACAGTGATACCTATTCAATGTAAATTGTAAAGAGTGGCCACGTGGGTCCTGTTGTTTGCAGGCAAACGTGGAGCTCGGTCTCCCTCCAGTGTCGCAATCATGCTTTAGTAAAATTTGAACTAGACATTTTGCAGAATACGTCATCAAAGGAAGAGGAGATTCCTTTGCAAGGTGTACATTTTTAGACAACTTGAAGCAATTACGAGCATCCTTTGCACCCGGATCAGAGGACTATCAACGAATTCAAAGGCGTTTCGAGAAGCACTTGTTCTTGCAAGAAGCCTGTCGACATGCCTACTATCGTAGTAGGCAATTGTCCAAATTAAGACCGACGCAATTACTATCCATCATGCATGACAAAATGGACCATTCAAAAACTGCATGTCCTGCATTAGCGAGGAAAACAAAGGCACTAGATGGACTCAGGAAGTTGCCCGTGAAAGTGTCAGGAATTTTTGTACATGGGCACGGCGATGGCAAATATGCACATTACAATTTGGATGTGTTTCCAAGTGATAGCAACTTCACGGTGGGCTCCATTGCCAAATTGTTGCGAGATTTGGAACAGCCACCCGTGAAGTCTTCGCGATGCTTGTTTAGTGGCGCCGGCAGCACCGAGTTGTATTAAGCGTTGCTCAAGGGTAGCGAGATTTGCATGCAGTCTTTGGAAGATGTTCCATCGCAACTAATGGAAGCTCGACCACTACCACCAGTGCTACACATTCAAATGGACAATTCATGGAGGGAAAACAAGAATCGGTACGTCTTTTGTTTTTGGTCCCTTTTGATTGCAAGGCGAATTGTGAAAGAAGTGGTCGTCTCCTTCATGATAGTGGGACACACACACGACGACCTAGATGCGTCGTTTGGGCGATGGAGCATGCAACTCCGCGAAAAAGACCATCCTACCTTGCCATCGTTGATGCAATCATACATGGAAATGGAGCAAGGCCCCTTCATTCTGCACCTAATAGAAGAAGTGCCCGACTTCAAGGCCTACGTCAAACCATACATCGAGTCATCGGGATGAAGAAGAATCAATTGGTGGGTCACTCCAATGGAAGGCAGTACAAATTCTTCATGAACGGCAATGGTTGGCCGATCATGCAATATAAAATGGCATGTACCGACATTCCAGGGTTGCCCGAGCAAGGGTTGCAACTATGGAAGGAAGGTGAGGATCACAAACCTCTCCTTCCACAAGGTGATCCTATCCGTGTGACTCCCAAGAAAATGCCCAATGAAGTTGAGATTTTACGTGGACTTCAAGGATACATCCAGCATTGGATGGATGCATCTAAAGAAGACGGGACAACAGAGTATAAGGACCGCATGTCAAACTTGGTCACATATTGGACTGCCGTGACAAATGCCCTACGCAATGGAGCCAATGAAGACCCCCCACAGTCCGAAGTATTAAAGGACGGATTTTGGCCTCAAACTCGCCAACCTGGGGATCTTTCGACGGATTTCATGCAAGACGGCAGGATGCGCGAAGAACTCGAGGAAGAAGAACCCTACATTGGCACTCTAGAGGGGAGACCACCGCCAGCTTACAATGTGGTCAGAGATCTCCACGAAGGATTCTACTTGTTTGTGAGGCCAGGATTGGATTGTGAGGAGCCCGTGTGGGTCGGTAGGGCAGTAGAGCAGCCACAATTTGATCCAACGGCAGAGCACTTTCGCGAAATTCTTGTGCAATGGTGCACCCCATGTGGATCATCCAAGGACATGCGACGATTATACGTAGGGTGGGACACAAAACCCGGTTTCAGATGGAAGATTGACCCCACCGCTATTCAAGCCGACTACGTTTCCACGGATAGCATTATGGCATCGTGGAAACCAAAGAAGAACGAAGGCCGTAGCTTCATTGCACCCCGGCAACAAGTTCAATTTGCAGCCGAGCATTTGCGTCGAATTGCAACAGAAGAACAGGACATGTGAATATGAAGTCTTCAAGGGCTCTCAAAGACAACGTTGCTCAGGGAGTGAAACAACGGTAGCGTGTGTTCTAGAAGGGGAATTTTTTCAATGAACGCAACAAGTTTTGATAGTTCGTCTAATCCAACAACAAAACCTTTGATGGCCAACTCCTTTGCAGTCTCTGACGAGCAAAGAGTGCATACTCGTCAATATTTTGTACCTTTTTTGTTGTTTAATCCAAAAGATCAGTGCTTTTCCTGCTACTTCTTATCCATTTGAACTCCGCCCATTCTGGATTTATTTTTGGTTGACCTCATGCTCATGTACAATGCCAAGCCTAAACAATCACCCAAATTTGAACCCATTGTCACACTGGAGTCCAAGTGCACCCCCTCCTTTCTATTATTTTTGGGAGAGACAACACATGCTTCGATCACAAAAAGATTCCACGAAAATTCTTCCATCTCTTGGCCATTAGTACGACCCTCAGATCCCAATACTAGCTCCATGTACATTAACTATCTTCAATGAACGTTCTACGTAGAAAACTAGAAATCCATGCACTGGTATTCTAGGGTTCAATTTGCTACACACCGCCATTGATGACATCCAACCAACTACAAAGCAAAACAGTTGACCACCTCCTAAACCATCACGTACAAATGGCACATGGAATACCGCCATTTTAACGAAATTGCCCATTGTTCCTCTCTCGACTTACGCCGGCCTCACGACGAGACTCGCGTTCGTCTACTGCAATGCTCCTTGAATTCGTACACTCAACGTCTCCGCAAGTAAGGTTTCCACGCAAGGTTCCCTGCAATCACCACATCTGAGACAAAGGACTTCGAAATTGTTCGTGCTCGCAGTGCCTAATTGCTTACACATTTTGCAACAAGCTGCGGCGTTCTGCTATGGCTAGCAATTTAATTAATATCTTCGAGAATGTATTCGACAAAGAGCATCAACAAGTTGAACATCCGTGACTGCAGCAGCAGTGACTACAACATTGCAACGCTCACTGTCATACTTAGAACAAGCCTTACACTGTTGCTGCCGCTATGAACTCCATGCCTCCGTCTCGCCGTTTTCACCTTCTTAAGCTCCTTCCCGGTGAGTATTTTCAGCCACCCCGGATCCATTAAATCTCAAAGCCAATGAAAGCAGGATGATGATAACACAAATCCAGTCAATGACATAGAAAATCTCATGTCCAGGCAATTGCTCTCGCACAAATTGTAACTGACTCCCATTAGCATAGAAAGGGCTTCTCCATCGCTCTCAAGATTTCAATAAGCGCCAAACTTGACATTAGGACGATAAATGTGCTCATTCTGCATCCGAATTTGCCTCGCTGAAGCACAACAGATCTAATGAGTCGATTGCGTATTCGTCTTCCATATGTAAATAGGAGTCCAGGAATGTAAATGAAACCTTTGGATTACCTCTACAACATTGCAACGCTCACTGTCAGGAAGACCGAGATGGAGCTGAAATTTGAATGAGGAAACACCACAATTTGCGCCCTTCGGAACCTCTCGAGCGTCGGTAGTCCCAAGCCTGAAGATGAGCGCGATAGTGCCCGATTGCCCGGGTGCCTACCAATTCGGATACGCATACTGTATCTCCATTATTTCCCGCTTACCCCCTCCCGTCTTCCCGCTGTAATTAATATGCTATACGCTAATAATATTGAAAGTTCGGAATATGTCCTGTAGCTCGCTTCCGCATCTTTACGTCTTGTGTCTCTCCTGTTTCTCCGCAATGATCGGGGAGAAACTGCGGTTAGCGTATTGCGAAAGGAATGAGAATGGATTAGTAAACGGACTGACTTTGAAACTGTAGGAAAGAAACGTACCGATCAAATTTCAAGAAAATTTCTAATTATAGAAGCAACAGCCGGAGTAGGCCAGAGAAAAAACTGCTGAGTATGGGAAGCGGAGGATAATCACCAGTGAAGTCAAAAGGCTCCATCTGGAACACTGTTTCTCCATCCTCTCCGTGCTTCGAGTGTCGTTTTTGACTGCGGGGAACCAGGAGCGTTCTCCCTGACCTTGGATGCCACCAGGAAACACTGCAAGTGGGATGCTGTGGTCACTAACGACATGATCTTCTCGACATTACCTCGGAACGACAGAATATTGTCGTTCCAACGTGTTTCCGTCGACATCTTCTTTACGAGCGGCATTCACTTTGCAAAGCGTTTCGGATGTCATAGATAATGAAGCGAGAGGCTGCTGGTATATTTTTCGTAAGTGATTTTTTCTCATAGACTTTCTTGGAGCATCTTATCAAGATGTGTGTCCTCTGTTGTTCTGGCAGTTGGAATTCCATGTCGTTAGAAAGTCTTTTACCAGATAATTTATTCAATTATTCAGTTTAGCTCTCTTGTTTTTTCTTTGCTATTTTCTGCTCTCAGCAATATTTGTCCTTGGAGGCATGCACGAATAGCCTCTCATAAAACTTTAAAAAAAAATGAGACACTTAAGAGGGACTACTTTGATTGTAGGCTTTGCTTCAGAGAGAACTAAAGCACCTCTATTCTAGATCACATCGACTTCTTGATCCTGTGAATTATCGTGGGAAATGGACATCTGAAGAAACTCAGTTCTTTATAGAGTACGTGAAATTTACCAGATGGTGTGAAGTTCTGAAACCCTTGTTCGTGTTTAGTGGTTCAAGTGCTATTGCGGTTGAGTCACTTCAAGCTATAATTCTTATTATTATTAGGTCCAGCATTCGTGTTCTAAATCAGCTGGTCAGTATGCCTATTGTGAGGTTATGATTTCATATACTGCCAAAGTGGCAACGCTGATTTCCATGTTTCAAATTGGGATTTATTTTTTTACCATACCTCTTCCCTAAATCTTCATGATGCACTAGTACTGTAGCTTCTTATTGAGTAGTACATCCTGATCTCTTTGACATATGAATAAACAATCAAACGTGATATTTGATGTTGAATTTTCACTTGTGCAAGTTCAGGAGTTTTGGAATGGGTGAAGGAGGCTACGCTCACGCCAAGCGAGACTATGCGGCATGTGCGCTCGGTCTTTATCAATTGGTAGAACTTTTCGAAAGGGCGATGATATCTTGATATTGTTCACCGAACAGGAACTTTTTTGCTGAATATTTGGTAAGAGATCAGGCGGATCAGAACTTCTCATAAATTGCATACTTCGATATTGTAGCCAATTTGCCAGCACGAGGAGTAGGTCCCTGGATCTTATCATGGGAGCCATACAACGGTTAATAAGAGATGCCAGGCCTTCCACTGGCGACAGTATGCAAGGAAATGCCGACTCCCATCTAAAATGGCTTATCCTTTTACAACTCCAGAGGACGAACAGGCTTCTTGTTGATTTTTCTAATAAGCTTGTCTTGGGCTGGCACGGTCTGATTTATGAAGAGATGTCCCGGGTGGTGACAACGATAAGCACTCTGATACAGGATATTGCTGACATCCCAATACCGGCAGAAGCAAGGGAAGAGCATTTCCTTGAAGCTCTCTTGGACCTACGCTGGTGGACGTGGGTAACTGCACTCCAGGTTGAAGACTTTCTGTCGTACTTTACACCCTACGATTCTTACTTCGACGAATTTGAGGGCCTCTCGGTGGCCAGCTTCAGGACTCTTTCCCTTGATCGTATTTCAATGACAAGACGCTTACCATCATATAGTTTTGAGCTATGGCTGCAGAAAACAAAGGGACGTTGGCGAGGAATACTGCAGTCCAAAATTATGGACTATAAACTGAAGGGAGTTGAAGGAGAAAATGAAGCAGACATGTTGCTTACCGAGATTAGGAACGCGGAATTGCCAGACTTTGAAATCAAGCTGGGTCCAGTGAAATTTCGAGATTCTGGGAAAGTAAGTTCAATCCAAGACCACCTCAAAATTGATCTGCCTCAGGATCTACTTGGGGTTAGCCCTACTCACAGGGAGATCGGGGAGGCGTTACCCCCCCGGTGTAAATTTGGGGGGTGTAGCTTTACCCCCCCAAACTTTCTTTTTTAAGAAAATTTTGGGGGGGTAAAGCTACACCCCCAAGTTTACACCGGGGGGGGTAACGCCTCCCCGTTCTCCCTGTGACTGGGTACGTCATCAAAACCTCCATCCCTGATGGACAAGGAGGATCGATTGATTGCGCATTGAAGAGGATCGATAATACGGATGAGAACGAACCTGACCTTGCACGACTCTGGCATCCACATGTGGTGCATTTAACGCACCACTGGAGGGAAAAGAGTGGCCCTCATGATGAAGTTCGTGGACGGATGCCGACGACTACGTGCATGGCATTTTTGGTGATGGAACTTATGGACTGTGATCTTGCAATTCTCATTACACGCATTAAGGAAATTGGAGTTTCTCCGTTCTCGTTTCTTGTAGCTGTTGACCTAATGCTGCAGATCGCCAAGGGCATGCTTTACTTGCATGAAATGAATGTGTCTCACCCGCACCTCAAGTGCGAGAATGTTCTGTGCAGAGTTAAAAGCGAGACGCTCGCATCTATCAGAGTGGGTGATGTTCTTATTAAACTGGGTGGATTTGGAAGTTCAAGGACTGCAAATGAGGACACCAAGAACTAGGACGTAATCTGTTTCGGATTGACCTGTCTTGAGATTCTTACCGGGGATGAGTTGTCCGAGGACATTTCTGGAGCTGACAAGTTTCCTAGGCCAAGCATTCCGGGGAATACGCCGTCTATCCTAAAGCATTGCATTGCAAGCTGCTTGGATACAAATCTCACATTCTCCGAAGTTGTGATGCTGCTTCTGCTGGCACAGTGTCAGATAATGCAGATACGTAACGACAAGATGATGTTATGGAGTGAGAATGTACACATTGAAAAGGAAAAATCCAATAAAGAAGGTAAGTATGGGAGGTATGTAGTGCTTGCGTAACGAAGAAATCATCACATGTGACAGATTCGTTGTCTTTGATGCGAGAAGCCTTATAAAGCAATATTTTGCTCTTTGTTCTGGTTGAGAACGACGAATGTTTACTTCTGAATATTGTGTTTTCATGTCACATTGTAGACGTAGCATCCTCATCCAGATCGAAAAGCGACTTTCAAGAGGTACTATTTCTTCGTCCGTTTCATGAAAATATTGGTTTGGGTACCTAGTGTTTAACGTGGCTCCAAGGGATTTGCAATCGATTAAACTCTTCGTCTGCAATTTTATTTCATATTAATCATTTGTTTGCATTGAGTTTAGTGACAAGATCCTTCCATATTACGGAGTCGAAAGCGTGCGCAGTTGTCAGGCTTTACGACAATTTAGTTTTTACCGTATTGGAAGTTAGTGGCCAGTACTGAGGAGAATACTGACCTAAGAGTATCGATGCGTACAATTAGTTACACTCGTCTGAGAATTTCGGGCGGGCTGCTGCGTAGTAAATGTGCTACTGAGTCCAGCTGCTTGATTTCACTCGATAGTGTATGATAAGTAGCTGGACTCATACTTTTTGTTGTGTAGAGTCTAATCGGTGCGAGGTCGTTTTGTGGGAATCAGATGTTTCAAGTGCATCAGTTACATCCGCAACTGCTTGAGGGTCAAACTTCCGCTCAGATGACTTTGATCTTCTTCCATGGGTTTCCCAAGGTTTCAGAGGACTGGAGGATGACATGGATGACTCGGGACAATAAGCTGGTATGGCCGCAAATGTGGCTGCCAGAGGATTTAGGCGCAGACATACGTGTTCTCTCAGTGTCTTTTGATGATAATCCGAACGTGAGCAGCACTCGATCGATCACGGATTTGCTTAAAATTCTGGTTATGAGGTAATCTTCTAATCTCACTTGCCCTTCAACACAGAGCGTACAACATAGTGACATTGATAAATTGGCGCTGATGCTTTGGTTCAGAATGAAAAATCAAAGATTTTCCATGAGGAACATCATTGCCATTCTAAGTCTCTTAAACTCCTCGTCACTTGCACGTATTCAGCAAGTTATCGTCTTTACGGTAGGATACATTCGTTGACAAGTTTCTGTTTTCGAAAACTTAGTTTATTTGTTAATATTGCATCATCTGCTTAAGTCTTTCAGTCTTGAACATTTGGGTATCGACCAATGTGCATGCACAGCGCTACGTGGAAGATTGGTGAAACCGAACAAGCGATCATCTTGGTTGGACATAGCTTTGGAGGTTTAATAATCAAAGCCTTGGTCACTGAGGCTAACAGCTTAGTTAGACAAGCAGTTCTGCAAAGAAGTGACAGAGAAAAAATGATGAAGTGCGAGAGATTCCTGAAGCGTGTGGCAAGCGTCGTGTTCTATAGCGTGCCTCATGCGCTCACAAATACAGAGTTTGAGAATTATATCTCGGAATGTAGCAACACTCGGGTTCTACAGAGAAGCTCCTTGCTGAAATCTCTTCGTGGAGACTCTAGTTTTGTTCCGAGGATGATTGAGCTGAGCAGGGATTTTGAAAGCGCGGTTGCACGTAAGACTAAGGTCCTCGCCTTTCTGGAAGGGTCCAAGTCTATGAGCGAGGTAAAGCACTTACCCTCATGTAATAGAAACTCCAGGATAATCGTCGCAGGGAGCCTCCAACATTGTCAATCAGTACTCTGAATTTACTTCCAATCGGTAGATAGCGGGTATTGGTCTATTGGGTGGCTTGTGCTCGTAAATTTCTATCTCATAATATTTTAATCTGTGTATGTTGGAATGTTTATGCGGCCAACAGGAGTTAGTCGTGAGCATTGATTTCAGAGAAATGTGTAGCTCTGCAGAGAAGAGATGCAGTTCTTCTATATCTTGGTGTATGGAAATTCATAATCATTTCTTTATGACATCCTTGCCTGCCAATACCGCTTTTAACAGTATCGACCTACCCGAGCAGGAAAGTTTGCTTGTCAAAGAAAATTCTTATGAAGAAGAAACGCCCAGCTGGGAGTGGCATATAGTTGATAAGGACAATCACTTCGAAGTTTGCAGACCAGATTCAAAGAGTCATGCTGGTTACGAGATTTTATTGAACCATCTTAAGCAGCAAGTGTTTTCTCCATCTGCTATTACTACTTCAACAATTGATGTACGTGATGTTGTCGACATCTGGAATATGTTCTCTTTGGACAAGTTGTACATATCACGAAATATTTGTGCATCTCCATGTTAAAAGTGAAGTTGGTGTAGTCTTTGATTCTAATTATCTTCCAGTTTCATCTTATGCCTCATATTTACCAACTAGAAATATTTCAGAATGCATTGCTATTGATAATGGCATATTTCATGCGGTGGAAAAATTTGATGCTTTTTCTAGTTTTCTATTTATTCATTTTTTATCCCTCTCCATTTGCAAGCTTATTTTATGATTTCAGCATGCATATTTTCGTGCATGATTGAGTTATCTTGCTGAACCTAAATCTGAAATTGAGCTCGCAACAGAAAATGAATGTCGTGGCGATCAAGGAAGCTCCAAACACGATGCGTGACATCACTCCGCGACAAGTAGATGACCATGACGTGAGGATTGATTTGGCATCTACGTCGGAGGTGGTTGACGGGGAGATTCCTATCTCAGTGAGTTTTTTTATACTACTGCCGAAGTTCACACAGAAATTTCTGTGAGGTAGCGATCACCTGATAAATGCAATTGCTATCTTTCTTGTGGGTGTTCCTTTGCAAGTACGGAAATTTCGTTAAAATGGAGGTATTCCATACGCCATTTTTCCGTTCAATTCCTCCTTTAGCACTAAAGTGTAGGACTGGTATAGATTCCAGAACGCACGGTCTAAACGCAAAAGTTTGTGGACTATCGAAATTTTGATTTTGTGTCAAATGTTGAGTATCAAGCAAGACCTGTGGTACTCGTGATATATTTTGTTCAACGAAGTGACGCCCTCAGCGTTAATTTAAATTTAAATTAAATTTATATATTTTTTGTAACAGAACTTCTCTGAAACGAAGCTGAGAAAACCGTCACCGAAGTTTGGCAAAACTCTAACAAAGTCGAGAAAAGATTCAACAAAGTCGGGAAGAAATTCAAGGAAGAGGGATGAAGGTTCAACGAAGGTGATGCGAGCAAGGAGTGAGAATGCTGCGAGAAGCAAGACAGAACCGCCATTTTTCTCTCTTGCTTCTCGCCTTCGAAGCATACCTAACTTCCACCAAGTTGAGGAGGTAATTTCAGGCATTTAATTCCAAGTTCTTGCATTGCTTGCGACGTATAGAAATAATTTCACGTGGTCTTTGGTTAGAAAATGAGAGACCTGATGACGAGGGACGTCATTAAGTGTGTTTTGCCCACAATCTGACGAGAATTACACTGCCATTCCTTCACTGAGGCAGTTTGATGAGTCTTCTATTGTGAGGGACCTCATCACCAAACTGTCCAGCCAGCAAATGGAGGTACATCGGGATGCTGCAAAAAAAATCAGGCACCTCACAAAAATGAACAAGGGGAATCGAAATCGCATCACAGAACAAGGAGGCATAGCGTTCCTGATCCACCATTTACAATCACCTGATAAGATGACTCAGGAACACGCCATCACCGCATTGAGGAACTTGTCCTTAGAGGAAAACGTAAGAGGCCGGCTTATGATTCGGACAGGTACATGTACACACTAAATTTTTCATTTTCGTAGAGGAGTAATATACTCACGCAGGAGTCTTAAATCTTCAATTGTCAGAGTTCTGACCATCAATTCCATTAAATTGGCGACATTTCATGGCGACATTTTGACATTTACATCAGCTTTTTGTGCTGATAGACATGCAAAGTAATATGTAAATTGCATTCATCTATGACACTATGTTCCGCTAAGCTAAGATTTCTCCCCCCATCCCGGCTTCTAAAATTATTTCAGATCCTATCTTTCTTGAGTTTCCACTGCGCCATTTTAATGATATTTTGCCCATTATCGAAATTGACATTTTCTCTGACAAAGCCAACCATTGAGAAATCAATTCAGCCCTAAAGTTGCATTGATTCCAAATGCAAACCTCGAAAGTTAGGCCAGTGATGACTAGAACTGACCTAGAACTGACTAGAGCTCTCACTGGTTGTTTTCACGTACTGGCAGAAGCAATAGACAGCATCGTCCATGTTGTCAAGTTTGGGCACAGCATGGAGGCGCGAAAAAACGCTGCGGCAACAATTCAGTGTCTCTCCTACGAACATGAGAACAAGAGGTCCATCGGCAATGCAGGGGCCATTCCTGCACTGATCGAGTTGCTCCGTGTGGGAACTCGACAAGGGAAGAAAGCTGCAGCTACTGCTCTTTGCAGTCTCATGAGCTTTCATGATGTCAACCGAAGGCGCGGAGTGGAAACCGACCTGATCAGTGTCCTCATGGGCATTCTGCACTCGGACCACTCTTCAAACGAGTTGGAAGAAATTTCTCTCCGTATTCTAGCGAATCTGTCGCTTCACCCAGATGGCCTCATAGCCATCGACATCTCGGAACCCACTGCCATGTTGGTCGATTTCATCACATGGGGATCTCATAAAAGCAAGGAGATTGCAACTGCACTCTTGTGCAAGCTCTGCTCAGAAGACCCTTGCTTTACTGAGAGAGCGTATGAATCTGAAGCCACTAGATCCTTGGCAGCTCTGCTTAGGGATGACCACACCACAGATCGTTGTAAACGGAACGCCAAACAACTTCTAGATCTTTTAACTCTAAGTGCAGACCGGGGGTTCTACAGGGCATCGGAGGCTACGGAGTCCTGTCAATTCAAGTACAAGGGACCTGGTGTACATCAGCTGCCGGAGGCTGGAGGCCGGAGAAAGAGACGGCCTTCTTCTTTGTGGTGGTAGCCTCTGCTGCCTGGGAGCTAACTCAAGGCGTGAAATTGACAAACTGCAGGTTCTCATTTGGTTGTCCCCTAACAATCAACTTGAATGTGGAAGAAATCGGTCTGTGTGACAAGTAAAAGTTATTCAAGGTTTTTTCTTGAACTTCGCGGCCTTTGCCCCCCTGGACATAGCCTAAGATAGTGTGCTCTAAAACCACCCATCTTCTTCAAACTGCCCCTATTTTTAGGTGGAGAATGGAGATGGGGTGATCCTTAAATGGACTAGCTTAGCAATTAAATGCATCGAGGTAAAATTGTTTTTCTATTGCAAGAGCTAATCATTGTCTTTGATTTTTGCAAATCTATTTACAAGTTGCAAGTGGACAGATTTTAGAAGACCTACGTTCACAAATAGGTGCCTATGCCGGGCTGAATCTTTGAAAATTTATAAGTAAATAAAAAATACTTGGAAAAAGTACAAAACCACTTGTGTTAGGTTCCACGTCTATTTTTCTTTCTCTAAAAAATGATCTAAAAATATTTTTATCCAGGGAAGCCTATGAAAAAGGCAGACCAGCCCTTAAATGGTCGCTTTAAGAGCTATCACCTTACCACCATGGTTGATTTTAAATGGGGCCGGTTCCCTCCTCTTTGCTTTCTGAATGCTAACTCAATGTCTTGGGGCAAGAGAAACCCAAAAACAACTAAGCACCTTAAACAGACAGTCTCCTAATTGCGCCACCTATCTAGAGCTATTCAAGATTTCAAGCTTAGAGAGTTGAAATCTAAGTTATTAGGAGAATGTGTTTTTTAGGTCCACATACCTTATATGTGGGTTAAGTTTGGATGTGATTCAACTTTGGGGTTTGCCTGTAATTTGGATGTATTTTATTTTGTTTCTTAATCCCTAAGCACTTTACAAGTCTATAATTTGGATGATGAACAAAGTGCTTTCAAGCTAAGTTTTGTCTAAAGAACCTCTCATTCATCCAAAAGTATACAATACTTGAATCTTTAAAAGACACCTTTCTTTTATGACCAATTTGATGACTTTGGATAATGAACAAGAGTTGAATTTCATCCAAATAACCTCTCATTCATCCCAAAGTGGTACTTGAATCTCTAAAAGACAACCTTTTTTTATGACCATTTTTTTTAAACATATCGCCTTTAAGGTTTGTAGTTAGACTGACATTCATGTTTGTCATGTTGGATACATTTTTAGGTTTTAGTGACGTGTTGGACATTCAATGTCACATGTCTAATTAAACATCCGTTGAGTAAGCCCGTCTATAAGCATCTAACAAAAATTAGGATTTCAAATTGTTTTATCCTACAATAAATGGATTTGACCTATGTGGCAACCTCTTTTGACTATTAGAAGCACTTGAGATTGGAGCACGTGCGGTTTTAGGCTTGAGTGACTATAGGTCTGAATTTTAGAGCAACCATGGGTTCAAGGGATAGGACGACTGCGGGTGAATAGGCGACCTCTAGCCGAGGGGTGACCTCTTTGTTGCAATTGTCCTTCCAATAGCTCAAAATTTCCATTCTAGTGCAAAGAGCAAAAAATTTAAAAAATGGAATTTTTTTGCATATGTAATCGTAGGATCTTGAAATAAAATAGTATTATAATGTGTGGAATAAACTTCAGATACTTTGACCACATGGATTGCAAGGTAAATGTGTTCAAAGTGAAATAATCATGCTCCTGAGCACAATGGCAAACTAGTTTAAGAGACTTTGAATCTTCATAACTTAAAAAAGTTTGCATTATAGATCTTGAATTCAAAAATTTCCATCATTCAAAATTGGTTAGAAAATACTTAAAATTTTAAAATTTTAAAATAATGTGCTTTTAATTCTTTAAAAAATGGTTAAGTAGAAGAAAGTACATCATAGAGGAAAAAACTATATCATTGATAGCTCTAAAATGAAATTAAAACAAACTAATCCCAATAGTGAGATTGTTCTAACAATCAAAGTTAATATTTTGGACCTATTTGTTTTGAAAAAGTTTGAAAATTGAGCCCTAAAACGAATTTAATATCTAGCTTTTTTAATACAATATTATGATTGCTAGTAAAACAAGATGCTCCTAAACCATCACATCATCAATCCAAATGAAATGGATCAAAGCTTTCAAAGTAGACAAAAATCAAATCTATGAAAATAAAAAATAAATAAAAATTTATTTTAACTTTTTTTTGAGTTTTTTTTTGTTGCCTAATTTAGATCTAGGTTTATGGTGGTATAATTCTTATTCTTTGGCACCAATTAAAATAAAAATTACGTTCCCGTAAAACTAGTAAATTTTTCTGTTTCATGAAAAAGTTTTAAAAACTTCATCAAAAATTGTCCTTATATGAAGTTGCCCAAAATCCATTTTGCACGCTACAAAGACAAATGAGACTTTAGAGCTTAACATCCTAACGGTGCATTCATGGTTGCTAGCATGTGAGCCTAGGATCTTGAATCTAGGAGCCTATACTCCTATATTACAGGTGTCTTCCATAGTTATAGGATATTTATATTATAGGTGTCTATGTTGTAGGTACCTTTGTTAAGAGCACCTTCTATGGTTATAGAATGTTTATATTATAGGTGTCTATGTTATAGGCACCTTTCATGGTCGTAGAATATTTATATTATAGGTGTCTATATTATAGGTATCTATGTTACAAGCACCTTCCATGATTATAGGATACTTATATTATAAGTATGTATGTTACAAACACTTTCATTAGTTGTAGAGTACCTACTTACATCTAGGCTCAAGGCCCACATTTCTAGGCTCACATGCTAGCATCGTTGATGGTGCATTCACTACAAGGAAAAGGGATATCCTAAATATAGATCTAATAGTCTAGTCTTCTAATTTATGACCTTTTAGGAGATTCTTAAAAAAAATTGAATGAAAACATTTGAATTTCTAGTAAATTTCTACTAAAAATCTCCTAAAAGGTCAAAAATTATAGAACTATACCCCCAAAATTATATTCAAAACATCCCTTTCTCTTGTAGCGATTATCTATGAGGTAAATTTCAAAATACAAAATAATAGATGGAGATTTTTGTAATACCTTCCCCATTTAATTTTTTGTTATTTTATAAACATCCTTGTACCCATGAATTATTTACCACCTTCATCTACAACTTAAAAGTTAGAGGGAAGAAATTTAAATAAAAAATTTCCCTTTTGATTTATGCAAATCTCAAAGAGTCATTCTACCGGTGTATTGTTTATCAAGTGTATTTGAAAATACCAAATAATGGATGGAGATATATGTAAGAACTTCTTGATGTGATTAATTTAAATTGAAAGAATTACAATCAAATAAAAAACAAACAACCGTATATACTTAATATAATTCTATCTTTCCAAAAATTGAATGTTCAATGGAAGATGAGATCCTATCACCGCATTTATTTACTAGAGCAAATTCATAGATCAAATTAGATATGTTGCAATTCAAATTGCACTGTAGAGACTCTAAAGTAACCGGATTTTTAGAAGAGTTGTCATTTTTAACAAATGAGTTTAGGTGTCAAGGCCTTGAATTATGATCTCATCTTTAGAAGTCCTTCTTTTTAGCTCACCTAACAAGGAAGGTACATTAATATGTCTTGCAAACTAGAACATGTGTAATTGACCATGATCAAGTTGAAATGTTTTTTTCCTTCATCTCCTAGAAATCGCAATGCAATGAGTTCTTTTGGTGACGGCTTGTCCTGGATGATTTTTATAGGTGACCTTGGGTCTCAAGCAATCATTTATGGGCCACTACGGGTCTCAGGCAACCTCTTATGGGTGACTTCTTGTGTTAGAAGACAACGAGAGGAGGTGGAAGCCATTGCCTTCTTTTGATACAAAAATTGCTAATTTATTTTATTTTATGGGCGATTTTAGGATTATGGTGACTTCTTGTGGGCGATCACGAGTCTTGAGCGACCACTTATGGGTGACCTCTTGTGTTGAGCAACCGTGGGTGGAGGTGGAAGCCACTGCCTTCTCTTGGTGCAAAAACTACCAATTCTTTTGGTTTTTTAGGCAAATTCAAGTCTTAGACAACCTTGGGTCTTGGGCGACCTTTTGTTTTAGGTGACTGCAAGTGGAGGTAGAAGCCATTGCCTTTTTTTGGTATAAAAATTGCGATTTGTTTGGTTTTATAGGCAATCACTTGACTATGACAATCTTGGGTGGAGGTGGGAGCTATTGCTGTCTCTTTCTTCTCAAAATGGCTATGCTTTGTGTGCACTTGTTTATTTTATAAGTTAAATGCAAAAGGTATTGATTTAAGCTGGAATGTCTTTTTTTGTAATATTTGCAATTAGGAGGAGATTCCAAATGTCTCTATTAGATGGAGTCTACTAAAATTCAATTAGCAAAGGCAATTTTAGCAGACTTAGAATATTGTTTTTTTATATTTTTTATAAGGTCTTCATATGTCATGAAAATCCCAAAATAAATTATACTCTAAATTTTTGAAAATCATATGCTATTTATTGCCCCTCTATTTCTTTCATTGGATTCAAAGAGCTTAAATGCTTGATATTTAGGAATTCCCTTGGGAATTTTTTTAGAAATTCTTCTTCATTCATAGGATCCTTATAAGATGGGGTTTGCTAAAATTGCCTTTGCTAATTGAACCTTTCGTTTGTACAATGCAAATTTTTTTATTATAATTTGCAAGCTTCTACTTATAATTGTGCATTGAAAAAAATAATTTAATTGTCCATCTAAAACTTTGAATGTCATTTAAGAATGAGTGCCCCCTCCCCCCTCACCAAAGAAAAGGATGTATTGGGAAACTATATGGGTTCACTTTTAGGTACCTTGGTATCATTTTTGAGTCTCCCAAGATTCATTACATATACCCTATTAAGGAAAAAAAAATTGGAGATCATGAAGAACTATTGGTGGATGGCTCTAGATTTTTTCCTATGTGTATGGGGCTGCAACCAGGGTTGTTCTGCGCGACCTAGCGACAGACAGACGTCACGCGACATCCAATAGACCCTCCGCGACGTCACATAAAGTCAAATTTACCTTTGACTTTTCAAAAAATTACCCCCCTTTTACCTAAGCTACGTGGATGCCATGTGGCGTCCGCGTGGCACATTTTAGGGGCGCATGCGGGTGTGACGTGGACGGGCGACTTCAAGTACACAGCGACCGTGGGTAGGGGCGACTTTGTGTTAGGGCGACCTCAGGTAGGGCGACCTCAGATAGGGCGACTTTGTGTAAGGGCGAGCGCGGATAGGAGAACGCAGGTGTAGGCGACCGCGGGTAGGAGAACACGCATGGAGGCGACCTCGGGTAGGAGAACACGGGTATGGGAGAATGCGGGTAAGGGAGACCGTGGCTGAGGCCAACGCTCGGACCCGCGGTCGCCTCCTCTTGGACCCGAAGTCGCCCCTCCTGGACCCGCGGTCGCCCATGCTGGACTCAAAGTCGCCCCCTCCTGGACCCGCGGTCTCCCAAGCTGGACCCGAAGTCGCCCAGAACACATGCTCAAAGAAGCGTACCCGTGCTCGCCCACCTATATATCCATGCGCCCGTACGGTCTTCTTCACCTTCATTCTTCACTTTGGCTCTCTGTCTTGTATCCTTTATTGGCTACATGCGTGATCCCTGTATTGAATGTTTACTTCTTATTTTTCATTCATCCCAGCTTGTGTTATCGCAAGTTCTCGACGTACAGAGATTCCATGGCGACCGGAGGCAACAGTGAGGGGTCACTTCCTCTCCCTCAAACAACGCGCACTCCTGGTTGCCTCAGCAAGGCTGCCAAAGACAGGACTCGGAAGCGCAAGGGCACCATTCATAAGAAGTGGTTACATGTATTGAATAGTGAAAATCACTTTGCTTTTAAAGGGTGGAACGAGGAGCCAGAGCCATGGACAATGCAGACCTGCGAAGACTACATCGAATGGTGTCACATCAACAAGATGTTTCCGGCGTGGCACCATTATCGTCACACTAACAAGGCAACCGTCACACTAACAAGGCAAATCTGAAGCATTGTGAAAATGCAGACTTCACTCAAAGGTGTATAGAATTGTGGCAGGCTATTTATAAAAACCCCAACGTAGACAGGAATGAAGTACCTCTCTTCATCGCTAGAGGAGCATATGCTGAAGTGGCCCTACAAAAGGAGGTCGATTGGAGCACAGTCAAGGAAACTACATACGTGGCACGTCCAACAAGCGGATCAATACCAAGAGGTGTTATGGCTTTTCCAGACGAGGGACTTGGGCCTATTAGAAGTGCTCCTAGAAACAGAATAGCTACTGAAGTTCACAGTGATGATTCCAAAGAAGATCCTGATTCTGACGGTACGCGGAAGCCAAAGATAGGACAAGACAAAGAAGACACTGTGGGCCCCGCCGAAGTTCAGATTGAAAATGACAAGGACCGTTCAGCGTCACAAGGTCAAAGAGTGAAAAACCTCCCGAAGGTGCGACGTTCAACCACGCGAATTGGGCCAGGATCAACTTCAGCAGCAGGTCCGCATCCACCGTTGCCAGCACAAGATGCCAACAACGTCTTCGAATTTGGTCCGAGCGATGACATGCCCATGGGAGCAGTTGTCCGTGCTTCCATCCCTCAATCTAGAGTGACTTGAACTGACAACGCTATGACACTAGCTAAGGCTCTCGACCTCCTAAAGACCAAGGACATTAACATTGCTTTGCTGCAAAGCAATGTCAGGAAGTTGCAATCTCAGTGTGTACACAAAAATCGTCTCCTCTCTCAACAATCTATAGAACTCCAACGCCTCAGAGACAAAGTACAAGACACTTTTACTTTGTCGGACATGGATGACGCCTTTCTTGAGCCGGATTCACATCATTTGGACAAGGTTGTAGGCGACCTCACCGATGATTTGCTTCACCATTCTCCTGTTTCCAAGCGTGCCAAGCATTCTTCAATGACTCCAAATGCGCTTCTTACGGCAATTCTGGAAGATACTACCACAAATGATCTCCAGGAGACCCAAGATTCACTCTCGTTTCCTGTGATTCCTCATTCCGTACAGTCGTAGTTGAGATTGGACCTCGAAAAAGAAAATAGAATGCTTCGAGATCGGTTGTCACAGTTGGGGGCCACATACTATCATTGGAAGGTCGCGTGCATCCTCTCAGTGGACAGAGCACAACAAGTTGCAAAGGAATTGGAGAAAATTTCACGAAACTTCGTTGCACAAGAGCCTAAACGAGAGTGCGATCTCACGTCATGGGCATTGATGGAGGACATGTTCCCCACTAACATGGACTTGGCGGAAAAGACCGACACTGATTGGACAGAAAATGGTTGGGACCACAAAAAACAAATGTCCAGCCATATCGAAGTGCAGGAAAAAAAGCTACTGTAGCTACATCCTGCACCCTTTGTTTTGGACCACACCAAATGTCCCATATGTCTAGAACAATTTGGTCCCGAAGGTGGCTGGGCACTTGGATCATGTACACATGTGTACCATCCTCAGTGTCTCATCACACACTGTTTGATTAAACGTCGTTGCGTTTTGTGTTCAGCACCATTCCATGATCGTTTGTACACCATGTTCAACTTGACGACTTACATGCCTCCTTCTTGGGAACACAACAGTGATACCACAGAAGACACCAGAATGTGGGGACGAGACTTACTCTGGAGCTGGAGACAAGGAAACCATGATTTGGAAAAGGGAGTTGCTAGTTCCCAATTGAATTGGGAAACAGATCCGGAAGAAATTGCCAGAGTTGGAGTCAAGTTGATGGGAAAAGGGCCACAAGGCAAAGGGAGGAGGGCATTCTTCTACCAGTGCCTTGGTGGATATTTCAATAAGACCTCCGGAACCTTCAATTGGGGTCCTCATCCACAACAACACCGTTGGAATTTTCAAGGACTGAGGGTGGCCAATCAAGATGCAACGGCCTCCATGGATGAATTGGACAGGATGTCTTACTTAGACTCTGTATATGGGCCTTATTACCAAACTCAAGCCCTTGACTATCTATTGGAAGAACACTCTCCAAAGACCACAAAGACCCTCGAAGCTCTAAAGAATTCCAACGTCCTGGAATCCATTTTGAAGGCGGACGGACCAGCTTCACGAACTCGTGCCAAGCGTAAGCTTGGTGTTGGGGAGTCATCCACCTACGAACGTGGCGAAGGAAGTGGTTTTCAAAACGACACAGATGTTATCATCTAAACATTTTTGTTCTTTGTTTACGTAAACATCTTTTTGCGTAATAGTATACGTGTTGTAAGGCCCCTAGCATATGGTCATACTATATCTACACTAGCAATGGCGAGCAGTGTTTAGTAGTTTTGTTTTTCTTCTTCGATTCCACTTTTGTGGCTTCGTTTTATAATTTATACTTATGTATTGCAATTTTATATTGCTTTGATTTTCAATATATACTACCTTGCCTTTCTTGTTTAAAAATGAGGCCATCCATACAAAATTTGGAAATCTTCATCAATATTTAATTCTAAACCGATGCAACCCAAACTATTTTCTGCTTCACTTATTCAAGTACATTGTTCAAAAATTTGTGATTCATCATTCTAGCCAATTGCCAATTCAATGTGCCTAAAATTGAAATTGTACACTTCTCTACCTTGTATTGATGGTGAAGTAATGTCGTCCAACATTTCTAGAAAAAAAAACATACGTCTTGTAACTTCTGCAATTCAATGAATAAGTAGGAAAACGGGTTCACAATACATATAAAAAAAATGAACCACAGATCTCTTGCTAGAACAATCTCACCAATGAAATTATTATATTTCAATTCCATCTTAGAGCTTTTAACACATTAGTTCTTCCTTCAATCTTGAACTTACTTCTTCTTAACAGCTTCTTAACAAGTGAAAATGAAGTGTGTTTTTTTTTTTAATTTACTAAACTCTGAATTCAATTCTTCAACATAAAAAAATAGTAGATTCAAAATCAGTATTGCCCAATTTCTAAGTTAATCCCTAAAGTCCCATTGTCCCCTTGGGGAACAAATGGGATTTCGGGCAGGAACGTACAGGCTGAATTTTTGTTCTGATTTTTTGAAACTTTTTTTGAAGAAAGAAAATTGATTATCTTTGTGGGAATATAATTTTTATTTCAATTGGTGCCCGGGAGCAAAAATTATACCACAAAAAGCCCCAAACCAAATTCGTCGGGCAGCACCAAAAAAATCACAAGAAGTCAAAAAAAAATTAAATTTTTTTTTTTCCTAAAATATTAAATTTCGATATACGTGTGAAGCTTTGACTCATTCTATTTGGACAAGTATTGAATTAGTTATGGACAATCCTGTTTTTTTGGCAATCTAAGCATTTTCTTGGAAAAATAACTTTTAGGATTCATTATTGAATACAATTTTTAGAATTTTGAAAAAACAAACATTAGATAAGGTTGTTCTTTCTTGCTAGAACAATCTCACCGTTGGAATTATTGTGTTTCAATACAACCTTGGAGCTATTAATGATTTAGTTTTTTATTCAATCTTGGACCTACATCTACTTAACAATTTTTTAAAGAATGAAAATCGAGTGTTTATTTTTTGAAATTTTTTTCATAAGTTCTCAACACAATTCTTCAATACAAAAATTTTAAACTTGGAGACCACAGAGTAAATTTTTGTTCCAAATGGCGACCAAAGTTAGCTGAAATTGGAAAAAAAGCATTCAAAAACACTACTTTCCAACTACAAAATGCTGATATCTTCCAATCCGTACGGTCAAATTTGATGAAATTTTTATCACATGATCTTAGACAAATGAAGTACAAGATCCTATGGTTAAATTTTTTTTTAATTTTTTTTTGTTTTCTTGGATGAACGCAGCAGAAATGACAGTTTTCAGTGATTTCTGGCCAGAAAATGGCCTTGGGAGTTGGGACTTTAGGGGTTAAGATGATTCAAAGCCAAAAAATATATTCAAGCAAGGTATAAAAAAAATCGCTTACTTCACTTTAAATGTAAATATCTTACAATGAACATGGTAAAACATTTTTCAATTTCTTCTACACATTTATATACTAGTCTAGTAAAAGATCCTACGGTATGATTACTTAGATATGCCGGAACAAAAAATTAAAGTTGTCAACACCTTCGCCACCTTGCAATAGAAGTGGTACTTTTGAGTGGTCTTTTTGAAAATAAGGCCTTTGGACTTCAACGGTTAACTTAAGTTTTCTAGCAATACTAAGTTATAAGGTTTGAATCCAAATAATAAAGAACTGAATTTAGAGCAACATGTAGGAAAATGAAATTAATTTGTGCAATTTTTTTTTAATGCTCAAAATTATTTTTAAGTTGAAGTCCATACGAGCTTGAAATTTTTTTTAATACTTATATTAGCAAGATAGAATTAAAACTCACTAATTCCTAAGGTAGCAAGCCAAAAAATGATTGTCCAAAAACCAAGATCCTCCATATCTTTCACATCATTTAATATCAAAATAGAATTAATCAAAACTTTTCATGTAGCAAAGAATATAATGTATGAGAAAATCTATTTGAAACAAGAAAGAAAATTTAGGTCAATTATATCTATTACTCTATTAGTGTCTAGTCTCATTGGTTTTTAAACTCTTTGGTATAAGTCTTACTTCTTTAGGACTTATTCAAATTAAAAATATATATTCCTAAGAAGATGATATGTTCAGATATTCTTCAAGAAAGTTTCAAGATATATTTACAAAATTAAAGGGACATGTATTTGGAGTTTTGCACAGAATCCTTTTTATCCATCAAGAGACTAAACGTTTTTTTATGGGTTATCATTCTTTATTTTTTAATTTGGAAATTTTCAAATAAAAGAGCAAAAGACAAGTTAGACCAATTCATAAGCTTTTCCTTCCTTCAAGGTCCGCAAAATAAAACTCCTTATTTTAACTTTCATCGGTGTCATTTGGAATTCCGCAGTTCAAATTTTCGGTAATCCGTACCAAGCTATTAATGTAAACAATCTAAAAAAAATAATTAATTTTTTTTGGTAATTTTTTTATTCGCTCTCCAATTTCACATCAAATCTTTGAAAATCTGCTCTAACGTCTATAATATTTTTGGAGACATGAAACAAGCTTTCACAACTACATTATGGGGGGTGCGGTGCCATCATTCCTATAATATTCATGCCAAAATTTCAAATTATTGTATCAATGGAGCATGAAAGAATTATCAGAAATACCAAACTAAACTCCATAGTCCTTCAAGGATTACAATTCATATCTATAAAAGTTATCTTCATTTTGTTATCAAAATTCTTTTTTAACACAAACATTACAACTCAAGTTTCATAGATCCTTTGAAATTTAGAGCTCTACACTTCTCATAAAATGTCTTCACCCCCATATGGGGCAACATGCCAATTAAGAAGTTTTCATACACACGCCATAAAAAAGAAATATAAATACTTTTGAATGAGAAAATATTATATTTATTTATTTACTCAAGGTAACTGATAGTCTAACATCCCAAACAAGGGTGGGCAAAATGTAAAATTCCCACTTTGCTCCTATGAGTACCACTAAGTGCTAAAAAAAAAGTCGCTTTCAATGGGACCCGGCTCCATTGCGTCCACCTCTGCCTCTGTTTTTCCTATGGTACTCATCTGAAACTTCCGCCATGCCTTGTGAAAACAAAATTCAGATTCCAAATGGCGTAGCGATTCTTGTACCGCCATTGCATTCATGGAGTGTAGCTTCACCAATGAACGAAGCCTTGCCACTTCTTCAGCACTGGTACTTGGCTCATGTTCAACAGCGGCGATGCAATATTCTTTTTCTTTTTTCTTTATTGCTACATCGAGGTCTCGCCTTTCATTCTCGTAAATCCAACGTTCACGTTCCAGGAGATCGCGCTTTGATTGCCATACCACATACTCGTCCATGTAGTGCACCCTTCCAATTTCACGCTGCCTGAAATAAAAATCGCGATTTTTTTTCAAATCCTTCAAGTACTTGTTGTTTTCTTGGATGCTATTCGTTACTCCCTCCAACTGCTTCTTCAAATCATCTACGACAACGGGACCCACTTGTACTGAGAGTTCATTCTCATTTAATTGACGGAGTTCGTTCATCTTCTCACGCAAAGCAGATCTTACACTTGCCGCCTCGACACTCAACAACTCTATGTCGTCTTCCGAATCGCTTCCATCAACGCTGCGGTTCCGCTTTAGAACAACATGTTCCACTTCCATAGGCCCTGCATCTTCCATGCCTTGCACATCAACGTGGGATTCTGTGATGGGCTCGTCAACCTTTATTTTTCCCTTCCTATCTATTTCCAAACCCAAAGCCTTGTTCATGACTTCCATGAGAAGGTCGTCATCATCACTGTGGAAAGAATATCCATTGTATTCATGGGTGTGTTCATCTTTGCTAGAAGTCGCCGACCACACTACATTTTCATCAGAAATGAAAAACTTCCCAGGCTTTGCCGATGTCACTGATTCCTTCACATCCGGCGCTACATCTACCCGAGGAATACTTGATTCTCCTGGATGGGTCCCGATCGGAAGATCCTTAATGCTTGACCAATCCACCTCCTTCTTCAATACAACTTCAACATACACCATTCTTGCAAGAAAGAAAGAAAAATTGTCGTTTCGATACATTTGTAGGCCTTTATAGAGTTCTTTCCACACCTCGCAGCATCTTTCTTGGAAGGCTTTGTTCTTGCAATATGCAAGATTTACCTTGTTCGACTTCAAGTGGAACTTGTCACGATACAACGGAAATAACTTGTCAATGTGGCACCAGTCCACATATTTCTGAACCGTCTTATAAGTCCAAGGCGCGGGTTCATCTCTCCAACCCTTGAAAGCCTTAATCTTTGGATGGATCAAGATGGCCTTGCGCTTCTTGTGGATTTTTCCTTTCTTTTTTCGATCCTTGCCTCGAAGCGCCTTGGACTCTTTCCCATCTTCTGATCTCGATACAGCAGGCGGCGAAGGTTGGGCCTCCTCTTCCATCGCAATACACAAGAATATTCCTTCTCCTGATGCCAAAATGATAAAAATACGCCCTCCAAAACTCCGACCCCTAGCTCATGAGCAAGCACTCAGCCACTTCAAGGCAGATGAGAGACAATGCGCAAAGCTAGGAGTGGAGAACGCGGGTGATGGGCGACCTCTTATATACCCGATGTTGCCTGGGGCGCGTACGGAGGGCGACTGCGGGTCTGAAGGCAGGGGAGGGCGACTGCGGGTACCAGGCGACCGCGTGTCTAGGGTGACTGCGTGTCCAGGCGACCTCGTGTCCAGGGCGGCCGCGTGTCCAGGCGACCTCGTGTCCAGGGCGACCGCGTGTCCAGGTGACCTTGTGTCCAGGGCGACCGCAGTGGCCCCTTGTTTAACCTTAAAGTCTCAATAACTTTTTTCCATCAAAATTTGCTCGAAACTGCCATTTCTATTGCATTCGCTTAAAGAAGTAGGAAAAATATATTTTTTTAGAATCCAAACGTAGGATCTTCTACTACACTTATTTCACATCATGTGGTAAAAATTTTGTGATTTATGACCTTACAGATTGAAGGTTTGAAGGTTATTAGCATTCAAGGTCAAAGAAATTTTTTTTTTCAAGAAAATGCTTTCATTGTCTGGAAAAAAAAAGAAGCTCCAGAACTTTCACATCAGTAATCTAAATGGAATGAATCAAAGATTCCCATTTAGACAAACATATAATGCATAAGAAAAAAAAAAAATGATTTCAACTTTTTGTAGATTTTTGTGGGCTACTCGGTCTTGCCCAATTTAAGGTTATTATAGCATAACTTTTGCTCCCGGGCACCGATTGAAGTAAAAATTATATTTCCATAGAGATAATAAGTTGCTCTATTTTATGAGACAATTTAAAAAAGTTTCACCAAAATTGAGCTCATAGAAGCTTGCCCAAACTTTCAAGAGTCCTCCAAGGGGACTTCCGAAACTTTAGGGGTCATAGGGTAAAGTCCAATTATTTATAAAAGACATTACGAGAAAGCATCTTTTGGATGAAAATCTTTTGAGCCTCAAATTTAGTTTTTGTTTCCTAAACTCTATGGCACAATAGTTTAGAAGCAAATGTGGCCAAGTACATCTGAACCAACAATTCTATGAAGTTTGAACACCAAAATCCAAATTCAACATTCAATATATGGAAGTAACGGAACGGGGTGGTCTACATTCAACATACTTGTTTTTTTGGAAGACATTACGCATGGTATAAAAACTTTTTGTATATTGACATTGCTATTACAAAATGAAAGGCGCACAATGTGGCCAACAATTTGAAGCCGACTTGATAACATCAGTTCCTATAGTCCTACTACAAAATTGAGTCACGGAAAACTACTTCCGGGGGCTTCATGTACCACGGTTTATCCATGAGCAACTTTGTAACCTCAGTACATGTCAGTCTCTTCTTTGGACTAGGGTTAGTGAGTTCACCCAACTTGATGGCAAAGTACATGGATCCCTCGCGCCTCTTGAATAAGTCCGTATCGTATTCGACCATATTAAGAAGATTCATCCATTCGGTCAACTTTCCAATAGAATACGAGTCTGATTGCACTATATATTTATATTGTGATTGCATAATCTCTAGGCTCGTACTGGAATTTCGTGGCCCAAACGTATAAAACAACTCTGGAGCCATCCACCAACGGCTTCGTAAGGATTGCTGCTTCTTCTCCTCAGAATCATATCCATAATGTGAAGGAGCTCCTTCATCAAAACGACTTGAAATTCCAAAATCACAAATCCCGATGTTGATTACTTCATCCGAATAATCGGGGAAATGCAGCAGTATGTTTTGAGGGTTTAGGTCATTGTGTAGCACCAAAGACTCGTGCATGAGATGTGTCACATACACTAAAGCCCACGCCAACTTTGCCTTGTGCCTTCGGAACAAGCTAAGATGTTTTTGATTGTCCTCTGTAAGTTTCCACACCCGCTTCATTTCATGCCAGTCAACGCTCTCTGACACCTTCTCATCCAATCTTCGCATTTCAAGCCATGTACCGCCATTCCACCACAGTGTATACGCTTCTATAGTTTTGGCGTGAATACCAAAAAACTTAATAATGCCAGGATGGTTTACGGGGCATGCCAAGGCCTCTACGGATCGTTGCTCCCTCGCTTCACGCATGTTCTTTGACTTTGGCACTTTCCCAGCAAAAGCAACGTATGGCGGGATTGTTTGCATCCCTTCAATGCGCACCTTGCGCACCATTCCATACCCACCTTGACGGTCAAATCCAGTGAGGGCAATTACTTTTGCCTGAGGAGAGATCCATGTGACAGTGGAGCCAACCTCTCGTGCAAAACCCGCCTTCAATGCGTCCGTTTTCCACTTCATACCCCTCACATGATTTTTCGAAAGTTTCTTCACAACTTCATGCCACCACGCCATCTTTTCACGGAATTCCTTGGTTTCATCATCTCCTGCAAATCCCGGCACTTCCGGTCGCATCTGTAGCATTATTTCCTTGGTGTTGAATATGCATGTCTTTACAGTGTTCTCAATCCACAATTCGTATTGGGAAAAATACGTCTCCTCCACGTCTCCAAAATCTTGCGATGCTCTACACTTGCTTAAAATTCTTGCCTCCAAATCAGCAGTCAATTTGAAGATGCCGTGGGATGGGTCCCTTAGGTAATTGGCCTCCAAGAACTGTGTAGTTTTTCCCACATACCAGGACAGGCAACCCTCAAATGCATAGTTTGCATAATTGGAAGGAGGATAGGTTGAATCCTTGTCATGTGCCGTTATGATTTTCTTCTTCCTCTTTGTTTGCCCTTCACTCCCTGTTGCCTCACTAACAGGTATCTGCAGAGCAAACAATGCCGCATCATCTAAATCAAAAATGGATTTCCGTGTTGAGCTGCTGCCTTTCTGTGGATTAGCCATTGTGGTCGGAAAAAATACTCACGTTGCTTTCTTCAAGTTCGTAGTTGAGAGAAGCAAAAACTCCCCCCCCCCTACCAACTCACACCCCCTGGCCCACGAGCACGCATTCAACCACTTCGAGGCGAATAAAAGGCAGTGCGCAAGGCCGAGAGTGGAGAATGCGGGTTGGGGCGACTTCTTAAGTACTTGCAGTCGCCTTGGGGCGACTGCGGGTTCCAGGAAAGGGCGACCGCGGAACTTGGGCGACCGCGGGTGCAGGCGACCGCGGAACCTGGCCGACCGCGGGTCTTGGGCGACCACGGGTTTTCTCCCCGTCTCGTTGTTTTGAATTAGTACTTAAGAAGTTATGGACAATCTTTCTATTTTGGTGAACTTCCACCATTCTTGAAAAAGAAACTAATTAAATTCATGTTTGAATGCAAAGATCACAATTTTTACTAAAAAATACATAGACATAGTTCATGAATCTTGCTAGAACAATCTTGCGATTATTGTTTTCCATTTCCATCTTAGAACTCTTCAAATTTTAGTTTTGCCTTCCATCTTGACCCTACTTGTATGTAACAATTACTTTCGAAAAGTGAAAACCAAATGTTTTTAAGTTGAATTTTAGTTCCTAAATTCTCAATCCACGACTTCATTATAAAAAATTTAGAAACAAAAATTGGTGGTCGCAAAATACTAAATTAAGAAGATTCAAATAAATGTAGTTAATGAAGATCCCCAAACAAATGATTTCTTCACTTCAAATTCAAATATCTTCCAATCTACGTGGTAAAGGGTTTTGAAATTTGTTCTATACATTATCATACTAGTCTATTACAATAGTCTACAGCCAAAAATGCCAGAAATTTATAAAGTTTACAATTCATGGCTAAAAAATGGCATTCTTCATGCTTCTTGAGGAAAAAATGGCCTTCGATCCTCCGGATTAAATTCAAATCCCATGGACTTACATAAAATTGTATCAAAAAATATTGTCGTTGCAATATTTTAATTCGATTTCAAACATATGTACGGAATATGCATACACACATCTTCCATATTAAAAAATGACTCCCTACAGTAACAATTATATGACATACAAAGGGTGCAATGTGAGTTGCCATATGACTAAACTTTGTGAAATACATATCTCTATGTTGATTAACTAGATTTTGCCAACATAAATCCATAATTGTATTGTCTTGTTGAAATCTATAAAAAAATTTACCTTATGAGGGCCAAGTATAACAATCTTAGCATGATAAAGAAATACCTATTTTACAAACTTTGACATCGCCCCTACCCCCCCAATATAGAAATCTTTGCATGAAGAATTGTAAAACTTTCCAAGAACGGCAAGAAGTACTCATTGAGGGGAAGAAATAAATCAAATGATTCCTACATATGTCCACAACCAAATTAAAATATTTCAACAACAATGACTTTATTGAATTATAAATATAAATCTATGAGTATAAAATAAAAAAATTATAGAAAAGGCAATTTTATTGTTGAAAACACAAATTTAGTATGTTAAACACCAATTAGGAAAAATGCAATTTTATTTACGCTTACTAAAAAATACCAATTATGATCCACCTTGCTACAAAATTCTTTGTATGGCTCAACGAGGTTGTTCATAGGATTACTGTATTTGATTGTGCATTTCTTCCATGTGTCACATATTCAGAAAGTCTCTTTACTTGTTCCTAATCATCTCTTCCAAATTGAACTTCCGTTCCCTACCCGCGGTCAACCAAGACGAGGTCGCTCCAATCCCGCGGGCGCCCCAAACCCGAAGTCTCCTACATTTCTTCATTTCGGCAGAAAGGGACTCTCCCTACCCAAGTTCTGCAATGATCCAAGCTCTCCAATGATCCTCCATTTGGGAAGGAAGAAAGGGTCTATCCCCACCCGAAGACCCGAAGTCTCCTCCATTCATTCAATGGCTCCTACATCCACCCGAGCTCTTCCAAGACAAGAGGTCGCCCAAGGCAAGAGGTCACCCAAGACAAGAGGTCGCCTAGACCCGAAATTGCTCCTTGAACACAACATTCGACCAATTTTGAGACATCAACTAAATCCACACCCACCCGAGGTCGCCCAAGACAAGAGGTCGCCCTCTACCTGCGGTCGCCTAGACCCGAAATCGCTCCTTGAACACAACATTCGACCAATTTTGAGACATGAATTAAACCCACACCCACCCGAGGTCGCCCAAGACAAGAGGTCGCCTACCTGCGGTCGCCTAGACCCAAAATCGCTCATTAAACACAACATTTGACCAATTTTGAGACCAAGACAAAAGAATGACTCAAGATTAAATATAAATCATAATAGCTCAAAGATGAAATCAAAATACAATAATCCAATTGTAAAATAATTGTAACAACAAAATCAAATCCTTTGACAAGTCGATTTGTTGAAATTGTATTCCAAAATGATAGCATAAATTCCTAAAGTCGGTTTGTTGTAATTGCATTCCAAAATGATAGCATAAATCCCTAAAGTCGGTTTGTTGAAATTGCATTTCAGAATGATAGCATAAATCCCTAAAGGACAATTGTCCATTAAACACCTAATTGAAAGGCCTAAGGCATGTACAAGTGAATAGCGAAGTAATACAATGTCAATAGTGAATTATAATTTGGTGCAATGTAAAAGGTCTTCTCAAACCCTAGATCCTAGACCCTAGACCCTAGACCCTAATACCAAGTTTATTAATTTTGTATGCCATGCCTAGAGTTATGTAATCCCACTTCTTTTGCTTCTTTATGAAGAAGTCACCTAAATATATAGAAGTGACATCCATGTTTTATTTTTCATTGTGAATTTTTTCCAATTCAACGGCCTTTCCCTTTATATGTAATTTTGAATAAAATGAAGTAAATGGTACATGACTAAAATGAATGGTGGAGGAGAAAGTAAAAAAATGAGGAATGGATTTACTAAACCTCCATCCATTAGACCCCACATGGCCTATCTTCCACATTTTGGTGATGAAAAATCTTAGTGGTCTTGTAGAACCTTACTAAATTTTTAATTGTGGTAGTTGACATGTTTTTCTTAAAATTCATTTCAAAGTGTACCATGAGCTTCCAAAATTAGATTTAGGAAGTGAAAGATTTTGATCTCTCTACCCGTGGTCACCATGCCTTGGATTCCATGAATTTCAAACTTGAATTTCCCTCCTTCCTGGACCTGAGGTCGCCCCACCCACGGTTGCCCCTGCCTTGGATTCTGGGAATTTCAAACTTGAATTTCTCTCATTCCTGGACAAGAGGTCGCCCCATCCGCAGTCGCCCCTACTTTGGATTCTGGGAATTTGAAACTTGAATTTCCCTCCTTCCTGGATCCACAGTCGTCTCACCCGCGGTCGCCCAGGCCTTGAAGTCTATGAAATTCAAAACTTGAATTTCTTCCCTCCTGAATCCGCGGTTGCCCCTCTTGCGAACGTGCCCGGATCCGTACTCGCCCAACGCGACTTCGGGTACATAAGAGGTCGCCCCCTCCCATTCTCGTCACTTTTGATTCCAGCGCTGCGTACTGTCTTTCATCCGTCTCAGAGCGGCTGAATGCGTGCTCGTGTTCTGGGATTTTGGGGCTTGTAATTGCTTCCAAATTTGCGTCAATGGACTATCCTTTTTTTGGTGGAGTTCCCAAGGTTGAAATCATCCACGATGGACGCTTACACGAAAAAGATTAAGAAGAAAGGAGATAGCCAACATAGAAATCGTCGCATCCTTCTTAATCCAGGGGCTGTGGCATTTCAAGGTTGGGATCGAATCAACGGAGATTGGACGATGGTGATTTGCAAGAAGTTTGTGGAGTGATGCCATATTGACAAGCTATTCCCTCTTCATCGACACAAGTTGCATCTAAAGATCAATGCTGCAAATCTACATTACTGCAAGGATGTCGCATTTGTGCAACATTGTATCGAAGTGCATCGACATTTGTACAACACACGAACAGTGATCAGGAGCGAGGTCCCGTTGTTCATTTGTCAAATGGTGTATGCAGAGCTAGTCTTGGTGCGAACAGTAGATTGGACTACCGTCAAGGCATCGAAGCTTATCACCATTCCAAGAGCCAAAGACATTCCGAGGGCGGGTCCCTCCGCTAATCCATGGGACGGGCTAGGAAAGAAGAAGTTGATCCAAACAAGG
The DNA here is from genome assembly GCA_951230915.1 of Antitrichia curtipendula. Lineage (NCBI taxonomy): Eukaryota > Viridiplantae > Streptophyta > Bryopsida > Hypnales > Leucodontaceae > Antitrichia > Antitrichia curtipendula. The sequence continues at coordinate 24,131,969 of OX579638.1, read as the reverse complement.
GTGGCGGATGAAGAATACGTGTGGTCAACTCATGCGAGTTCAGCTAGCGAAGAAAGCTCGGATGAAGAACTTACCTCGGGCGCTCCTATGGATGCAATGGAAGTAATCCCATTGGATGTTACCCCACTTCAGGTTCATCATCCCGAAAACGATGAAGTATTGCAACATGTGTTCGCATGCATCCAAATAGAAGCACTTGATAGACTGGATGGAGAGATCGAAACAGAGGAGGAGGAGGTGGTGCCGCCTTTGTTGGCATTGCCTTGGGTGGAAGAAGTATTGGCAATGGAAGAACACGTTGAAGGTTCCTATCGTCGAGATACCACGAAAGCCAAAAAACAGTTTTACAAAGAGAAACTTCATCAGCTTCTTGAAGATTTGGCAAGGACAGAGGAAGCATGTCAAAATTACAAAAAGAAGACTGTGGAAACTTTTGATGGTGAATATGTGTCCACCCTCCAAGCAAAAATTGAAAGTGGGCAAACCCGTTTGGCCGTGCAAGCTAGAGAGATAGCAGACCTGGAGGCATTTTACCGGGAATTTTCTGGTGGTCCAGACGGAGGGCCTAGCGCTGGCGGCAGTGAGGAAGCCAAGGCTCGGCTTTCCAAAATTATAGAAGATTGCAGGATGGAAGAAGATCGGTACATTACTGCAAAGAGAAGTGTGGAGGAAGGACGGTCAAGGATAATTCACCTGACCGAAATCAGGGATCGGGCCCCTCTTGATCGTGTCTCCGAATTCGATGCCCAAGATGTAGATAAGCTATATGGGACACCGCAAGCAGAAGTAGCCGACTTGAAGAAGAAGTTAGCTACTTGTCTCTCGTTAGAAGAGAATTTGCAACGAAGCGTGCATCAGTTGAACCAACACATTAATTTATCCAAATCGTGGAGAAAAGCTTGGAGGCAAGGTTACTTTAAGAGCTTCGGGCAACGTAACATCACATATCTGAAGAGGGTAGAGAACGAGGTGATGGTCGAGCTGGAATCCGAGAAAAAGAAAAGAGAAGAGAAGGACAAGAAGGATATTGCATGATTTTGATTAGTTGCAATTGTTGTAGGACTATATGCTTTTGTAAACATGTATATATACCCGCGGATTATGTATTTGATATTCAGGATTTAATGCAAATTTGTCCATTTCAAATCTTGATTTTCTATTGTTGAGGGCTCTTGGATATAAGGCTCTAGGAAATAGGGCTCTTGTACATTAGGGCTCTTGTACATTAGAGGTTGGAAAAAAATCACATTAGAATTTAAATTACAAAATTTGTGGACTACAATTTCATTACACATAAATTGATTGTAGTTCAACATGTTATGCCATTTAAAACCGACCATCTTTAAAGAGGCCACTTCTTCAAGTAGAACACGGGAAAAAAAAATTAAAAGATATCAAATTGGTTTAAAATTTGAACATGGTTATGATCAAACATTGTAATCTTCCAACTCATAAGTGATGTTGTTATGTTTTGTTTTGACCTTACACGTGGAGCATGTGTCTTTCTTTTTAGAATTTGAAATTACTATGCATTTTTTAGGAAATAATGAAGAAATTCCATATGTCATACAGAATATACTCAAAATATCTTACATTTTCACCATAGAATTATATTATGATAATAACATCATTATGTACACCGAAGTTGACGTGCCATGCTAAAATGGGAGACATAACAAACCATACTTATAGGCCCAAAGTTCATATTGCTATAAAATAGTAAAAATTAGCAATATTTCAAATATTCCAATTGGAATAAAAAATGTATGTAACAAGCGTGCCAAGCATTAGGTAGACTCAAGATCAAGAAATGCCATTTGAATTCATGAAATTCACAGCAGTAAAAAACTACAAGAAATGCCCAAAATTCACTTTAAGGGTGATTTGTGGATTAACCCCTAAAGCCCGAGGTCTTTTTTCCATCAAAACACACTTAAAACTGCCACTTCTATTGCAAAGACCAAAAAACTATAAAAATTGTTTTTTTTTGCATATCTAACCGTAGGATCTTATACTAGACTAGTATAAGAATGTATGCAAGAAATTTCAGAAACTTTGACCACATAGATTGCAAGATATTTGCATTCAAAGTGAAGAAAACAAGTTTTTTTGCACCTTGCTTGACTAGATTTATGGGCTTTGAACCTATTTAACTTAAATTTTTTGTATTGCTGATTTTGATTTTCTAAGATTATATGTTGAATAATTCAGTTGAGAATCTAGGAAAAAAAATTCAAGAAAAAAACACTAAATTTTCACTCATTAAAAAATTGTTAAATAGAAGTAGGTTCAAGATTGAAGGAATAACTAAATTGTTAATAGCTCGAAGGCAAAATTGAAATACCATAATCCGAACGGTGAGATTGTTCTAGCAAGCAAATTCAACCTTGTCTAACAATTTTTTTCTGAAAATTGAAAAAAATTCCATTAAAAAATGAATCCTAAAAGTTATTTTTTCAAGAAGATGCTTAGATTGCCCGAAAAACTAAGATTGTCCATAACTTTTTCATTTTTAGTCCAAATAGAATGAATCAAAGCTTCAAATGTACACAAAAAGACATAGATTTTGGAAAAAATATATAAGAAATTTATTTTGACTTTTTGTGATTTTTTTGTGTTGCCCGCCAAACTCTATTTTTGGCATAACTTTTTCTCCCGGGCACCATTTGAAATAAAAATTATATATCCACAAAGCTCCACAAGCGGCCCTAAAAAGCAAAAAAAAATTGCACACATGCTTATCCATGGACCATGGTCGCATTCTACTGGAGTCGCGGTCGCCCCAGAAAAGGACGTGCAATCGCCTGGCGGGCACCCGAAGTCGCCCTTCATGGGACCCGCGGTCGCCCTACTGGACCCGCGGTCGCCCCCTCAGCCTGTTCCCAAGGTCGCCTCTGTACCCGAGGTCGCCCTCACCCACAACCCCTCTTGGACTATAAAGCCTGAAGGGCAGCCATTGCCTCTCATCTTGCTCCGGTGATAAAGCTCTTGTCTTGAATCCTCTAAAGAGGCTTCCTGCGAACGTTTAGGTTCTTTGGAGGGCAACAACCTAGCTTTGAGAGGTTCATAGGACCACTCTTGGCGGGTGGCTTTGTCATTACTTCTTTTGATTGGTCCGGTTTTTTCGATAAAGTAATTTTTCTGTGAGACCCATTGTGGATCTGCAAGATGGCTGGCCGAGGTGGTGGGAGGATGACGCCTGCTAACGATACACGTAGGGCCACAAAGGAGTGGGACCCTTGGCTCATAACGTGCACTGAAGGTGATGCCTCCTTGTATCCGAAGAAATGCAGATTCTGTGGGTGGAGCACAGTATTTGTACGGAAGAGGGCATTGACTCACTTTGGATTTGGTGCCACGCGTAGACAGGATCTCTGTCAACGTATCCCTCCAAATGTATTGGAAAAATTTAGGAACTGTATGGGGGTTGTTCCAAAATTCATGAGCTACGAAGAAATGTACGATGCGCCGATTGCACTCAATGCAGATGATGGTGTTGTTGGGCCCCTTGTTGGGCCTGAAGTGGAGGTGGACTTTGAAGGGTCCGGGGACCCTAGTCGTACGAATGAACCATCGACTCCTAATCTAGACTCAGTAGATTCTACTCCAGCGATAGTAGAGAGAAGGAGGAATGTGCCTTCCATTTTCCGTCAAAGAAGTATGGATGAAGCATTACAATTGGCCCTTCGACAGAAATTAGATAAAATGTGGGCTTCCTTTTTTTATGAAGCCAACATAGCCTTTAACGTCGTGCGACATCCTGCGTTTATAAATGCAGTGAAGGAAATCACTATAGCTAGATTTGTATATCAACCGCCATCATACAATGCAGTGCGCACGAAAATGATAGATGTGAAAAAGGCAGCTGTAGAGAACATGGTCTCCCAGCGGACGAGGAACTCTATTGACCAATATGGAGCGACTATTTGTTCAGATGGATGGTCTGATACCAATACTCGTCCTTTGTTGAATATGATGCTTATATGTCCTGCTGGGGATGTTTTTTTGGGCTCGGTGGATAGCACAGGGGTGAGGAAGGACATTGCCTACACCACGGATATTATGGCACAATACATAGACCAGGTTGGACCAGCAAACATTGTTCAACTATGTACGGACAATGCCGCAGTAATGACAGGGGCCATGACAAGGTTGCAAGAAATGTACCCTCACATGTATAAACAAGGGTGTGCAGCACACATTTTGGATTTACTCTTGGAAGACTGGGGAAAGGAAAAGAAGGTGACTAAATTGGTGGAGGACTGTAGGAAAATTTACACGTTCATCAAAAAATATCAGCTCACTTTGGCTCTGTTTCGTAAATATTCACTGAACAAAGTGTTGAGACTCCCTGCCTTAACGCGGTTTGCTTGCAACTTCCTCATGGTAGATCGTCTCGTGGATTGCAAGCAGGCGCTGCACAACGTGATTTTGGATGAGACGTATGCGCCTTTTGAGATGAGTTTGTTTCAGCGGAAGAACGGATACATAGTTCAAGGACGAGCTGTGCGTGCAAGACAAAACATTCTTTCAGAAGCATTCTGGGTGAAATGTGAGAATTTTCTGCACATGGTACAGCCTGTGCTCGTTGCTCTTCGAGTGTTTGATGGGAAGATCCCGGCAATGCCCAAAGCTTTGATGGTGATGCAGAGCTTGAAAGAGCACGTGTATTCGTTGAGGAATGAGCCTTTTTTTCTAGACCCCGCGATTGCTGACAAGTACGAGAAGCAGTTTGACGCTCCTTGGAAATTGATGCTCACAGATTTGCACTATGCAGGTGCACTATTGAACCCATATTTGCTTGATATAGCAACCATTCAAAACAATGGCGAGGCCAAATCTGCCTTGAATCGAGTCATACGAAAACTCAGCGAGCCATTGGGAGTGTCACCCATGGAGGCAATGAGTGAGCTTGTGGAATTCAAAGAAAAGACAAGTCCATTTGACCCTTTGATGGAGGCTCCTGATATCATTCAAGGTACACTACTGCCCCATCAGTGGTGGAACCATGTGGGTGGTAATGCTCTCCCGAAAATTGCAAAGAGAATTCTATCTTTGACATGCTCAGCATCTTCATGTGAAAGGAATTGGAGCATGTATTCGTTTATACACTGGCCACATCCAAGGCGGAGGCATTGGTGTATATTTACGCCAACAGCAAGCTCGAACGTGAGAAACGTGGATACAATCTTGCCCTTTTTTATGATAAGTACCTAATGGATGGAGATATCGAGGAAGAGAACGAGGAGGCATTGTCTTCGGGTGACAAAGATGACGTGGTTTCTAGAGTTGGTTGGGTTGCTGATAATCGTATGGAGGAAGAAGAGCGCTTGCATGAAAATCCTTGGGTTGGAATGATGCCTGCTGCTGTTGACCTCCCCCCAAGACGACGTTACGGTCACACTTTTAGGATGGTAATGATGAGAACAATTTTGGTGAAGAAGAGCCCCTACGTACACCAGAACAGAATCGCGTCTTTGCTTGGGATGAAGCTGCAACCGCATATTCACCGCTACCGAAGGAAAGAACTTTTGATGACAACAACGAAGGCGTACAAAATCCAGTGCTTGCACCAGAAGAGCCTGCAAGATCTCCAGTACTAGCACATCCGTCTTCAAGCATGCCAATAAATCTCCGGAGCGCTGCACGAGTTATTGTGGAAAGTGAAAGAGAAGAAGAGGCAGTACACATTGATGAGGTTGTACGTGAGGGGTGCCCAATTCCTGTAGTAGTGAATGCGCGTACCACCCGAATAACAGAAACGGTGGAGTACGATTCAGATGTGCCTCTACAAGCTATTCTGAATTTGAATCGTAATGCACCCTTAAATCGAGGAGCAAGTCAGAGCGTGGCTACGGTCACAAGGTCTATTCCAACCCATCTGCCAAGGCCGCCGGTGCATCGAGGTCCACCACGGACCATTGATGAGGAAGTCCATGCCTCAGCTCCGCAACCCACTCAACCTTCATCAACGTTAGCCCCAGGGGCATCATCATTGGGCACGCGTAGACACAACAATGGAGGAAGGAAGCGTATTAGGAGGGTTCACGAGGTGGTCCATAGAAATCCTAAACGTCCAAATCAAGTTGTCCAACGGTTCAGCATGGGGGCGGAATGTTCCAATCAAAATGTCGGTCAATCAAGTGGAGGAGGGCGACACCGTACACCCAACACTGATGGAATCACGGACGTGTTGAGGCGCATGAAACGACTGGTGCAAACAGATGGCGTTGCCGGTGTAGATATCGAAGTGCGGAATCTGAATTCAGAGGTAGAACGAGAGGTACGAAACGTACCAGTGCCAAGAGAAGAAGACGAGAACGAGAGCTCGACCGACAACAAGAATAGGGACGAGTCGCATGAAGATACAGACCCCAACGCCAATGAAGTGTCAAATGATGACGACTTTGATCCTAGTGAATAGATGTGGAGATAGTATAGTACTATTGTAAGGATTCAACATATGTTTTTTTGTATCGAAAATTTGTAGATGAAGATTATAATAGATTAATAGTTTATGTGTGACTTTTTTGTACATCCTCATATTAAAGTATGTGAGGCTGAGAAACATATAGGAATGTTTGAATTTTTTTGGAGTGTGTAGACTTTCACAAGCATTGGAATGGTGACCATAACAAAGTAGTAGGAAGTGCAATGCAATTACAACTTCATTTGTATACCCCGGACCTGACCCATATATATATATGAGTTATTAATATAATTATAATATTATTGTAGACTTGTATTGGATTTTGTGCATTCATTCAAATGAGAGGAATTGAATTCTACATTTCCTGAGGTATATTATTCAAAATTGCAAATTGTATAAGCCGTTATGAATAAGCGGCCTATGTAATGCTTTTTAAGCATGTAGTTTTAAGAAGATTTTAATAGATGTCATGTTCAATTACAGCAGAGGCCACCCGTGGTCGCCGCCTGAATCCCCCCAACCGCTGTCGCCTTTGGACCCGCAGTCGCCCCAGACACGCAGCCGCAGTCACCCACACACTGGGTACCCGCAGTCGCCCAGACACTGGGAACCCGAAGTCGCCCAACCCATCCCCCACCCGCGGTCGCCCATAGACATTGGACCCAAAGTCGCCATGCAGACCCGAAGTCGCCCCACTTCTAGAAGCCGCAGTCGCCCTGGTTCTTGGACCCGCAGTCACCCTACCCCGATCCGCACTCGCCCTAACCCGCAGTCGCCCAAGCTGAAGTGGTTCTGTCTTTCCACGTCACTGCGGACAACCAAACACGTAGGACAAATCCATTTACCATGGGGTAAAAAACTTCCAAACCCTAAAATTTTTTGCGACGCATTTGTCGCCTATATTCGACACATGTCCTTTACGACATGCGACGCGACACGTCTAATACGTCACCAAAACCCGGAAACCCGTCCGACAAGACAACCCTGGCTGCAACATTCAAAGAGGAGCATAGAGATTATGCAAGCAAAGCATAAATATACAATGGAATCTATATTGTATTCTACTAGAAAAATTGACTACTTGATGAAAATGAATGATATGGAGAAATATGACAATGAGGTATTTAGTGAAGAAGCTAGATGAACTCACTAAGTCTAATCTAAAGAAACAACTAACATGTGGATAGGTGGCAAACTTGCTCATTGATAAACCATGGTTGATAAAAAAATTTAGAAGTAGTTTTGTGCACTAATGTTTTGTAATAGGACATAACGTTATCATGTTAACACAAATGGAAACATAGGCCATATTGCTTGCCTCCAAATTTTGAAGAGTAATGTAAATATATGAATCCCTAGAATTATTTTACTATGTTTTCACCCTAACTGATACTCCAAAATTGCCATTTCTAGTACGAGTACCAAATTTTAGGATAAAAACATTATTGGACAAATGTAACCATAGGATATTATAATACACTAGTTTGAAAAGATGTAGAAACAAATTCGAAAATTTCCACTATGTAGATTGCAAGATATTAGTGTTTAAATTGGCAAAAATTCTTTTGGGGGCCCTCCAAAAAATCAGGCAGTTGCACTTCACAAGGTCAGATCATTGTGAAAAAATGTCCAAAATGGTTGTAATTCTTTGGGCCCATTCTTCAAGGTAAGCTGTATACATACTTGAAAATTTTCAGATCATTTGGAATTTTAAAACATGTAAGAAAAAAATAGTAAGGAGAAAAGAAGTAGAGAATGATTCAAATTACTAAATTGTTAACAATTTATTTGTAGAATTAAAAAGTGCCAATCCCAATGGTTGTATTGTTGTAATAAAAAACCTACACCTATTAATTTATTTTTTCCAAAAATATTGAAAATTGAGTTAAATGAAGGACTTCAAATTTTTTCTTAGAGTAGAGATTCCATCACTACCCGCAAACTAAAACTCCTCATCACTTTCATCTCATTAATCAAAATGGTATGATTCAAAGCTTTCCATGTATATATAAATCTAGAAAAAAAATTTCAAATTTTTTTTCTTACAAAAGTGATTTTTAAAGAGGTTTTTTGAATTGCCCGGGTTGCTTGAGCAATCAAAACTACATATCATACAATAACTTTTGAACCATGTAGTCAAAATTTATGAAATTTATTGGACCTTAAAGTTATTTCCTTGAAAGATGTTGTCAGAAAATTTCAAAGAAAAAAAATAAAAATTCCATTTATAGTGAGCTGCTCAAAAGTGCTATGTTGCCAAAAAACCCCCATAGATTAAGGCTTTAGGGGTTAACCACTTTTTATATGATGTGATATTTAAAAAAATATTAAATATTCTAAATGTAAAGTGCAAAGGTCCTTGTACTGAATCTCAAATTTCAGTTTTCTTGTGCAAATATTTTGTAATTTTTGTCAAAGAATTTGTTCTAGTTTGTTTGCTTCTAAGCTATTGTGTGAGAAAGTTTACAAAAATGAAGTTGAATTTTAACCCATAAAAGACAAAGAGTTCTCTAGGAGGACTCTAGGGAGTTCCGGTAAATGCCTATAGTCTCAATTTTCATTGAGATTTTTTGAATTTTTTTTGAAGATAGAATAATACATCATCTTTATAAAACTATACTATTTTTCAATTGGTGTTTGAAAGCAATAGTTATGCCACCTTAAGCCCAAAATGGAGGTCGACGGGCAACACAAAAGTTACAAAAAGTCTAAATTAAATTTAAAAAAAACTCCTTAAATATTATGTTTTTATATACATGTGAAGCTTTTATTCATTCCATTTAGACTAGTAATGCAAAAGTTATGTACAATCTTGTTTTGGGGGCAACTAAGCATTTTTTTGAAAGAATAACTTAAAGGGTTCATTTTTTAATGCAATTTTTACAAATTAAAAAAAAATTGTTAAGCTTGCTTACTTACTAAAATAATCTCACCATTTGAATTATTGCGTTTCAATTCCATCTTAAAGCTATTAACAATTTAATTTTTTGTTCAATCTTAAACCTACTTCTACTTAACAATTTCTTAAAGAATGAAAATCAAGTGTGTTTTTTTCGGAATTTTTTCACCTAGACTTTCAACTTGATTCTTCAACATAATTTTATACTTAAATTCAAAGTCTATAATGCATTTTTTTTTTAACAAATGGCAGTCAAAGTCATCTAAAATTGCAGATTAAAGTTATAAAAAACTTTTATTCCAATTTGAATTCTAATATCTTCTAATATGTATAGTCAAACTTCATGAAATTTTTACCACGTGATCTTAGGCAAGTGAAGTTTTAGATCTTATGGTTATATTCTAAAAAAACATGTTTCTGGTTTCTTGGATGAATGCAACAAAAGTGTCAATTTCAAATCATAGTATAAGAGGTTTCCCTACAAAAAGTCGCCCCTACTTGTGGTTGCCCGTCCTTGTTAGACCCGCACATGCCCTTGAATGTGCCATGCAAAAGCTACATGACATCCAAGTAGTTTAAGTAAAAAGGTGGTAACTTTTTGAAAGTCAAAGGTAAATTTGACTTTACTAGACATCGCATGGACTCTACTAGACATTGTTTGACATTTGTTTGTTGCATTGTCATGATGTCAGTTAGAACAACCCTACTTACACTACACAACAACCAAGGCAACTTGGAAGGAAAAGCGTGGAAATAACACACCATGTGCTAGCACTGGGAGCCCTAATGCAAAAAATGCCAAAATGGGGAATTGATCCAGGAACCTTATAGATTCCATCAAAAGTTCCTATCACTTGGCCATCACTCAGGGTAGTTTTAGGTCATTTTGGACCACTTTATAACCAATTTGACGACTTGAAGTAAATGTATTCATTCAAAGATATAAGCAAATATGTAGTAAATTTTAAAAATGGATTCAAGTGTTAAAGAGTTAATGCAATGGGGGCTCTTGGTCTTGTTCTTGCCAGAAAAGAAAAGAGCTTTAGCTTAGAAATTTAGTGGACTCTATACACTTGAAGAATTTACACAAGTTTTAGTGCATGCAACACTTTGGTAAAAAATACATGATGTTCTTCTGCTACTCATAATCCATTTTTTTGTATAAGTCCGCATGGTGTCTTCATGGAACATTTGGCTTGTGAACATAATTTTGTTAAATTTTCTAAAGTTGGCAATATTCCATTTCTTTGGTGCAATTCATTCAATGTCCTTTTTGCTTTTTAATTGTGTTCTTAAATCCCTTTGAGTAAAATATACATTCATGTAAGGCGAAAACAAGTGAACGCATGATGTGAATCATTCTTTGAGAGCCAAAATTATAGAAACTTCTTAAGTTTGAAGTGCTCCAATCAGCTCCATTCAAAGGCTGATTTTGATTAACTCCTCACCGCCCAACGCCTAACCACGCCCCAAAACAACCTTGCTTTTCAAGTGTAATAAGTCTAAATGTGAGTAAGGGATGAAAATCTCAACCATACAATCATGTAATGTGCATGTTATAGATGGTCTAAATCAAATTTGGGATCATTTGACCGTATAGATTGAAAGATTAGAATGTTCTAGTGTTGCAAAAAGATGCTGAAATCTCCTAAAAACACATTTGGAGGTGAAACTCGATTTCTAAACCTATTAAAATGAAAAAACTTTAAACTAAAAAGTGATTCAAAACCAAGAGACAAAGACTTTGATGGGGGAAAAATCATTCAATTGACTCATTGCGTTTGCAAAATTGTTTTGAAATGTCAAAAAACAGTGAAAAAAGTAGCAAAAAAACACATCTATAGCTGAACCTACCTCTAATAAAATGCTTCTCAATCAATCATAACTTCTTGGAATGATATGAAGTTTTTACCACAAGAACTAGACTAGTATGCACAAATTTTCCAACAAAAATGATTGAAAAAAAACCATGTCTGAAGAAGTTATAAGCCGCCGAAGTTCACTGTAATGCAAAAATGTTTGGATTTTGAACTTTGAATTGCTCCCAAGCATTCAAAACAACTTGGATTGACATGAAAATTTTACCACAATAAGTAGACTTTATGGGGAACAAAATCCAACTAACATTTGATGAACAAGATACAAGCCCCTGAAGTTGCAACCATCTCAATGCAGTGTGGTGAACTCAAATTGAACTTGCGAACTTTGAATGACTTTCAAAATCTTATTACATCTTGGATAGATCTGAAATTTTTACTACAAAAAATAGACTAGTATGTGCAACTTTTTCAACAAGTTTTATGGAATTTGGACATCATATGCAAAAGTTACATCACTTTGAAGTTGATTGCTAGAATGTGTGAGGACAGTTTTGGTCCCCTTGGGCAATGAGGGGTTAAGATTGGTTCAATCTATGAGCACCAATAGCTATCTATGCACCTTTTACATTGAAAATTGATAATTTATTCATTTCAAGTCACAAAATTACAATTTGAATTGTCAATGAATTGTTTTTCTTTTCTCTTCCTACCAAAAATATGTGAAAAATGTTATACTCTATTGATTTTCCTATAGAGGTCCATTATCCCTTAGATGGTTGGTTTGAGAGTCTCCTACCTTAAATTAGTGTCAATGGTCATTGAACATACATAACATTTAGAACCCTTCAGAGAGACTGCCTTTCCCTCTCAAGAGGCTTCATCCACAAAAAACCTCCACATGGGGAATTAAAATAAGCTTTGGTACCAAGTACAAAGATCATGGTAGTAGGTTTATAGTGTATATTATTTTTTCTGCTAAATCTCAAACCAACCAACCAAATCAATAAAGAAATGTTAAGTTGATTTGTGCAAAATTGTGGTAATCCAATATCAATGTCATTTAACCCTTTGCCACCAAAAAAATCCACTTTGATGGGTCAACAAAGGATTCACTTCAATGACATTTGCAATAATGAAGATTGGAAATGTAATTTTTATAGTAAAATCAATTGTCCACCAAGAATCCTCAAAGGGTATGGGATAATTTGAAAATGAGAGCTTGACTGCTCATTGTGGAAATATAAAACCTATAATATAGAATTTCAGACCTCATTTAGTCATAGTAGAATAAAAAATTTCAAGAAACATTGAACTAAAAAAAGTTGATAAATCTATCTAAGTTTCATTTTTTTAAATCCGTTTGATATTTCTAGTCTCCAATCAAAAGTTACAGATAAAATTCAAAGAGGATGTTTGAAAATGTAAAAAGCAATGTCTTTTCCAACCCCTCTCTAAAATTTGTCCATAACTTTTGATTGGAGACTAGAAATCTCGAATGGATTTTTGGAGATGAAACTTAGATAGATTTCCAAAAAAATTTTGAGTTCAAAATTTATAAAAAAGAGAGTGATTCTACTATGACTAAATGACGTTTGAAATTCCTACTTTAATTTGACTTAACTCTGAGCATTAGAGCTCCTACTAATTTTTATTATACTCCACATTGTTTTTTCACCTTCTACCATTCCATGTGTATATAAGTAAAGAGCTTACTTCAATTGAATAATTTTCTTATCAAGAATGGCGTTTTCGACCAAGTATAATAATACAATTGTTGAAGTCTTTAATCTCAAAGAACAATATTCTATTTTGATGAAAGTTTTATTTCAAATTTGAAAGTTTTATTGGTACTAACCTAGTTTGCAGCTGTGACCAAGGTACCAGCTTTTGCACTTCTGAATCATTTCTTTGACACATTTCGACTCGTGTATGTGTAGTTAAGGTAGGAGGTCCATAAACCGCTCATCTAAGAGCTAAATCTGAATTTTGGGGAGGTAAAACTTCCTAAAATATTTTTCAATAAATTTTCTTTGTTAGGGAAGAGAAATTGGCATCTAACCCAAGTTGTTTCATATTTTTTGAAGCTTTGTAGATTTAGTTATGAATTTCTGAAGTAGCAAAAAAGTGCATTTTTGTGGGCTCTAAAACCGACCACCTCCTCAAATGCACACCACTTGTACATTGGAAAGTACAAAATGTACTTATAGAGCCTGATTGGTTTTAGAACCTACTCCATTTTAGAACCTATTACCTTACTGATTTGGTGTGAAATAATTCACATCATTATGTTTGAGGGAGGTAGTACGAATGACTGGTAAGGTAGGAGGTCCTAAAATGGAGCAGGTTCTAAAACCAATCAGGCTCTAGAGGTACATTTTGCACTTTCCAATGTACAAGTGGTGTGCATTTGAGGAGGTGGTCGGTTTTAGAGCCCACAAAAATGCACTTTTCTGCAACTTCAGAAATTCATAACTAATTCTATGAAGCTTCAAAAAATATGAAACAACTTGGGTTAGATGCCAATTTCTCTTGCCTTTCAAGGAAAATTTACTGAAAAATATTTTAAGAAGTTCTACCTCCCCAAAAGTCAGCTTCAACTCTTAGATGAGCGGTTTATGGACCTCCTACCTTACTTAATGTTATGTAGACAATCCAATTGCTAGGGACCACCATATGTGAATTATTGTACAAAGAAATGAGAAGGAATTGTCCGCTTCATGGGATCACATTGAAGGCGGATCCTCTAGATCACCTAGGTAATTGTCACAGTCTTTGTTTTTTATTTTTGAATTGTCAGATGTATGGTAGAACTACCCATTACCAACTAGGCATCAATACCCACTGACTTGTAGGGTGCAGCTATTTCCAACCAAGGTTGGAATAGGTTCCAATTAAAGTTTGGAATGTGATTTTTTCTCCTTTGCAAGGTTGGCACTATTAATAATGTCATGACACATGTTCTAATGTAGTAAATATGAAAGTAGGAAGCAGTGAACGGGAAATTAGTTGTGGAATGATTGGAATTGGAAGACTCTATATATTGGGTATTAGTTGAGGCCAACTTTTGGCTTCCAAAATTCATAGTTAATTTAATTTAAGGAAAAAAAATCACAAAAAATTGGTAATGCCTATCATTTCTATCTTTCTACAAGGCAGTAAATTTACATTGCCTTCTACTGCTCTAGAATATGCATGGAATTGCTTAAATGGTTGACTACGGGTGGTTCTACTATAGTTTTTTTGACAAACATCCCTTTGCTCAACTTCCATCAATGCCTATACATACGATAACTTCCTCTATAATGTTTCATTTACAATTGCTAGGTGGATTACAAGGTAATAAGAGCATCCGCAATGCATACTCGGCATACAAGCTCTATAAAGGCAAATGGTGGGCCATTCCACGAGGCCGTGGAAAGTGCCGGTTTTTTCTTTAGACAAATTGATCCAATGCAAAGCCGGCAATCCCAACATCAAATGGACTTTTTCGTATTATAAAAAGAAAGAATAAAAAAAATCTACATTAAAAAAAGACTTCTCTTGGAACGAGGGAAAGTTGAATTGATTAGCACATATATCAATGCTTCAAAAGCATTGACAATAATGATTATTCATGCAAGCCCCTTCAGATGTTGCAAATTAGCCGGTCCTGGGTGGTCACATACTAAGGCCATGGAATAGGAAGCCCCAATACCTTTTGCATTGGAGCACAATTTTAATTAGAAATAAGTCCGGCCCGACATAGTGTTCATACTGTCTCAGGTCCTAGGTGCATCACAGATGCTCGAAGGACCTGACCTCAAGTTCCCCATTCAAAGCGAGGGCGCTTTGTAATCGTAAACCACTCCTGGAAAATGTCCCATTCAATCGTCCGGAAGCTTCTGTGCTGTAATGCCTGATTACGCGGGCAAAACCGCGTAATTGGGGATTATGGATTTTTCATCTGGCTCATCGTTTTCATCCCATTTTCATCGCAATTTCGTCGTGGTTTACGTCGGGCAATACCCTTATTGTCGGGCATTGCCCTATACATAATTATCCCTTTCAAAATTTGACCTCACCCACCTCAGCCGTGGGCCTTTGCATTCTGTAAGGTGCCCTCGGCCTTTGAGCTCCGCACTCAGGCTCAAGGCACCTTATTTTCTAAAAGGCCCTAACTGAGCAGGCGCCTTACCCTATATGTAATTAGGGTTCTGCAGGGCATTACGTGGGTTTCCACGCGTAATCAGGCAGGCATTACGGTTTCTTCATCCACAATATTTTTGGTTCGTTCAGAGCAATCTTTAACATCTACTTTATTTCGAAAATTCTTTACTATGTAGTGCAGAGAGATCCATCAGTGCTTCGGGTGACCAACCAGGTGATCAATGCTTCTAAGAAAGCAACACAAAGTGATATGCGTCAAGTTCATTGATAACAGCTTCACAGCCCAAGTTCAATCCAGCTTGCTCATCTCACCAACTGTAAACTCTCCTGAGTGGCATGCAAATGACAACTTCCTAATCGGAAGAATCCACTGGCACACCTTGATCCAGTAGTAAGTATTGCAAATGATTCTCGAGTCTCATGAATCCTTGCTTGAGGTTTAACTTAAAGGAAGAGAGAATCAGACATGTAGTGCCCCCATGACATGCCGAATCTTCTGCAAATATTCAATACAAACGCTTATCTCATATACGCTCCACACGACCTAAGTTAGAACAGAAAAACTTCTTCTCGAAGAATGTTGCAAACCACAAGGTGCAAGAAAATATTGCGAGGGTTGGTGCCACACCGAAATTGAACCATGCATTAAGCTTACTGGAAGTCAGATGCGTGCACCAGACGTGAAGAACTAAAATTCTGAATCATAAACCAGTTATGCCATCCGAGTTGGCAATGAAACTAAGGTGTGTATATATATGGTTGCAAAATGCCGATCTTCCAGCAACCATGGCATCCATTGTCTAACCACTGACAGATCCATTTCTTACCTGCTGGCGTCACATCTTGAGGTGCCTCACTTTCGGGGCCAGCGGGCCCTCCCTCCACAGAATAGAATTCATTCCAATTCCGTGAGGTCTCATTGAGGATACCAACTGTGTTGGGGTTCAGGAGGAGGGCCGCCGCTGTCCAGGAGCTCGACGGGGTCGGCGAAGCGAAGTACTCTGCGAAGTACCGATGGTTGGGGCCCTTTAAGATGATAATATGTAGGGGCCTCCGTAATATCTTATAGGTTCCACGCTGTGAAACTGGAACGGAGTTCCTCAACCGCGTCCAGGCTGCTAACAGTTCCGAGGCCCGGAAGTGCAACCCGAGTCCCATAATGCAACCTGAACAATTGGTGTGCCCTAAGAAGAGTTAAGTTTGTTTGGAACAATGTATCGCGTCGGAAAGTTGTATGGCGACCCCAACGAATCTTCTCTGGGGGAACCTGGGAGCCTGGCTGACGGTATCCAAGTAGTTGATCTACTTGCTTCGCAATATTGCCAGTATCGGAGAGATGAGTTACATTCGCAGGGTGAGAGTGGTGGGCGCCTTCATAAGTTGTCCGAACAATGCCGGGATTCTCGGCCGGGCGCTCCACTCTTTTGCGAACTCGGCAATTGGGAGTGGTGCACTTGTAGTAAACTCTGCAGCGATCAATTTCCAAAGACATGGATGCATAAGTGTCTAATGATATGGATGCGTTACTGTCTATTTTAACGTATCAATGTAAGAGAACTTACTAGGTGACGCAGCTATGGTAAGTGATATGGCTGTGGATGGCTTTCTGACTAAATTATGACATGGATGGTAACATAAATCGGGTATAAATTGAGATCAACCTAATTAATAGGATATGAATTAAAACAGGATATTAATTAAGGTAGGATGCAAATTTCAAAATCAATTGGAGATGAGAACAGGACCTGCGATGGGGGCTGTTTTTCTGAGCCTTTTGTCCATATTTGCGCCATTTGTAGCCATCATCAAGTAGTTCAACATCCGATATTGTTTCGATGGAATATAGCAGCCGTCGCTTTGCCTTTGCCTTGACTTTGACCGGTGCAAGTGCTGCCCGTTCTGGTCCCCAAAACTTAAACATCTCGTGCCCTGCATAGCTGCTAGCTCTCTCCTAAATATTAGTACACAAGCACATAAAATCCGGACTGATCCAAGTACAATTTCTGATTTCACGCTGTCTAGCATACATCCAATACATAACTACGAGCTAGTCAGAACGCCTTCGATTGTGAATTGAACAATCAAAATATAATGGTTTCTTTACAACCATGTCGTTTGCTTGGATTCCAATGCCCCGAAGCAAAAGACATGACCAAAGGGCTTTGTACCAAAATGGACGTAACTAAATAAATTTATCTCTTAATCCATTATAGTACGAATCTAGAGATTTCTTCCTTAGGCTCACCCTTTCCTTTGATTAGCACAAGTCAGCAACCCCTTTATCCCGAACCGAACAAAATGAATTATCCAATTAATATAAACCTAATATTCACATGCAGTGACCTAATAAAAGGCTCAATCAGTGCGTGCTTACATCGACTGTTGCTGCTGCTGTGGTTCTAGCGCAGTCCCATGCGCTCCCCCACCGTCGCTGGTGTCACCGGGAGCGGCACCATCTGGGGCTCTCAGAACTGTCACCTTCGGAAACAACATCCCAGCAGGCTGGTTCGTGGAAAACCCTCCAAGAGACTCTTCAATGGGTCTGACCACAGCAGGGTCAGAATCTCTCAATTCGCCAATCCTGACAGACGACAATGTGGTCTCGGAATCGTTCGGAGCCTTGAGGTTCTGCTGTTCCAGCGACACCGAGGGATGCAAAAGAAGCTCCGACTGGAAAGGCTGCAGATACTCCTGGAGAGGTCGAAGGTGGTCTCGGGAGAACCATTTCTCAATTTCATTCGGCACGTGCTGTACCCAAGATTCGCCTAAAAACTCCTGAAGTGACTCCTGAAGTGCTGATTGGAACCATTCGGTATAGGTAGTGGCTTCTAAATCTTCGTTACTCATGAATTCCACATTCTTGCAATTAATTTCCAACATCTTCTCCTTAAACTTCGAGCCGTGGGTTGAAATGAGGGACAAGAGGAATTCCCTTGTCAACCGCGCCAACTCCACTGTCTCGTTCTTCTCCTCAAACAACTCCAAAGTCGCATCCTCCTCTACTGTTCCCAGAGCATCCTGAAAACCAAACAGACATTCAAAGGAAACATTCAAGTCAACTCACCTCACACGCTCAATCAAACCACATCAGCACGCTTCAGAGGACATTGTTCAATCTTTACGTCACTCAAAGGCATCTACCGCACTTACACGCCTGAACACTCTTGGACACTATGCCAATCGAGCTATCACAAAGAGAGACACTTAAAGTCACAAATAGACTCAAAACTGAAGCAGAATTGGTGAGTGACAGTAGTGGCCGAGTGGCCTCACTCTTGCACAAACTTCTGGATGCCAAGTCATGGAGATTGTATCATTTTCCAATGAAGGAGATTATACAGTCATTTTGTGAACGTCAATACATTACGATATGGTTCCTTCTTTGCTGTACACATGACATGAGGAAAACTGGCCAATAAAAGGTAACAAGTAGTATACCAATTTCTCTCTTTTTAATTTCAAGATGCTTGAATATTTCACGTTCAAAGACAAATAGAACTTTTCGAAAGCAGAAGCATATTATTATTCAAGATTAGGAATGAATCACGTACATCTAGTGTAGGAGAAGTAACATCAAATGGAGACGAGTCGAGTACTGCTGGAGATGTTTTTTGACACTCTTGTTGCTGTTGTCGATGCTCTCCAGAGTCCAAAGGACATGCTCCCGGATTACTTAAGTGAGGTTCCCAGGCAGAAGCGAAGGCAAGGCTGTGCTCCTTCCACATCAACGACAGCGTGCACTCATCGACTTCATTCTTCATCCACCAACTGTGATCCAAAATATCTCGCAAAGCCGACACCACGTCGTGCCCCGTAGGCAGCGGCAGGAATCCGAGGCGTCTCATGCGCTGCATCCACTGTCTCTTTGACTCCAAACGCTCTATGCGACGCTCACCTTCGCAGGTCACGATATTCTCAATCTTCATCCCCACAATCTTTTCATAATCCAGTCGTTCTTTGTTTCCCGAAGGCAACAACGTGGCCATGAAGTCGAAGGGAATCCACTCGTGCTCGTAAGCCTGTTGCACGCGTTTCACGACGTCTGTGGAAGTTGCATCGCAGTCTTCTTCGTACAAGGTGACGATGGTGGGGTTGAGGGAGCGTATGAGGTGGAGGAGGTTGTCTCGTGGGCACCGAGGTAGAAGTTGCGTTTCCAATGGCGGTGGGTAATCAGGTAGTCCTGCAGATTCATCCGCGAGGTAGTGTAATCCGAGAGAAAAGTTCACTCCTAGGGCCTCGCCGTCTCGCACGTCGAAGTCGCTACAAGAGAGGCGCTCCAGGGGCGGCGCAAGGACGTTGAACTCCAAGGGAACATTTCTCAGGCGGGCATATTTGATGAGGTGATGGCCGATTTCTTCGTAGGTGGGGTGTGGTACAATGGGGAGGGAAGGTCCAGAGAGAGTGAGACGGAAGTTGGGAGGGCCACCCACGCGGTCAGCGAGAGCGTCAATGAAAAACCGCCATTGCATGCCGTGAGTGGTGCTGAAATCTAATATGTGGATACGTCCCATCCCCTCAAACGCTTTGAGCATGGCTCCATTCGCAGCTACGTAGCCGAAGCGAACGTAAGGAGAGAGGTCTACAAAATTCGTCAACACGTCCAGCATCCACCTACTGGCCGGCTCCTGCTCTTCTGAGACAAAATCATCACGTTGATTTCTTCCATCATTACGTAGCTAGTTAACTCATTATCCTATCATCCAATACAATCCACTGCAAATTCTGGAAACATTTCAATGGAAATTGGAGGCATCAAACCATCCAGAAGAGCGACATCTACAATATGTCATAAGTCACCATGAGTCAGAATTGTTTTCTGCGGCAGGAGCTAGCAATTATGAGTTCATTAGATGAGTTCATAATATTGTGGTCTCAGAATTGATGAGACTTAGGTTGAATGGATTAAATGTGTGCTCACCACGAGAGCTGGGAAGGTCAGCTCCAGAAAGAAATTTTGGACCCAGCACTGAGACACATCTGCGCTGGAGAGCTTGTAAGAAGTAGGCAGTAACTCGCTCGTTGGACTCGCCATTGACTGATGATATAATCCGAAGGGCAGAAACTGTTTGTTTGATAGTGCTGACATCCTTCAGCTCTATCGCAGTGGCACAAGTAAGCAGAAGCTCCTTCGGAGTCATGCCCTCGATGGCAAGAGACACCTGCGCATCCTTTGAGAATACCCAATGACATTCTTATAATTCTAGTTAAATTGAATCCGGGACTCAAACAACAAACTTTCAAAGAATTATAGTGACAAGCAGAGCCTGCACCGTTTTCCACCTCACGATGACTGACTAAAAAAAAGACATAACCTGCCGAGACTACGAAATAAACAAGAAATAAATTTCACCTAACACATGAAATAAAGACGTCTGTATTTCACCATCAATCTTAATCGAAGCAGTGGCAAATCAATATCCATCCTGATAATTGCCAAAGTGGTGACTGAGGAGTGTACACATTCGGTGGCGACAATTTAAATTGCAAGAGGAAGAACTGTACTACCGCTATCAACACCAAAGGTAATGAAAGATGATCAGTACCCTTAAATGTTCAACAAAATGAAGTAATCAAGTTAGGATCGAGAGCATTTTACCATTCTATATCTGGAAAGCACCTCCTTGAACTTGCATATACAAACCAATACTGTACCGATCACCTTCCAAACCCTCCTCACCTGTCCAATAATTGAAGGAGTCATGACTCATGGTCATATTCACATGTTTCAGTCCTATTTATGTGCACAAAACTGGAAAGAATAGGACTGGCATAGATCTGAGGTTCCAAACAAGCATTCGCAAATACTGATATCTTGAAATTTCTCCATATTAAAGAATGTGGCGATATTCAAGCCTAAACTAGTTCGTCAATCGTCAACTGTGTCACCCATTTGAAGATTTAAACTTCACAAGGTACAATTAAATTTCTAAAACTCAAAAGCACACATTAAGGTGCAGCACTTAAAAATTGACACACACCTCTATTCGAGTTCCTTATTTGGTCTATACAAGACATGAGATCAAAATTAGAGCTTAGCAAGAATCAAGAGTAGAGTGCTGCTCAATATCCCTCCTGTGTATGTTTCATGGAGAGGATGTACCAGACGTGTACACTTGAGGGGGGTCTCCTGAGCAGCACTCATCCCAAATACTATATAAAAAACTTTTAATAATGCAAAAGCTTTCTAAACAAAAATAAGACTCACAAAGAACGTATGTACAGCAAAATCGCAGTATGCAAAATGCTGAGACAATCACTTATCTTCCCGCTACTCGAGCAACTACATGGGATGTAATTGCGTAAAGCCAAACAATGATGCAAGAACGACGACACCGTATCATATCTAGGATAAAAGGTGATAGAACGTAAGACAGCAAAGTTGATAAATTGAGTGTAGACAAGAGTCATCGCCGTTCCTCGGACGAAATCGAAAATTCTACTCTTCGTGTAAAAATCTGTCTCGAACTGGAAACGATGCACTGTAAGGCAGGGGACCTGGCCACTGGGGTCTAGCATTTGGATAATTTATATGATTAACTCTGAAAGGACGGGCCTCTGACCAAAACTTGAACGGGCCTCTCACTGAACGTCAAAATCCTTGACTGTGTCTAATCCATTTTGCCACTATATATGGATGCAAATTTACTGCTTTTAGTTTCCAAAGATGAAATCACATGTCTTCAATAAAAGATTCAGATTCTTTTGTAAAATTTGAAATTGCAGAGAAAGTTTGAAGAAAATGTGAAGAAAATTCACATCAAATTCGAATATGCTAAGAAAATATGAAAATTTCATCAGAGGTGTATATTATAGTTTTGAACATAATGGTGTACACCAGATTTCCATGTCATTTTATATTTGAGATTGTGCTATTAGGCTCTCAACTTCAAACCACAGTAAACTTCACATTTCAAAGTTTTAAGGCAGAACAGAAATTAGACTTGGGAAGATTCGTTTATTAGTTCCTCTCCAAAGGTATAAATTCCCTCTTGAATGTCATAATCAAGTCTTAACAACAAGAAGGCAAAAGAGCTAAGCTACAGACTACATAGGTACTCCTTAAAAAAAAAAATCGAATACAATATCAAAAAATAATCAATATGACTAGAACTAATTCAATTACGTTAAATACCATTATGAAAGTCAGAACCACTACAAAATTGTTTTATTTTGGAAATTCGTGCTATACGATAATATTTAGCCTAAGGTAAGTTAAATATCTTACAAGCAGTGAGTCCTTTTCGTAAAATTAGTGTCGCATGCACATATAGGAATAACCAGATTACGCACACGTAATAAAACCTAAAGATGCTTCAACTTCACAACTTGACCGGAAGTTTCAACTAAAATCCAAGTTCCTCTAAAATGGAACATCAAGATGTGCTACGTACTACCTAGAGAGACTGTAGACAGGCGAAGTGATGAGGGTGAAGCTCTATTTCTTATCTGAAGCTCTCTAGATGTATGTGATTTGCACAGCAGCAGGGCCTGCGCTTCACAAGCCCTATACAATTTATCATCCTTAAACTCTCCAGGAAAAAAAAATCTCCAATAGTTTAAGGTGACTGCACCCAATTGCGACCTGTTTGTAAACTGACCCTACAATTCTTCCCCGGAACACGAGAGCATAGGGGCAATATCGGGAACACATATAATCAGCACTCTGAAAATTCATAGTTCACTCACACGGTGTCCAAAAAATACATTCTGTTCAAGAGCATCTCCAATCTCCTTTCAATTGCCAAAAAGATGCAACAAATAGTAAGACCGTGCAAAATATTGGAACTATGCTCAACGCTGATTCGGACAATTTTAGGTGATGTTTCCTTAACGAACTGACTCAGAAAAACAAACGCTCCTCGAAGCCCCGTAGATGACGAGATAGACGCAAGAATAGAGCAAAAGCTGGACTTACGTTGCAATTAAGTTGAGTGAGAGACGCAAGAAACTAAGTAAGGGCCTCCTTACATGTATCGGTGGGTGGGAGGAGTCAACAAGGGCGAAATACAGACAACACTTTTATGCTCCTTCTACAGTGTTTTCTACACCGATATCGGTGAAACTGTCTCTCCTCCTTCTGCGCTTACCGATCATCGGTGGCACTGTTCTTGTCTTCTAGTTGCTTTTCTTGCCCACCGGGCTCACATGTAAGCTGGCCCTAAACGTGCTAAGGACAACTTCCAATACGCTAGAATAAGCTCATGAGCATTGTTAAATTGCTTTATTTTTTCGATAGGTCTTGTTGATGCTAGAGTCAAACTCATTAGACCCCATATGAAATCAAATTTTTTTGGGTTGAATGTCCTTTCATTAACTCAATATAGAATTTTCGGAATTTCATTTCAAAAGATTGGCTTAGAAGTAGGACAATAACCCTATTGCACAAAGTGGAACTAGCAAGGTGAAAATACAAGAATTTTACCTTGGAGAAAAACGCAAGAATTTTTTTTTTCTTCACACATAAAAATAATTGCCAATTCTAAACTCATATTTGCAATTAAAGACCCCAAATTAGCTATGAGAGGTCTTCAACATATCCTAAACAAGGCACAAAATAGGAGACAAGATTTTATTTTTATCCCCAAATTTTGTTTTTTTAACCTCCTGGTCCCGCTTTGTCTGACAAATTGAATGTCTTGCAATTTGGAATATGGAATACTTCATGACCTTTAGCAAGGTCTTCGTAGCTTCATCATGGTACTCAAGGCTTTACGGAATCTTTCATGACCTTAAGTAGTAGGGTCCTCCTAGTTTGGTAGGTTAGTAGTAGAAGGAGTGGTTAAGTTTCAGTTCCTTTCAATGAACACAATTTCTCTTTTAAGGGAAAAAAAGGACCAAGCATAATAAGCTTATATATTCTACAGATTTTTATTTATTTATAAAGAAATCACCTTGACATGTATGTTATTTCTCATTTTATATTTTTCATCAAATTATTTTTAGTATACAAATTTTTTTTAAATATTTTTTACACTATTCAATTATTTCACATTATAGTTTCTTAAAATTCCATTACGTGACAGATTTAATTATATTTTGAATTATTTTTTAACAAATCTGAACCAAGCATAGGGTATATTATTTTCATAATTTATTACTATCTCAAAGAATGTGAATTTAATCTAATCTGATCTTAATCATCACATTGATTAAATCACATTAATAAGAATTATTCAAATTAGTGCAAGGGGCAAATTTGATGGGATTTAGTCTCGGATTTAGTACTAATTGAATCAACTTGTGTAGTCAAAATGGCAACTTATCCAATTTTGGGTTGTTACATAATCATTTTTTCCAAAAATATGAGTTCAAATT
Organism: Antitrichia curtipendula; assembly: GCA_951230915.1. Classification (NCBI taxonomy): domain Eukaryota; kingdom Viridiplantae; phylum Streptophyta; class Bryopsida; order Hypnales; family Leucodontaceae; genus Antitrichia; species Antitrichia curtipendula. The sequence continues at coordinate 24,107,359 of OX579638.1, read as the reverse complement.
TTCAATTACAAAACAAGAGACCTAATATTCTAAAGTGTAAGTATAAATCTTGATACCAAATGGATGAAGATATCTATATTTTCAAATAGAATTGTCAAACATCTTTCACTTTCTAGTACATTGATATTGAAGAAAAATTAAAAAATTAAAAAATCTAAATATTATTATTTTTTAAATTCACCTTTATAAAATTGCACTACACTATTATAAGTGTCTAGGAAAAAAAATTTAAACTTCTAATATATAGAATGCAAGATTATAGCTTTTGAAGTTAGAAAGAAAAAATCTTGGCCCTTTCGGATAGGATGAGTATATTTCAACTCTTCTTAAAGTGGGATATTTACACCAAATATATAATTTTTGCAATTGCATAATATATTTTCTTAGTTAAATATTTGTACAATTTCAAAAGTGAAAAAAAATTTAACATGAGTTGCATGGAATCCACCTAAAGTCAAACCTAACTAGAAGCTTCAATCAATCATCATTGTACGGTAGTTAAGTGCAATAGAAGGATTTGAAAATTTCTTACTTGTTGAAAGACATGTGTTTTCACCTTTGAAAATAAAAACAAAAAATTGTATTCATGTATAGTCAAAATAAAGTTAGAAAGTAAAAGATTTTGAGTTTGTTATGTGAACTTTGTTATCTTGTGCAAGACTACATTACTAAAATGACAATAATTTAGATTAGTGCAAGCTAAAAATATATTATTTTGTAGTACAATTGAAGAAAAAAATTGTTCCATGTCATGGTCAATGCCTTCTTTTTTCCTACCTTCATCTTTATTGGCAAAGGACTATATTGCTCAATTTCTATCTAAACTAAGGAGAATCTAATGGAGAATCTAATATAATAGCTTCAACAATTAAACTCAACTTAGTGTTTTGGGGATGAAATATGCACGATAAATGTTTAATCCCTCAAGGCCCATGGCCATTTGGGGCTTAAAAACATCATTGATTTTTAAGCCTTATAAGTCTACATGTCATGAAGGTAACAAAATCTCAACCGTACAATCTTGTAGTGTGCATATTGTAGATGACGTGGATCAAATTTGGAGTCGTTTGACCTCATAGATTGCAAGATTATAATGTTTTAGTGTTGAAAAAAGATGTTGAAATTTTCCTTAAAACACATTTGGAGGTGAAATTTGATTTCTAAACCTACTCAAATGAAAAAACTTTACACTAGAAAGTGGTTTGAAATCAACACATAAACACATTGGTGAAAAAAATTCATTAAATTAAATCATTGTGTTTGTAAAATGACTTTGAAATGCAAAAAAAGAATAGCAAAAAAGGGTGCAAAAAACACATCTAAGGCTGAACCTACTTCTACTAAAATGCTTCTCAGTCACTCGATACTTCTTTGATTGATACAAAATTTTAGCCACAAAAACTAGACAAGTATGCGCAACTTTCCAAAAAAACAAAACTAAAAACGAACATAGTATGAAAAGGTAACAAGCCGCCGAAGTTCACACTAACCAAAAAATGTTAGGGTTTTGAACTTCGAATTGCTCCCAAACATTCAAAACAACTTGGCTTGCCATGAAAATTTTACCACATTAATTAGATGTCTAGAGGAACAAAATACAACAAATTTTATTGAAAACAACCATTGGATGAAGGAGATGCAAGCCCCCAAAGTTGCAGCCATGACAATGCAATGTGCTAAAACCAAATTGAACCTGTGAATTTTGAACGGCTTTCACAAACTCAATGCATCTTGAAATGGTCTGAAAGTTTTATCACATAAACTAGACTAGTACGCGCAACTTTTTCAACAAGTTTTTTTGAATTTGGACATTGAATGCAAAAGTTACATCACTTTGAATTGGACTTCCAAACTATGAGAAGCTACTTTTGAGCCCCTTGGGCGTTGAGGGGTTAACCCTTTCAAAAAAATTCTCTTTGGCATGGCAAAGTTTTCAAATTTAGTAAGGTCAATAATTCTGCCTAAACTACTTTTTCTTCATGGAAGGTAGTTCATTAGATTAACAATGATGGAAATTCTTTTTATTGTGGACACTAGGAGCCTTGTAATTGGTTGGATGGCAAAATAGTGAGTTGCAAAGGTAGGAGTTGTAAAGGGTGGGACAATTAGTAAGAATTTTTCACCACAAAATATTGAGTGACATTGTATTTTTAGTCCTCCAAACAAACTTTTCTAGACTGATTACTCACTATTAGAAAATTGAGTGTTTGATTCAACATAAAAATAAAAAAATGTATGTTGATTTGGACAATTAAGTAGGACATTTTGGTTTGGACAATAATCAACACTTCTATTGATTTTATTTTGGGTTTTGGTCAAATTTGGAAAAATAAATTATTATTCCACGTGGACTGCTACATAGGCAATATTGACCATATGGAATGCTACATGCTTTGGAATGCCACATAGGTGAAAAGGGTCATGCAAGCATGGTTGTCATGTTGGCAATCCACCCATGTGGACATGACTACCACATCACTAACCACTGGTGGGTTTGAACCTGCCACCACATACTATTGGGGAGGTCACTTAGTGTATCTATAGTATACCACGTGCAGCTAAATGATCTTTTGACCTCCTATTTACTTTTTAATAAATTATAATTTTAGCCTACAATTTTGAGCATTGTTTAATCAAGACTATAAGATTCTATTGCCAAAATCTTCAATCCAAATAATATATGAAATGATTTCTAGAGAAGGTTGAAAAATGAACTAAAATGACATGTTTTTCAACTCAAGTATTTATAGAGAACACATTTAGACAACCATTGCATCAATATTCAAGAATTATAAACTTTCAATAGAGACTCATTTTTGAGAATTTTTTGTGTATTTTTTAAACAATTTTTTTTTTATATAATTTATATAGAGGTGTGAAAGTTATTTTCAGCTTTACTATGTATCTTTTTACTTCAAAAATTTGTATCTAATTATAATTTATGTATAAAATTATCAATAATTCATAACATAAACTTTCAAAGTAGAAAAATTTATTCATATTTTTTTCTTTTTTTTAATTTAAATTTGAAAAAGTAAATAGAGGGTCCAAAATCCTCGCCACACGTGACACGTGGGTTGTATAAATGCATAGAATGACCTTTCTGAGCACATACCAAATAATTAATTAAATTTCCTATAGTAAATTCTATACTTTAAAATATACACTGCTAGAGATCTCATTGTAATACACAATCAAAACAAAACAAACATCCTCATTTAATAAGAATGGTACTCCCTCCGTCTCAAAATAAATCCAAGTTTTCCTAGAAATGACTAAATTAATGCATGAATAACTTCTATTTTCAAAAGATTGTGTAGTTATTGTAGCTTCTACTAAACCAAAAAAGAAAAGCGCTTTAGCTTAGAAATTTAGTGGACTCTATACACTTGAAGAATTTACACAAGTTTTAGTACATGCAACACTCTGGTAAAAAATACATGATGTTCTTCTGCTACTCATAATCCGTTTTTTTTTGTATAAGTCCGCATAGTGTCTTCATGGAACATTTGGCTTGTGAACATAATTTTGTTAAATTTTCTAAAGTTGGCAATATTCCATTTCTTTGGTGCAATTCATTCAATGTCCTTTTTGCTTTTTAATTGTGTTCTTAAATCCCTTTGAGTAAAATATACATTCATGTAAGGCGAAAACAAGTGAAAGCATGATGTGGATCATTCTTTGAGAGCCAAAATTATAGAAACTTCTTAAGTTTGAAGTGCTCCATTCAAAGGCTGATTTTGATTAACCCCTCACCGCCCAATGCCTAACCACGCCCCAAAACAACCTTGCTTTTCAAGTGTTATAAGTCTAAATGTGAGTAAGGGATGAAAATCTCAACCGTACAATCATGTAGTGTGCATGTTATAGATGGTGTAAATGAAATTTGGGATCATTTGACCGTATAGATTGAAAGATTAGAATGTTCTAGTGTTGTAAAAAGATGCTGAAATTTCCTAAAAACACATTTGGAGGTGAAATTCGATTTCTAAACCTATTCAAATGAAAAAACTTTAAACTAAAAAGTGATTCAAAACCAAGAGACAAAGACTTTGATGGGGGAAAAATCATTCAATTGACTCATTGTGTTTGCAAAATTGTTTTGAAATGTCAAAAAACAGTGAAAAAAGTAGCAAAAAAACACATCTATAGCTGAACCTACCTCTAATAAAATGCTTCTTAGTCAATCATAACTTCTTGGAATGATATGAATTTTTTACCACAAGAACTAGACTAGTATGCACAAATTTTCCAACAAAAATGATTGAAAAAAAACCATGTCTGAAGAAGTTATAAGCCGCCAAAGTTCACTGTAATGCAAAAATGTTTGGATTTTGAACTTTGAATTGCTCCCAAGCATTCAAAACAACTTGGATTGACATGAAAATTTTACCACAATAAGTAGACTTTATGGGGAACAAAATCCAACTAAAATCTGATGAAAAGATACAAGCCCCTGAAGTTGCAACCATCTCAATGCAATGTGGTGAACTCAAATTGAACTTGTGAACTTTGAATGACTTTCAAAATCTTATTACATCTTGGATAGATCTGAAATTTTTACTACAAAAAATAGACTAGTATGTGCAACTTTTTCAACAAGTTTTATGGAATTTGGACATCATATGCAAAAGTTACATCACTTTGAAGTTGATTGCTAGAATGTGTGAGGACAGTTTTGGTCCCCTTGGGCAATGAGGGGTTAAGATTGGTTCAATCTATGAGCACCAATAGCTATCTACGCACCTTTTACATTGAAAATTGATAGTTTATTCATTTCAAGTCACAAAATTACAATTTGAATTGTCAGTGAACTGTTTTTCTTTTCTCTTCCTACCAAAAATATGTGAAAAATGTTATACTCTATTGATTTTCCTACAGAGGTCCATTATCCCTTAGATGGTTGGTTTGAGAGTCTCCTACCTTAAATCAGTGTCAATGGTCATTGAACATACATAACATTTAGAACCCTTCAGAGAGGCTGCCTTTCCCTCTCAAGAGGCTTCATCCACAAAAAACCTCCACATGGGGAATTAAAATAAGCTTTGGTACCAAGTACAAAGGTCATGGTAGTAGGTTTATAGTGTATATTATTTTTTCTGCTAAATCTCAAACCAACCAACCAAATCAATAAAGAAATGTTAAGTTGATTTGTGCAAAATTGTGGTAATCCAGTATCAATGACATTTAACCCTTTGCCACCAAAAAAATCCACTTTGATGGGTCAACAAAGGATTCACTTCAATGACATTTGCAATAATGAAGATTGGAAATGTAATTTTTATAGTAAAATCAATTGTGCACCAAGAATCCTCAAAGGGTATGGGATAATTTGAAAATGAGAGCTTGACCGCTCATTGTGAAAATAAACATACTATGTTTGATATAGAATTTCAGACCTCATTTAGTCATAGTAGAATAAAAATTTTCAAGAAACATTGAACTAAAAAAAGTTGATAAATCTATCTAAGTTTCATTTTTTTAAATCCGTTTGATATTTCTAGTCTCCAATCAAAAGTTACAGATAAAATTCAAAGAGGATGTTTGAAAATGTAAAAAGCAATGTCCTTTCCAAACCCTCTCTGAAATTTGTCCATAACTTTTGATTGGAGACTAGAAATCTCGAATGGATTTTTGGAGATGAAACTTAGATAGATTTCCAAATTTTTTTTTAGTTCAAAATTTATAAAAAAGAGAATTATTCTACTATGACTAAATGAGGTTTGAAATTCCTACTTTAATTTGACTTAACTATGAGCGTTAGAGCTCCTACTAATTTTTATTATATCCCACATTGTTTTTTCACCTTCTACCAGTCCATGTGTATATAAGTAAAGAGCTTACTTCAATTGAGTAATTTTCTTATCAAGAATGGCGTTTTCGACGAAGTATAGTAATACAATTCTTGAAGTCTTTAATCTCAAAGAATGATATGCTATTTTGATGAAAGTTATATTTGAAGTTTGAAAGTTTTATTGGTACTAACCTAGTTTGCAGTTGTGACCGAGGTACCAGCTTCTGCACTTCTGAATCATTTCTTTGACACATTTTGGCTTGTGTATGTGTAGTTACTGATTTGGTGTGAAATAATCCACATCATTATGTTCGAGGGAGGTAGTACGAATGACTGGTACTTAATTTTATGTAAACAATCCAATTGCTGAGCACCACCATATGTGAATTAATTTTACAAAGAAATGAAAAGGAATTTTCCGCTTCATGGGTCACAATGAAGGCGGATCCTCTAGATCACCTAGGTAATTGTCACAGTCTTCGTTTTTTACTTTTGAATCGTCAGATGTATGGTAGAACTACCCATTATCAACCAAGCATCAATACCCACTGACTTGTAGAATGCAGCTATTTTCAACCAAGGTTGGAACAGGTTCCAACTAAAGTTTGGAATGTGATTTTTTCTCCTTTGCAAGGTTGGTACTATAATTTCATGACACATGTCCTAATGTAGTGAATATGAAAGTAGGAAGCGGTGAATGGGAAAGTACTTGTGGAATGATTGGAATTGGAAGACTCTATATATTGGATATTAGTTGAGGCCAACTTTTGGCTTCCAAAATTCATAGTATTTTGAATTTAAGGAAAAAAATCACAAAAAATTGGCAATGCCTATCAATTCTATCTTCAGTCTACAGGGCAGTAAATTTACATTGCCTTCTACTGCTCTAGAACATGCATGGAATTGCTTAAATGGTTGACTATGGGTGGTTCTACCATAGTTTATTTGACAGACATCCCTTTGTTCAACTCCCATCAATGCCTAGCTATACATACGATAACTTCCTCCATAATGTTTCATTTACAATTGCTAGGTGGATTATAAGTCATAAGAGCATCCGCAATGCATACTCGGCATACAAGCTCTATAAAGGCAAATGGTGGGCCATTCCACGAGGCCGTGGAATGTGCCGGTTTTTTCTTTAGACAAATTGATCCAGTGCAAAGCCAACAATCCCAACATCAAATGGATTTTTTTGTATTATAAAAAGAAAGAATATAAAAAATCTACATTAAAAAAAAACTTCTCTTCATTAGAGCCAATTTGGGGTCACGGGAGGGCCCTGTAAGCTCTCCACGGGCAACGTCAGAGGCTTGACTTTTCGGCCAGGGCATGCGGCCAACTAGGCTTGGATACCGCGGGCAGCAAAGAAATGGGTCACTGTCCGTAAGGCCTTCACGTACATTTGCTTATGAAACTGGGTCAACGTGTAAGTGGCTGTACTGAGTGCTTCTAAAACTGGGTCGACGTGTCTGGTGGCCATGCTAAATGCTTTCGAAAGCGGACAAGAGGCTTGTTGGAAGAATGATGTTCAAAGATGGAGGTACATTTAATATTTTATGCATTTCTTGGAGTCAAGAGAATGGTGCCAAAGTCGCATGGCGTTGCCACCTTAAGGTTTTTTGGCGGGATAGCATGTGGTTTTCCATGTCCTCCTTGCTGGCGTGGACTTCAAACAGTTATGAAACTGAAGCTGGCAGTTGGTTACGAACAACTGTACAACTAGGTTTAGTGTGCGGCAGCATGGCTTTGAGAGATGTGACAAATACGGTAGGTAGTTATGCAGCTCAAATTCAGATGGACAAGAAGTATGCTCCTGTCATTCGAAAAGGGAGGATTATTGAGGAACAAGCCAGTCATTTAAGTTTCCCTGCACAAAGAGCAGAAGGCCAGACGCAAATTGATTTGTGGGTTGATGGCAACTTGTACCCAATCGATCCTGCCACCAATTCTACACTGGAATTCAAAACCACCAAACAGTATTTAGAGTTCTTGTGCCATGGTGAGAGCGGGATGTTGGGTTATACAAAGCGCTTGAAGTGTGCACCGGCTAAGAGTGATTCTAGTATGCAGTGGAAACCAATCGTTGAATCATTGCTGCAGAGTAGTGTCCGGTCTTTAGAAGAAAAAGTGATAGCTTATGAGACTGAAATACAACAGTTGCAAAGTCGGTGCCTTCAACTCCATGGAGAATTTGCGACTGTTGCAGCATGTCACATGGAGGAGCGCCAGCAGCTATAGAGTGATGTGACAACTCTAGAAAACGCATGCTTAGAGTTGAAGGTGTTCTTAACACGGACAGAAAGTAGTATGGCGTCAAAAGACTTACATTATCAAGAAGAGGTACGGGTGCTTGAAGAAAAATTACAGAAATGTCAAGCTAATTATGGAAGACTAGAATCAAAGTGCAGATCGATGGTGGAGACCCCTATAGGCTTTCGACAGCGAATCCGAGGGAGAATGAAGAGTCTACATGAGCTTTCTAGAGGATCGAGACATGCTAGCGGCGAAGGACCATGATAAGAGCACAATTGCAACCATCTATCGTGAAGACCGTGCAAACGTGTAACAAACTTCGAGGATCAAGGAAGCAACTGATGGGAGATTCCACTGCCCAAAGTGCAATTGCTGCAGCAGTTGCTAGCATTTTATCTATAGGCGAAGCCAATGCTCTCATTGATCAGCCCAGAATGAGTCAAGCAAGCGGTAACGTAGCAAAAAAGGTGCTCCAAAAGATTGGCAATATTGTAGGACCTGATTTGATGTTGGACGCATGCGATGGAGCAGGGGTGACTCATCAAGGATACCAAGCAATCTATAGAACATTAAAGAACCGGATTGGATTGATTGCTCCTGGGATCACTTCCAACATTCTGCCTGCTCCACACAGACTCGCTAGCTTGCAGCAAGACATGAATGCTAAGTTGCCTCAGTTTATTGGTAAGTACTACCATATTGAGGGTAGGCGTGTGATTCCAGCAGTTCGTCAAGGTAGGAAGGAGATAAAACCAGAAAAAGAGGTGATCCTTCACAGCAAAAACAATTTGTTTGTGGATCTTGAAGTTGTGCAACGATCAATGGTACTATTTTACAACATCATTGTTCAAGGTAATGGCCCCATCTTTTGAACTTACAGTTATCAAATTTCACGGAAGTCTCAGCGTTTATATGTGTCCAAGTTGCATTCCAATTTCGAATGACTTTCCAACCATGTAGATGGTGATTGTGTTTAATTGTGAACATGCGGAAGCAGAGTGCAATGGGGGACCACTTATCTTTGTATTGAAGCTGGATGAAGCGGAAGTACAGCAAGGCAAGAAATATGAGCGTGTCAACTTGACATTGATGAATTGGGCTTTGGATCTGGAAATTCAAAAGAATGACAACAGATATTTCTCAGTGCAATCAAAACAGGAGATATGGCCAATTGCATGCTTCCAGGTGGGCAAAGAATCATACAATGTGCTTGACTGGGTTTTTAAAAAAACCAAATTTCCTGAGGTTATAGCAGCACAAACCAGTGGTCGGGAACTATTTGTTGATGGTGTTGGAGGATTCAGCGTAGAATGGCATATGAGTGCAGATATGAAAACTATCAAGTGCATGCACGGCCTTCAGCATGGACCTTCCAGCAAGATGAATTGCATATACTGCGAACAAGTAAGAGAACAACCACGGCAGTGTGCTGCTTCCAGTGCACTTCATGAGCACGCAAATCGAGAGAAAGGCAAGTGGCAAGGTGGACTGTTTGCCACAGGAATTGAAGGAGAACCGTGTGATGCTGCTACTCACCCTCGGTGGAAAATGGTCTTGCCAATTCCTTTGTCCAGAACGCATATGTGTACGTTACATACACAAGTTCGCATGATAGAGAAGTTACTTCATCTCCACTTTATTTTTGTATAGAACATGCAAGATGAACAAAGGAGGGCCTTGGCAATCGAGTCTATGGGAAAGTCTTTGTTTGCTATAGGAGTGGAAGGAGGAAACTGTCAGCTAAAGAAGGATGATAAATTGTCAGGAAAATCAGGGAATGTGGTGATGAAACCAAGCTTAAGCGGAATAGTGGCAAGCAGGCTGTTCCAACCTAGTTCCTGGTCAAACCAAGATAGAGCATGGAAGGATGTGGTAATGTCTGAAAGTAACATGCTGGAGAATGGCCAGGCACAACAAAATCGCTGTTATGTATGGGAAGCCTTGGAAGAGCTACAACCATACCTCACTGGTTTGGTGCTGACAGAGCAACAACGACAAGCTTGCAAGTTTAAGATGGATCAATTTGGAAAAGCTTTTTTGAAAGCATTTGGAGAGAACCATGTTACACATTACATGGTAGGTTCATATTTCATGTGAACATTCTTGTTTATTTCTATTGTATACTCATTTCCTAACTAAGCTGAGGCTACTAGTCAGTTTTTTTTAAAGCAAGGTTGATTTACCTTGTCAATGTCTTATTCACTGATTTTGCAGCATGTCATTGTGAGGCATGGGGTACGGTTTGTGGAAAAATATGGGAGCTTGTCAGTCTAGAGCTGCCACGGGATGAGAAGTCACACCATGCAGCGAAAGCAGCAAGTCAAGCACATACATAGCATGGAGGCAGTAAAGATCGAACCAGTATTGTAGTGCAACAGTATCAACATTGGTATAGGAATATACAACATAGATATGCTAGGAAGATAGCACAACAAGTGACAACAAGTGAGACTGTCAGTGAAGATGCAACGGAGGCTACGGAATTGGTGCAACATTGGCGTTTAGCATGGAGCACTTCGGATGCTGCAGCAAGGCTTCAACAGTGGCGTCAAGGACGAAGGTGGGTACTTAGAGAACCAAATGACAACAATGTTCCTACAATGCAAAATCAAGCTACTGTTGATGGGTCTCAAGAATTGGGTACAAGCACAACCACTACCTACGAAGGATGCAACACAGAGGATAGTGAAGAGACAGCAAGCCATGAAGAGTATGTTACAGATATTACAATACCTAGTTAGCATACTGGCACTGTACATTCAATATGTAGAAGTGATTCAAATATACAGAAGTGGTCCGATTGTCAGAACTAGTATCATGTGCAGTATACTTAAAAACATTACGCTGATTATTTATGCACACAGTTTCGATGCTATGGAGGTGATGGCATTATGGAGGTGATGGCATTTTTGCGGCCTCTATGCATCCTAAATCACCAGTACACACAAGCTTGTCAGCTTTTGATGAACTAAATACAATTTTAGGTGAATGCAGCTGGGTTGGTAACTCAATAGAAATTGGATATCATACCTGGACAAAGCGAGAGTAGCCTCACTTGCTCCTTAGCCGCGGCCACCAATTCACGTGCGTTTGAAAGACGCTTGATTGCTTGCGGCAGCAAAGCTTCCCCCATCTCCTTTATGTTGTCTACAAATTCCTGAACCTTCTAACTCGTCTCGTTGATTTCAGCAAGCAAAGCTGCGGCCTCCACTTTTTTGGCCGCTGCTTCTCCGACCTTCCCCTCACGTTGTAGAGACTTAACATCCGCAAATGCTTTGCTGAAGCGGGAGGCCACGTCTTCGGAACCTTCATCTCCCTCTAAATCCGCCAATTCCTTCTTAATACGTTCGAGTTTGGCAACCAGCCATTGCTCTAGTTTCAAGCAATTCTCTTCAACCTTCAGGCATTTCCGCAAGGTCACTTTTGCACCGCTCAAACTATTGAATTCAAGGCCTTTGTCTGCTTCGACATCTTGGATAATATAGCAGAGCGCTTGTATTTGCTGCCGCAACGCCACCGCCCCGAGTTTCTTAGGATTGCGGGAAACATGACCTTCATGCAAACGACGCCGGTCTAGTGCTTCCTCCACCCAGTTCACTGTGATATTCAGCACAAACGTATAGTAGCACCCTCGCAAGTATTTCATGGAAAAGTAGGAATTGTCTGGAGTCTCACCGTACACCTTAAACCAGTGATTGCAAAAGAGTACAGCTTGAGCGCTGTCAAGACAATCAGCTATCTCATACCGACCACTCTTGGGAGGCCACTTTGTCAGAATGTCATTGTCGTGAGTTGCTGGGATTTTGTTGAAGGACAATCCCTTATTGGAAAGTTTAACCACATTGACAAAAAAAGCCTCGTTGTAGACGGCGCTGCAACCGAGAAGAACAGGGGCAACCTTAATCATCTCTACCTTCAGTGTTTCAGAAGAGGATCCAAGGTCAAAGGGTTCCGAAAACTCGGAATGGGTGATTGCATGCACCCCTTGCGCTGCAGCAGCATCTTCTACGTCTTGAACTTGGTCATCTTTGCATGGCAGCTGCCGCAACCTCTTTGCAGGGGATTGCTTGTTTTTTAGGGGGCTCCTCATCATTTTTTTTCCGTCTGACATTGTACCTGTGTGCCCCAAACCTGACAGTACCAGACGAATTTTGAGTTATGCACAATTCCACATACCCAAAACCATACAAACTAGGTGGCAGCAGATCCTGTCACCAAAGAAGGTACAATTTGAATACTGAAAGTGTTGAACTTGAAATTCAAACTTACATCACCTACATTATAATTCAAGCAGGGAGTTTAATCCCAAAACTGACCAAATCAAGTAAACATCGAAACTACAGACGACCATCATCTAACCCAGTGCCCACCTTGCGGTAGCACGAGACCATTCTAACATTGCCAGCATTGTAGTGCGTCACAAGTATGCAAACCACACTTTCAATAGAAGCAACCTCAAATTGTAGAACAAAGGACGTAGACTTACCAGAAGCTGCAGCAAGGTGTTCCAGATGTAGCATTGCGTTCTAGCGGAGTCCAACTCAAGCGGACAGTCCTAGCACAAGCAGCTAACACAACCTTCAAGTTTCCGCACAACTTCTGGTTTCCACACACAAGCACACTAGAAATGACCGTTTCATTACTAATTGGCAAGGGATGTTTGTTTCCAAAGGCAAAGCCTATCATGCTAACACACCGCATTGAAATCATGTGAATGATTTAGTGTGCTAATTTAGTGTTGCAGCAAGTCCAAATCATAACCACCTTAATTGAATTCAATGAAACCACTTCGAAGGACTAGGAGGTCAAATCGGAGGTAATTTGACTGAGTACTATTAGCACACAATCACTCATCGACACTTGTGGCTTGTGCGTCAGCAAAGACCAATTATGGTACATCACCCTAGAAATTGTGTGACAGATTTAATGTGCTAATTTAGTGCTGCAGCAAGTCCAATTCATAACCAGCTTAATTGAATTCAATCAAGCCACTTTTGGTTCATATGAAATTTGAGCTTTTTCTTTCACCCCTAATTTTTTTGGTAAGTCACTTTAATTAGTACGAAGTTTAGTCTAGTTTTTTTCACATCCTTTTTTTTTTGGCAAGTCACTTTTGGTTAATGTGACGTTTTTCTCTTTATTAGCAAGCTAATTTGAAAATATCATTTTTATCAATAATCTTTGTTAGAATTCTAGATTTTTAATACCTTGTTTAGATCTAAATGATAGTCTATCTAGAATATAGAAGTTTTTGAATTTAAATGGTCTTAAATTACCATAAAGTACCAATCATAGAATTCAAAGTTGAAGGGTGTACTTTTTAATTAGCAAGTTAAATAATCCTTTAATTTAGCTTTACATTGCAATTTCTTGAAAATCTTAAGACAATTAGTCAAAACTAGTAGTTTAGGGTCATTAAATTCTAAACTATTTTTTAAATTCCTAAAGACTTATTCAGTTCAAATTGTATATAAATCTTGCAAAGATAGCTAGAATTGACGCACAAAGAAAAGCCACAACTTCCAACCATAATTCAAAAGATAAAACTACAAATAAAAAATGAAATAATACCATCATTGTTGGCAACGGAAAACTAATAGTATGATCAATGAGATTTTTGTTAATTATGATCAAGTTTTAAACTTTTTTTTCTTAAACTCTTCCATCTTTAAACTATTATTTCAAAAGAAGATAGACAAGCATGTGATAGTTCCAAATGACATTGACATTTTTCCTTATCTTTCCAAAATGGCCACAACACATCAATAAACCATTCTCTAATTTTGCTTGTATGTAGAATCGTGTCCATTTACAACAATAACAAGATGTGACATCATCCATTCATAATGGTGGAGGTAATGTATTGAGGGAGAATCTAAAAGTGTCTAGCCTTTCCCAGCCTACAAAATAATTTAAGTTCATTACAATATAGTGTTAGTGTTTTTGTTTCCTTTTGACATTTTTCTAAAATGTATTCTCCATTTGTTTTAGTTATTGTTTTGATAAGTTAAGATTACTTGTACATTGGATTAAATTGTAAAATAGATACCAAGTATTGAGATGGTCTTGGCAACAATTTCGGGTTTGGGTTTAGGGTTTTAGTTAAGGTTTTAGGGTTTAGGGTAGGGGTTACAATCCAAGGGTTTAGGTCTAATTTGGAGAAATGGATATTAATTTATGATAAAAAATGATTTTTTATTATAACCTATTTCAAATTCAGTTATTTATTAGTTGCCACCTAAACTCACAAGTACTTCATGCAAACTAAATCATAGTCATGACAGTGTGATCTGCTGACGGCTCTAGAAATCAAAAATTAAGCAAGGCTATTGGCAAAAGGAACGTAACTTACTCATGAACTTGCACAGCCAAGTTGAAATTAAGGCCGTGACAGCCAATACTTCTCGCAAGTCACTGTCATTGGCAATGACAGCATCCACTGGTGGCCTTTCCACTACCCTGTCTAGATCGAAGCACGATGGAACAAGGTGATGAACATTGAATTCCGAGGTGAGTTTGATTTTGTTATACATCTACAATGCTCAACACATCATGCAATTGTATGAGGAAGCTAAAGCAAGGCAAACAACAAATTGTGCTTGCAGCATCTAAGCACTACCAAATCTCTACAACAAGGTAAAGCATTGATTTTCCTCGCTTGCTGTTTATATGATTCCATCTTGTTGGCAATTTCATCCAATTCATTTAGATCCGTAAGTTGTGTTTTTGGTCTGCGTGCACTGATGTAGTTTGCGGTTTTTGGCAGTTTTTTCTCAACCTATCTCTAGGAGAATGTCTATTTCGGGAAGTACTCATCGAGCCGCTGTCAAGCGCGTGCCACAGCTTCCAGAGCCATCTTCCTCGGACACATCGGACGAATTGGATTCTGGAGAGGCGATGACACTGCCAGTCGATGTAGCAAGCTCTACTTTCATTAGCATGTGGAGGGATGCATTCGATGCTACCAAGCTACTGGAAGCAGTCAGCGTGGCCCTATTCAAGAGGGCACCTTTTCTCTTGGGCAGCGACCATGCTCACTATCCGACATCCTTTTTCCAGAACATTGGTGGCCTCTGCGCTTGCGGCTACAAGTTCAAGCAACTAGCGCATGACGAATTGTTCCCGCTGATTCACCTCATTGGCACCTATCCCTTCAGCAAAAAGGGGAATCGCCATCCTCTAAAACTGATTGTAGACAGACAAACTGCGCGGGGCGCACTACATATGTACCAGCGGGTATACGGTGGGACACAGCCAGACAACGGAGAGTTTGGCACCTCCTTCATCAGCGGACGGGCTCTCTATTATCAGAGGAACAAGGATGTGAATTGGGCAGAAAGAGCTAGCGAGCTTGCTGAAAATCGCATGAAGTCACCTGGCAAGAACCCAATGAAGTTGACGCCACCTTGCTTGCGGGAGCAGATCCAAGCCATGATTGACCTCTTTGCCCATTACCTGCTTGATGCATACAAGCGTCTTTGTGCCGCTAGCAACTTGAACACAAAAGGTCCGCAACGACTAGCACTTCCACAAGCACCAATTTCACGATCATTGATGGCTGGTAAAAGTACGCAAGAAAGGAAGGAAGTGAACGCTAGGTCGGCTGGTAGGGGGTCGACTTCTACTTCTAGCAAACATGAAACGGAGCGGGAAGTCAGAACTCCACTTGCACCAGAGCCCAACCCTATGAAAGCAATGCTTGCGAAGCAACGGGAAGCGGAGGGGAGACTGAACTCTTTGCGGAAGCACATGGAGGATTTGAAACTTAAGGCAACCAAACAAGAGCAGTTACTGTCGCAGTATAGTGCTGCAGAGGATGAGTGCTGAGACCAACATTGTGAGTTGCGGCAGCAAGCTAAAGCAGTGGTGGGCAACGATGCAAAGAAGACCCGCTTAAACGATGTTGTTAGAGCAAAGAGCTACGAAGTAACCATTGCCACTGCTGCGGTCGATTCAACCAAACTCCTCCTTAGCAAGTCCAAGTCTGATTTGCGCGATTGTGAAGTCATGGTGGAGATGTTGAAACCGGAAATTGAAAGGTTGAAACTTGACATTGGCATCGTCCTTGTTGAGAGCAGCAGAATCCGACCTCAATCATTCTTGTCCTTGCTACCTGCTAAAGCAACAGATATGTCAAACATAAAGATATTTGACCCATGTGCTTCTTGCCAGAAATATTTTGCTCACTCCGCACTTGTTCCCTTCAGTTGCGGATGCTTGTTCCACCCGCATTGCATGTTCAAGACTGCATTGTTGGAAAATGTTGTATGTCCTCGATGCGGCCAAGCTCCTACTTGGCTTTGGATGGTGCAGTGGGGATTTGCCAGCAGCAATGAAACCATGATCGCAAACATTCAAGCATCCAACGCTACCGGTCGCGCTTTAGGATGGGAGCCTGAAAAGGAAATTGCAGAGGAAGCTTCAAAGAAGGTAGAGGAGGTAATTCAATTCTTTGAAGAACCAACAGCAAGCATGTTTCACACGGCAAAGCGCTCTGCTATGGATGCGGGTACTTCAGTTTGTAGTGATTGAGGAAAACGAATCCGTGGCTCCAGCCTTTCTGCTCTCCAAATGTCGGAGACAGTTCAAGAGACGATTGTTTTAGTTGGCATTCTCGAAGTAGAAGTCATTGCAGATGCTTGCAACAATGTTGAGCATGCAATAGCGGATGTTACAACAGTAGTAGAAGTCATGCCAGGTGCATGTCCTATGGAAGAGCGTGCGGTAGCAAATGAAAGCAATGTTTAGAAGCTTGCGGTACCACAAGTTAACTCCTAGTCGATATCCTAGTGTTTTGTGCGGTTTTGTAAGAGGAATCATAGATAGTAACATTTGTTGATTCAGTTTTGGGCTATTTGCATCAAACTAGGATTAATAGCGACTCTACCCTTGTATATAGTTAGTTGGTTGTCCCTAAATCCTTTGACAGGTGAGACAATGCTTGGTAAGCTTTGTATTCTTGGGCTTTGCGAATTTTCCTAAAGATAAACTTCTTCAATTTCATTTTGGCAATGGACAACACTGCTATGTGAGCAGTGAGCAGAGAGCGAAGAGCGGAGAGCGCAAATTTAGAGAGCGCAGAGCAGCCAGAAAGTAAAAAAGTTCTTTTTTATTATTATTTATAGATTTTATTATTGACAAATTTGAATATTTTAAAGAATATTCAAGATTCTCTAAGAAATAGTAAATTTTTATGACCTATTACCGTGGAATTAAGGGGTAAAAAAATCAGTGGGCATCTAAATTTTGAAACTTTTGATTTAGTTTAAGACCCAAGAAATACAAAATAATTACTTTGGTGACCTATCACCGTGGAATTTGAGGGCCCAAAAAACAATGAAGGTCTAAATTCGCAAACTTGTGATTTAATTAGAGACTTGGGTAACACAAAATTGAACTTATGCGAAGGATGAAGTCAAGAAAGAATAAAAGAGATTGACATTTTGAGATTGGTGCGTTTGAAGATTGAGAAAGGAGGAGGATGTGGTTGATTTGAATGCAAACATTTTGTGGAAGACAAATGAGGTGGACAATGAAGACAACTTGGTTGACCTAGAAGAAGAGGTCAAGGTTTTAGGGGAATCTTCAAGGACTTTGTTGTTTCATGAGAGGATGAGAAGATTATCGTCACATCGACTACCATGGAAGGAATGGATGAAGGACCAAACAATTAGCAACATTCGTTTACTTTGATCGGATCCAATTCCAGCAAGGTCAGATGATGAGTGGAAGCCACGAGCATTTAAGAGGTTGGCACAACGGAAATCAATTTGGGAGAAAGAAATAAAAGGTTTAGGGATTAGCATATAGAGTGAGACAGTGTGAAAAACACATGGCAACAATTATTGTAATGCAATGATTTGAGGTGAATAAAAATCATAGAACATGACAGTTTATTTTCCAAGGGAGTAGATAGCAAGTACATGTGAGATCAACAAATGACCAAATCCATAAGAAGACAAAATAATCCCAAGTTGGCAATGAGTCTAGGTGGTAGAATGTGTCAAGAGGCCCCCCTCAAGAATGAATTTAATCTCATTGAAGCTAAAAGTTGGGGCATGAATGAACAAGTTCACTTCAGGATCTAACTTAGAGACCTTGACAAAGAGGAAGTACAAATGCTTACAATGTAGAAACGAATGTTGCTTGCGGCCAAATTTGGTAATCATGTATTTGAAGGCTGGGCAAGTGCAGTTGGGGAGGGAGCTCACTGTGAGTTGGTAAATTGATTGTGTTGGAGCAGGTTTGGACTGTAGACTAATAATACATCCAAATCCGGGGCGAGGAATCATTGTTACCTTCAAGATGGTTCCCTGTATAGCACGAGCGGACGCAACCATTTGCATTTGCTTTGTTGATGGTACGTGGGTGGAGCGTCGCGTAGACTTGGAGTTCCTTGAAACAGGGTAAAAGTCAGGATTCGATGGAACGTCCACCTCGGAGAGGTCGAGGGGAGGAGCACAATTGTTGAAGAGGCGTGTTGGAGTGATGTGCTCTTTCTGTGGCAATTGAAAGCCGGCATTCTCAAGATTCAAGATCTCCGAGCGAGTGAGGTTTGTGCCAAGCTTCACGGGCCACACAGGAGGAATAGGAGGTCTCTCCTGGTTTGCAGAGAAATTGTCCATCCACTTGCGATGCGAGCCCTTGACACAGCGCTCGATGTCATTCGAGCAGAAGAAGAACTTCTCGGGTCTTGGTCTTGCGAATGAGTAATGGTTCCAGAATCCGGAGTAGGTTGGGGCAGGGGTACTCTTGCCATTTGGGACGATTTTGGCAGTGCATTTCTTCTTAGTGACAGCATGCATAGCCCAATAAGACTTCTTGGAATTATAAGGAAGGCGAGCAATATGCCACAACTTCTCGTCAACTTTAGATTCTTGAACGATTGTGATGCGATGAACATCCAATCCAGTAGGTGAAGGAGGCGCCACCTCCTGCACAGATGGGAAGGACTCCTCGACAATTGTAGGGAGAGGTGTAGGATGAGATCTTGTATTTCTCTGACTAACATGGGGGCGAGAGAAATTGACGGTGTCAAGGCGGTGAGAATCTTCATCGGCTCCAATAGGAGTGTCAGGTTTGCGCTTCTGTGATCCGAAGACCTCGCCGCCCTCGAGGTGTGGATTGCGCGTGCAGAATTTGTCCCCGCCAGGCATGGTAAGGAGAACCTTCTGCAACACAGTCGGGTCACCAGTTCGCTGAGCCCGGCGTTGAGCACATCTAAGCTTGAGTTCTTCTTTGCTAGGGCCATCTCCGCCAAAGCCACCTTTCAAAAATTGATGGTATGCCACAACTTGGAGGAACGCTCGAATATAGTCGTCCATAGTCGCCACGTAGAGATCACCACCCTTGTTGCCGGATGCTTGAAGCCATTTGTTGTGAATGGATTCGGCAAGGTTGCAATTTGGCATCTCTGCAAACTCTTCGGCCATCATGATTTTCTCCTGCACAAAGGAAAGATTTAATAAGAAACTGAGAAAATAAAGAAAAAAATAAAGAGGAAAACATCTAGTGATAAGTCAACAAATTTACCAGTTCCATGAAGCCACCCCATTGTCGATAGCGGAAGTGCCAAAAGGCTAGCCAAAGCTCAAGATGCCTTAGTCCATCCTCAGAGGTGCAATTTAATGATGCCCACCATGCTTTGATAGCAAGGTACCTCGTCTCTGCCTCTAGCATAGACGAGGCATCGCGATACTGGAGGCAGAGACGCTTGTGTTGGTCTTGCAATTCGTGCTTGATATATAGCTTTGTATGTTTTTCCAAGGACTGGGTCCACTGGAAGTAGCACGTCCTCTTGTGCCCTTCAATTGGAACCTTGGGATCTCCGGAGCCGTAGACGATGCGCAGGGCATTCCAATTGGCTTGTGCACTATCCGCCATGAATCCTTTAAAGTATGGCTTTGGGATCCCATGGTGAGCCATGACATGGTTGAGGTTATGCCAAAACAACACTTGAGCATCTTTGTCTTCGGATTGGAAGTCGCAGCAAGCAATGGTCATGATGCGTTGGTACGTCCCATCATAAACGTGGGAGGCCATAGTGGTCCATTTAGAGACGCGCTTGACATGGTCAAACATGATCCACGCATGCTCGAGATCCCCGCCTGGTTGCATGCGCCGAACTAAATCGACTCCACTACCGGGGCCGACCTCAAACATCTTGAAGCCAAAGACTTTGTCGGCTTCATCACCTTGGCCTGGGAACTGATTTTGTTGAACGTAGGCCCAAGTACTAACTCCCCTAAGCTTAGCAATGCCATCCATGACTCCTAATCTATACATGTATTTGAAGGTCGTAACCTTGTTGCGGAGGTGAGGAGAGTTCAACTCCTTGCAATGATCAAAGACGGGCTCCAATTCTTCTAATGAAAGAAGTTGATGTGCATCATTATCTTCACGAAGGAGGAACTCACCTACAAAGTCTTTGCTGGCCTCAAGGACAATTTTACTGTGCGTGGCTTGGGGCATCCTCTCGACGTGCTCTTCAATGAGCGCATTGATGCATTTGCTGCTGTCTCTGCAATCACCAACTTTGACAGAGTGCCGATGGTTGCCGATATGAATGCAGCCTCGTTGAGAAGAGTTCTTGCTGTGGACGTAGAAGATCTTAGCATTGCAAAGTTCAAGGCATTTAGGAGGCTCTTTGCAAATCCTGCATACAAGAGTGGAGGTAATTGGTGGA
The DNA here is from genome assembly GCA_951230915.1 of Antitrichia curtipendula. Classification (NCBI taxonomy): domain Eukaryota; kingdom Viridiplantae; phylum Streptophyta; class Bryopsida; order Hypnales; family Leucodontaceae; genus Antitrichia; species Antitrichia curtipendula. The sequence continues at coordinate 24,086,624 of OX579638.1, read as the reverse complement.
GGACCACCAATGGAGAAGAGATCCTTGGTAAAGCCGTGGAAGTCGGTATCGTTCACCGTAGAGGTTCGGTGAGCACGTTGAAGGTAATCGCAATTTTGATTCTGGCACTGAAGGTGGCCAAGGCAAGTTGATGAGCGGAACGCAAGGCCAAGGTCGTTGCTAATGTTGGTGGTCTGAGTTTTGGTCCAAACATGGCCATCGTACCGCTTGTCCATGCCCTCCATGGATTTGGCTTTGGTATGAGAAGATGAGGCTCCAACCGGGGGGAGGACAAACATTTGGGTACCATCAAACCGTGGGGGGAGGAAATTGACTTCTTCAATTTTCAATCTATCGTAATCTAACTTCTTGAGGATGTTTTTACTACCAGGCATAGAACCTAGTCTACGTAGACATTGAACAATGCAATTGGGTGGATTGGATGAAGAGGGTACCTGAGGATTTGAAAGTTCAGGGCAAGAAAGAGATGGGGTGACAAATGTGGAAGTCTTTGATAAACGAGTAGGATTCACAAGAGGAGTAGGGCAAGTGAGTGCATCTTCATCAGAGGAATCAGACAGATCAATGATTGGTTGCACACCAGGCTCACTTTTAACTCTCACTATTGGAGGGGTGTTGAACATGGAAATAGAGGATCGGAGTGGAGTAAGGCTTTCAGTCAATACCTCCATTTGAGAATTGGTGAGTCCATAAACCTCGTATTTGTCAACGCCCAACTCCCAAACCATTGATCCATTCTTGTCAAGCCTAGAATTCTCACGCATGGTTACAGAAAGCAAAGATGTAGCAGGATCAAAAATCTCGCGTTCGACCCAGATTGTACTTACTTGTAAAGAAAATCTGATGCTAAGGTGAAGGGCAGAGACAGATGCAAATCCATCTTCAGCTACAGGAACAAGAATGGAGACCCCAAGGCCATGCGCACGAAGCTCAGCCATCTCAGCTATTGTGGGGACAGTGGAGGATGAAGCCATCAACAAAGAGAAGGAAAAGCTAAAGTGTAGAATACAAAGGGCTATGCAATCAAGGAGCACAAGAAAGCAAATGGACAAAAGGCGAATTTGATGATCTGGACATAGAGGAGGTAGTTCAAGATTTGCAAAGAAAGGTAGTACATAAGAGGAATTCGGAGCTGAAGCATTCTGCATTATCTATGAATAATGGATCACTGACTACTAATAGACCCCATAATAATTACAATTCTGACAAAGAATTAGAAGAAATTAGAAGTATTCTAGATAGCGCAATCATTAGTAAAGCCGTTGGCATCATCTAGCCGCCAGGCAACCATAATAGTTAGGTAGAATTGATGCGCACTAGTTTTTTGAATTAGAACGGAGGCAACAAATAAATAATGACATGCAATCATGTCCTACAATTGGAATAGTTGCCATATTAAGAGTGGAACAGAGTAATCAAGAGCCTTGTCAATTTAGAAGAGAATCTTGCAAACGCCAGTTGTTATTTGGAGGACACCCTTTAATCATAGCCTACTTTATAATCGGATTAATATCTTCTTAACGGTGATATTGTAACGTACGGCTGTTAGACACCATGAAACCCTAAACCGCATGCAATAGCATTATGTAGACAAAAAAAGTTTAGTGAGGGATCATCTTCTGTGAGGGGCATTTGATGTCGTGAGAGTGCAGTGGTGGTCTGGGGACATTGTAGGATTCGCAAGATGCACACATGAAGGAACCAAGCCAGTGTACAGTCTCTACGGTTGATCCAGCGCAGAAGCGCAAGAAAAGAAGGGGCAGCACGACTTTTACCAACTTAAAGCAGAAGAGGCGAAACGAGTTGAAGAAGAAGGAGTTCCTGAGCATAGAAGGACGAGGGACACCTTCAGACTTAAGCGATCGAGTTGAGGGGGAAGTAGGTGGTTCTTGGAGGGCAGGGTGTAAGATTCGAGTTCTTAACCTTCTACCAATTGAGGAAGAAGTGGAGTACACAAGTTCACGAGCAGTGGCCAAGAGTGACCAGCATACGAATTTGAATCAGACTGATTCAAATGAAGAAGAAAGGGAGGACTCTGTCAATACGGTAAGTTAAACTCATTTGTTATATGAGCCAATGGCATTATTGATTTTTCTGATTCAAATTGTAGTCAATAGCACTTATATTCTGTAATCATGTCAAATGTGTGAATAGGGAGAAGAGGGTAGCAGTGGTAGTGGGAATATTTACGAAGGGACCAGTGAATTGGATTTTAGTGAACAAGAGCCGCCACCGAGACAAGATTTTGAAAGAAACAAAATTGTGGCTCATTCAAGTAAAAATTTTATACCATACATTAAAAGTGGGCAAGGAGCTAGTAAGCCCGCGGCCAGGGCCTTTGTAGGGCAAGGGACGTTGCAAGCCAAGGAAGACACTGGAGGGCCACGCGATCGTGCCATTGTTCTCACTGAGCACAGAAGCTACTCAAGGCGTGGTGCAACTTTGGAAAAAGTTGGAGAGAGGCAATGTGAGCGTGAGAGACAGAATATGGAGGGGGACGACAATCCAAGTGGGACGCCAATGGGTGCAAGCGGAGAGAAATTCTTGAATGCACTTGCAGTGAATATCGAATGGTTTTGGTTTTTTGAATTTCTATGAATGCGCAAGTTTCCTCTATTGTTTGTCGGCTTCTATTCCTCATGCGTTTCACGGCTGCAGTTTGCTACTCCACCAGTGCTGCCCGTGGCTCCATGATTGCAGTCTAAAGCTTTGTGCAGTTTTGCACTAGTCTCGTACAAAGTTCATTAGGGTTATAAGAGCATCGGAGGGGTGAGGTGGGGGAACCCGGCGGTTCCGCCAGGTTCTCTCTGCTGGTCCTCCTTCTTCAATTTTATTTCAAAAAGTGAAATTCTTGTCCATTTTATCTTGTGCTTGCAAACGTGGGGCTAGAGAAGGGGTGGCTATTATGAGTTTGTGACAACGAGACGATGCCGTGAGGTCACAACATGTTGTGTCGTGATGGACCCCTATCACAATACAATAGGGTGAATCTAGGATGAATAAATTTTTTATCCCTTTGCCACGGTGTCTATCCTAAGTGGCATACACTTATGACGTGTCAACCCGGATTTCCTTTAGTTTTGATAAACTTTTCCTTTACTGTCTCGACGTCTCCCCGGGAGAAAAATTTACTAAATATAGTAAGTTTTGGGTTCAGGATTTAAGGGAAAATTGCTGTATTTTGGTGGGGGGATGTAGATAGAGGATGAGGAAATGGATGAAGTAGACGGACGGCAAGGAGAAGAAGAGAACGATGACGACGTAGAAGAAGGGAGACAAGTGTCCGCGAAGGGCATTTCTGATCGACGGAGAACAATGGCGAGCGACGCGGAGAAGAATGGCGTTGCTGTGGAATCAAGCGGCGATGCTTTCCTTGCGGCTGTAGAGGTTAGTTGGAGCTTCTTTGCTTTGTGGTTTAGGGTTTAGGTTTCAGTATCAACTGAAGGAACCCGGCGGAACCGTGGAGTTCCCTTAGGCCATGCCTTTTCTTCATTTGTTTTTCAATTCTTAACTTTGAATACTCTTTGAGAAACCCCGCGTTTCCGCGAGGTTCCCTCAAGCTGACCTATCTTGCTTTTTCTTGTTCATTTTCAACAGTTTTGTGCTTATTTGTTCTATTTGAGACTAATCCTAGGTGGATCACAATGAATGTAGGGAAATTCCGACTTCTTTATGTAGTTTCGCCTTTTGGGGAAGTTGCTTTTGCCATTTTAATGTAAAATACTTGTTCTTCAATTCCATCTTTAGGCTTTTTGAGACACTCTTGATTAACTCCGCGGTTCCGCCGGGTTCTCTACTACTGTGTATCTTTGTTCTAATTCATGCATTCTGTTGACAGGAGTCCGGGGAGATGGACCTTTTGCAGTCCTTGGAGATTGTTCCATCTCAGCCTGTCTTCGCTTCGGAGCCACTTGTCCCAAATTTTATAGCAGTGAGCAACGACATTGCCATTGGGAGGCAAGAGGTAATTGATTTGGAGTATTTGGTGATTGATTTGGAGAATTCTAGTTATAAACATTGTATGTTCAAGTAATAATTTGTTTTGGTATTTGATATGCTCAATACTAAATCTTGTGTTGTTTGTAGTCTCTGATTCCTCTACCGCACTATGTCGAACCGTCGGAGCAAGCTGATCCGGACATAGAAGAAAATGAACTCCGTGTGCAGCAAAAGGTCGACTCGACAGCGGTTATTAACCGCCTCCGAGTTCGACCCACAAATAAGTCTCGCCTTTGCATTCCCCTCTGCCGAATGCATGCCTTGCCTCTTGTACGCCCAATTAACGAGGTCGATGTCTAACGATTGGAGAATGAATTTGTCACTGGCTACCGTGACGGCGACTGCGTCCTTTAAGTGTTGATCTACAACAATAAGGACGAGGTTCTCGACGTCACTGAGGATATCGTCTCTGGATGGAACCCACTCTGGAAGACTACTAGTGAGCGGTTTGACTCACTCATGGCGTAGGATGATGACCTTGTTCACATGGTTGGCAAGATGTTCTTCGTCTAGGAGGGCAACCATCGTCTCACAGCTTGGTATCAACATGTCAACAAGTTTCATCCTACGCTGGAGTCCTGGCATATTTGGCCGCACTACATTGCCTTGGATGCACGAAAGAACAGTGGTGTTCTCATGAATGCCATGAACGATGTCAACTGGTAAGTTTTGCCTTTTCTTTTGGTTTCTTCATGATTTTGTTACCTTCATACCTTCTTTGCTTTACACTTGCTAATCTTTTGTGTAGGTCAACTGAGAACAATCACGTGAAGTCTAGCGTGCCGGCAAAACTCCTTCGCATCCGTACCTTTGGTGCCTTGCCCTTGGAGGCTTTTGTTGACTTGATTTCCAAGGATGATTACCAGGCATGTGCCACCGCCAAGTCGAAGGTTCCCACATGGTACCCTCTCACGATGGACGTCTTCGTTTCCTTCCTCTATAAGGTAATCCTTAATCTAGTCGCTCTTCTTATTGGTTGTCACTCTCGCAATTTGCATGGGCTAACATTATTTTGTACTCACCAGAGGGAAATCTCGGCTGTTGCTGATACCGCCGCTCTAGTCTACAAGGATGCAACACCAATGAATCAAAAGACTGCTGTGGGTATTTGGAAGGCCATGACCTTAGCTAAAGAGAAGGCTAGAAAGTCTATTCGTACCAAGAGCTTTGAGAAGTACGTCGCCGTAGCAAACTCGCATCACAAGCCAGCATTCTTTGACGAGGTTATCTTCTCCCTCCTCTCATGTTTAAGTTTGTCGCATTCTACTTCAACATTCTTTTTCATATTTTTAACCATGGGTCTTGTCTCTAGATTGATCGGCACTTCTCCACCAACCCTATCCCAGACATGACGATTGAGAAGCTCCATAAGATTGCCACAGCAAATGTCCAACCTCGCTTCAAGACCTCTTGGCTCCGGTGGTGGAATTCCTCCACTACTGTCCGTGGCGGTAACAAGTTTCCCTCCATATCGCCTCTTAAGGAGAGGATTCTTGATGTTTGGCTGAACAAAGCGTCTTTTTGGGCTCAGGTCCATTTTCCAACTACTCTCCTCTTCTTAAATTCGTTTTGTACCATTCTTTGGGATGCTTACTTTCTACTTGTGATAATGCAGTTGGAGCATGATGTGGTGGAGGAGTTTGCTTCCATGGAATCAAGCTTTGCTCGATCCATTGATTGGAATGTCTCCGCTGGTGTATTACGGCCTGTGGAATTTGTTGACCGTTGGAGGATCTTTCTGTTGGACACGGCCTTCGAGCAGTTCTTTGATGACAATGCAGATCCGAGATTCTTCAAAGCCTCTGATCTAAATGAGTTTGGTGGTTGCCAAACTATACAACGCGTGATTTACAGGTTTGAATCCATCAAGCACATTCTTTTTGCCGTTCTCGTCCTCCTTCCATCTTTCACTTACTAACCTTTGCCTTGTGTTTCAGGTACATCGATTGTTCCAGGGGTTTCATCCCCGTCTCTGAGGTGGCACTTCACTCCTCGTTGACTGCTATAGCTCCGGTGCTTGGTCATACTTTTGACTTGGAGCCTCTACAGACTGAGACAACGGAAAAAGGGAAGGAGAAGGTGGCCAAGCCAATACACGTGCCCGAGGGCAAAAAGGGCAAGTTGGTTGGCACAGGCTTAGGTACCCAGCCTTCTCAACCACGTATGTCCCTTCGCTCTGGTTCCAAGGCTTCAACACCTCCTTCCTCTGCTCCCCATACTGCAGTTGTTGGAAGTCCCTCTGTCGCTTCCTCCTTTGCTCTTGAGGACCCGCCCCCCGCTCCTTCTCAAAGCAATATCACCATTCCCTCTGAGCCGCGAAAGCGGAAGGCGATTGCACCAGATACTTCAGCCACTTCTTCGGAGAAGCCATCCACGCTCACCCTTATTCATTTGAGAATGTGGACACGGTGGAGGTCATTGAACACCTTATGAAGATCGGGACTCGCCATTCAGCCTACACCCGCATTCAAGAGTTCCTAACTAAGATTTGAATACAATTTCTCTTTCTATTGCATTCATTCTTATTTCTAGGATTCAATTTCTCTTACTTCTTCAAGTTCTCACAACAATTTCTTTGTGTAGGTTGGAGCGGGTCGTACTCGATCCAATGCCAAGGAGAAGGTTCACACGGGCATCGATCTGCTCTTTGCAGATGTGCCCGAAAACCTGTGTGTGCCATGGATCTCTACCTGCTCCGATGATATTCCAACTTGGAACAGGCGGTCTACTTCATACTTTGAGGTTCTGTTTGCCTTTGCAGATGCCAACATCCATGACGACGGCATCCTCGTCTTCACTCATGCCGCTGATCTCGATGTATCGAGGGATATCCACAATTAGGCACATACTATGAACTTCTACGTGGCTGAAGATTGGTTTGGCATGAACGACCTCGACCTTCAGTCACCCATGGTTCCTACGGGAGTGATACGTTTTTCTCCCTCTACTTTAAATCAAATTTTGTTGCATTTTGTCAATTCATTGATACTAACACATTCATGTTCATTTTTTCAGACTCGCAAGTTCTTCATCAAAGTGTTAGTTCGGGCAAACTCTGTTCTTAAGGTTTGGAGCACAACTTTTGATAGGATGGGTTACAACCTCCAGAGGGATGGTTGGCTCAATAGTTTTACGGATGAAAAAAATCAGGCTATGAGGGAGGACGGCGTGCCTTGGAGAGGTGCTCGAGAGAAACGTCACGAGTTTTATTCCATCATTTTTTCCGCCCTCACCGACAAGGACAACATCATGATGGATTGGCAATGCGGTCTAGGTTTGTTTTCAATTTCTTTGATTTTAAGTCTTCCTCTTTCCACTACTTTAAATTATTTGTGTTACAACTTCTCACCATGTGGTTCTAAATGTTTTAGGTGCTTCTATAAAAGCGTGCCGCGCACTTCAGCGCCATATTGTGGCTCTCGAGGCGGATTTCAACATTTTCGACGCCCTCCTTCTGCCCATACAAGACCCTGACCCAGAGACTACTTCCCATCAGGTTGTCCAACTGCGAGGGTCTGTTTTTGCTCCGCCTCCTCAGAAGATGGCGAAGCGCAACTTCGATTTGCTCTGTGCGTAAGTTTGTTGTTTGAGTTCTTCTTTGTTTGTTTGTTTGTAGTTTCTTCTTCTCTATTCCTTGTTTCTTCTTTCTACTTATTTATTTACTTTTCTTGACTATTCAGAGTTCCAAGGGAGAGTCCAATTCGTGTCCTCACTGCGGACATGTTTGCAAGTCCTCCTAAAGCATTCGAGCTCCCTCCATATGCTAGTGGGATTGCGCATCAGTTTGCAGGGGCACCATCACCACCCCCTACTCGTGCACGCAGTTTCAATAAGCGTGTCTTGGAATACATAGATCTAGAGGCTAAGCAAGGGGATGATAGTGGTAGTTCTAGCCGTTGATGAGGCCTTCTGGATTTAGTGACCTGAGCTCCTATGCTTTGTTTTGATTTGGATTTTATATGAGTTGGGATTTGGTTTCATTTATGTGTATCCTTGCAAGTTTTCTTGTACTTTATCTTGGAATTTTGATTGTAAACTTGTTTTGATGACGTCAGCCCTAATTGCATCCTTACACTTGTGAGCTCCCAATTTGTCACTTGGGACTCGTAGAATTATTTTTTTGGAAATTTGCAATTTAAAGTTAAGAAAAATATACAAAAAGCCATAAAAAGAGTGTAGAACCAAAATAGGGTTGTAACATACCCATTATAGTATTTGGTCTAGATTTGTGCTTAGACTTAGAATCCCACCAAACCGGGCCCAAAAATAGGTAGAAAGAACGAAACGGGTGGATTTGTAGGATTCAAGTCACATAGGCCCAAAAGGGCTAAACCCCACCATGAATGTGGCAATTCATGGCTAAGTCGGTCCGAGGGATCCACAACGAGGCTATTAGGTCGGGTCCTAGAGTTAGGTTTAGAAATACACCAAAACCCCGATTATTAGCATGCAGGAGCCACTAACGCAAGACCGGGCCCGTGGAGGAATCCATAGCCCAAGGATGGTGTCCTAGGGTAAATCCCATGCTAGGAGTCCAACAACAAAATCGATTCGCCAAGATTCCCCTATCTGCAAAAGATTCCCGCATCATCGATAAACTCAAGGAGATGACCAATTCATCTCCACTGACCAATTGTGCCAGGTACGGAAATGCACCTGCACATCTTTCATGTGACCCCATGAGAGGTCCTGTGAAAAAACCCGTCATCTTCCGACTTGCAGAAGAACCTTTTGCGGGTGGTCAACCCTGGTAACCTCCAACGGGAATTTCATGGAAATTACCCAGGTTGCCAGAAAATCTCACTAAAAATTAGACTAGCTTGTTTTATGTTAATAATGCGCTCCGTGAAGTTTCGCGACATTCCGATAGCAGCAAGTACCCGAACCAGCGAGATTCTTCAAAAATTAATCACGTGGCGGGGTCCCCGCCACGTTGACCGGCATTCCAGGACCATACGACGGCGGAACAAAGTCAACCAAGAGTCTTTTCCGACTCCCTCACACCTACCGGAGACCCTAAGCTATTTACATTTCTCAAAATAGGAGACCCCCAATATCTAGGATTTTACCACGGTTTAGTTTTTAAAACTAAATTAGCCTACGATGGTATTTTGTCCTCGATACGGGGGGTAAGGGAGTTTGGGACTAAACACGGCGATCTGGAGCCAATGGCGCAATCCGTTTGACAATTGGAGTAATTCTCCAAAAGTTAGGAGGTTGGTCCAGCGTAGATAGGTAAAAGTAGTTTTTTAGGATTAGGATGAAAATCTTTGAAGATGAGGATGAAAATCCAAGTTGATAAGGTTACTTTAGAACTCTTGAGGGGAAGGTGGGGCCTTGGAAACCTATTTAAGGTCCCCATTTTTCTCTCAAGAACACCCCCAAATCTTGTTTTGGGTCCGTGGGTCCAACTTATGTTGGGATTTTTGGCGTTTTAGCCAAGAAACCTCTACGGTGTTTTTGGAGCACTTTTGGCTCCCTTTGTTGCTCTATTTCAAGCTTCCTTTGAAGGTCCTTTTGGGTCCTTCTACCTTACCTTGCCTTGCATCCTTGTTGTGAGTGAACGGGTCTCCCCTATACTTGTGTGACTTCTTATGCCTTGTACTAATCCTAAAGTCACCCCCCACCGTACCTTGGCGATGCCGCTTTGGGGGGCCTTTAGTGTATGAGAGTTTTTCCGTTATCATTGACCTTGTGTACATGTGTGCCCCCGTATTGAGTCCTAACCAAAGTTGTCCTTTTCGTTGTTGGTTGTAAGTGGGCCCACCCCCCGGGGGAACGGCGAAGCTTTGAACCTGTGACTAGTCCCAGTCCTAAAGTATGTGTTAAACACGTGCATGTGTGCCCCCGTATCGAGTCCTAACCGGAGTTGTCCTTTTCGTTGTTGGTTATAAGTGGGCCCACCCCCCGGGGAACGGCGAAGCTTTGAACCTGTGACCAGCCTTAGTCCTAAAGTGTGTGTTAAAAAACCAGCCTTAGATGGCGGAGCTTTGAACGCAGGGGTATCATAAGTCCTAAAGTTGGTGTTAAAACCAATTCTACGGCGAAGCTTTGAACCCTTATGTACTCTTGTTCCAAAGTCTAGAGTCCGAAACGTTCTCGGAAAAGTCCAAGGTTTAGCATCCGAGATTAAGTCTAAGTTAAGAGTCCCCCCACCCCTTGTGAGCCGGCGTCCGTAAAACAGGAAACCACACCAAAAATCGGGGAAAATTTACCAAAAATCCGATTTAGATTTGCTTAGGTGGGTTCCCTTAAGGAACCCAAAAAAGTCGGGTTGAGTCCCTGAGGGGTCTGGTCCAGTTGCAAGGAAGTCGGGGTGAGTCCTTGGGGAGTCGGGGTGAGTCACAAGGGGTCTGGTCCAGTGCAAGGAAGTTGGGGTGAGTCCCTGGGGAGTCGGGGTGAGTCACAAGGGGTCGAGCCAGTCGCTGGGGGTTGGGAAGGTCGCTAGGGAGTCGGGAAGGTCGTTGGGGTGGTCTGGCAGGTCGCTGGGTGGTCTGGGTAGGTCGCTGAGGTGGTCGGGGCAGGTTGCTGGGGGTCTGAGCAGGTCGCTGGGGTGGTCCAGGGAGTCCAGGGCTGGGGAGAGAAAGAGAGAACAAAAAAAACAAAGAGAAAGGTTGGGATTAGTGGGAGAAAGGTTGGGATTAGTGGGGGTTAGGAGAAGGCTAAAGGGGTTGAAATCAAGGGAAAGAAAACAAACACAAAAGGGAGGAGAATATGGGGAAGTAGAAAGAAGGGATAAGTCGCACCTCCATACCTGCATCAAACAACTCTCAACTCTCACCAAAATCACAACTATACGCAATGAAGGGAGGTTAGTGAGTTATAGAATTAAATAGGAGAAGGGGGAGAGAGACGATAAATAGTGCCCTAGGCTTAGCTAAATAGGTGTTAGAAAGGAAATCTCGAGGATTCATAGTGACCATTAGGAAGTAGGATTAGGATGACACGAAGACAAGGTTGTGTAAGAGGTTAGGAGGGACATTAAAACTTCTTGGGGTTTGAATCTATAGTTGTAAGACACCCCATCAAAGCTTAGGTAGAATAGTGTTAGTGTAGAAAGAGAGGAAGGGAAAGAAAAGGAGAGAGAAGAAAGGAGGGGAGAAAGAAAGAGGTTAGATTGCACGGATCCTAATTTTCGAAACATAAGTGGTGAAATTGGGAAAAGGTCCCACCACCCAAGGGCCACCATGGAGTATGGGAATGTACGCACGAATGCGGACGAGCGTATTTCCGACATTGGAAGTGACGAGGTGAGTTCTTGAGTCCATACTTGGTGTTGTGTTTTTTCCTCTTTAGCATTGATCTCCTTAATTAGCCCTTTCCACGTGAAAGGTATACCGTGATAAGAAAAGATAAAAATTAGAAATAGAAGTTAAAATTTAGAGTTACAATTAGGAGTAAAAATTTCAAGTTAAAAATTAGGAGTAAAAATTTCGAGTTAAATTTAGGAGTAAAAATCTGGAGTTAAAAATTAGGAGTAAACAATTAGGAGTTAAAATTAGGAGTAAACATTTAGAGGCAAATTCAGGAGTTAAAATTAGGAGTTAAAATTAGGAGTAAACATTTAGAGTTAAATTTAGGAGTAAAAATTAGGAGTTAAAATTAGAAGTAACCATTTAGAGTTAAATTTAGGAATAAAAATTTAGAGTTATATTTAGAAGTTAGGAATTAAAGGAAAAAACTTAAGCTTAGGGTTAGCCGTAAGGTTGAAACTTCTGGGAGAAGTGTCAACCCTCCAAAAATTAGTATTCAACACTTATGGAAGGAACATAAAGTTCCCCGCTCACGTAGTTAAGGACGTTAGAAATGACGCCAACTACCCAGCCAACCCTATACATAATTACATAGGATAGACAGTTAAAGAGGTAGGAATTACCAATCACCTTTGCTCATCACAGTCAGCTTGCGAGTTATACATGCAATTCTAATAGTATTTGCTGCCATCCACGACACTCAGAAAAATTTAGCACAAAAGATCCATTGCTTGGAAGGCACAGTGGACCGCGCTCACAACACCCCCTTATATTTAAAAAGGTGGATAAAGGCATAGAACCTGGTCGGTGTTCGCCCGATTACCAAGGGTGGGTAATCTTGCGCCCACAACACTATAGAAAAACAATTCTACAAAGTCCTTCATTAGAAATTCAGTGTTCAACGCCTTTAGATTTTACTTATAGCTAGATTTAATTAGATGTAAGAATTCCACGGAATTAGGGTACATTTCAAACAAAATCTCGGCAAATAATTTTTGAAACTTCATGGAATTGGGGTACATTTTAAACAAATTTGGCTTAAAATAACTCCAAATTCCACGGTAATAGGTACTCTTTATGTCGAAATTGATTATCAAAATTTGAATTCTCTGCTCTCCAAACTCCGCTCTCTGTTCTCCGCTCTCTGCTCTCTACTTTCCGCTCACAGTCACTACTAAGTTTCCCCTGTCATAGTCATGTACGCTACAGCCATGCGAGGCTTCCATTATTTTTAGATATCATATGTGCAATATTTGTTGTGGAATATTTTCTCTAGTTGTCATTTTTCTAAGATGTATTCATGCTTTTCTTTTGCAATTGTGTGCCTGTTGCAAGCAAAATGTAGGGATTTCTGTTGTCCTTGTATACTAGTAAAGGATATATTTGTTGTCTAGTTTCATTTCTTTCAACATTTCAGCATTCATACGCAAATATCAAAAAGTGTTTGGCATTTCAATGTGTCAAAAATAGAAGTGTTTGTGTTCACAAAAGTCGCCATCCGGTGCGGCAGCTCTACTATAGTGCTGCAGCATTGCTGCATTGCTGCTCTAGCATTACTATATCTGTGAGTCTACAAACCAACTTATATCTTAGAATCCTACAACCAAAACATACTCTAAAACAAAAACTTAAGCATATATATGACTTCACATGTCTCGTTGCTACTATGTTGAAACCATTATGAACCTCCCATTTGCTGGTAGCACTTGCTGGATCTCTGTAGATCGCTTAGCCCTTGCATTAATCTGGAGAAATATGAGCACAAATCAAGTGTTAATGAACATCAACATCCTTGACCACTTCCTGAATCCTAAAGACAAAATTCATTCATATAATTTCATACATGTTGCGTCTAGATTGATCGACAATGTAATTACCTTGAAGGGTGGAAGACCAGGTCGATCAACCAAGAGATCATACTCATCTGGAACATCTTGCTTGCCCAATACAATGGCAATTTTGTGTCGAATGTGAGACACTGGCCACGACTTGCCAACTTCAAAGGAAGGCAGCTCCATATTGCCAAATTGGACAATCAACTTGACCATTACTGGAATTGTAACTTGGTCTATGGCAATCCAGTTATCTCTTCCATGACCAGCCTCGAACCTCGTGTATTGGAAATTTGCATACAGAACCTGCCGTCCAAGATGGTACCGGAAGATGATGGTATCTGTATTGACAGCACACTTTGTAATGTCTTGACCAATGACAAACTTCTCCGCCCAACCAGAGTCCATGAGATCGCTCAGTAGTTCAAGGCGGGGACGCTGAAATATGTACATGGTTGCTATCCGACGCACGTCCTTTGCTGCTGTTGAGAAGAGATCGACCATGACATGAATGGGCATAAACCAGTGGATATGAGCGGCCGCGCTTCCAGTGGACGGTTTCATTGCGGCAGCAAAGTCAATGGCCAATCTGTAACGAAATGCCTCGGAGGTTTGCATGTCGAGTATTGGCCAACCAGGTTCATCTAAAGCTAGCAACGGAATCGGCTCCAAATGGCCATATAGTTCTACCCCTGCTGGCGGCACATACACTGCTCGTAGGTAGAAGGTACCATTGTCCATCAAGTCATGATGGCGTCTGTCATTCCTCGTAGCCTCTCCCACTTCGTGATGCAGCACAAGTATGATGTCCAATATGGAAGAAAGATGCACCTAGTCTTTCCAAAACGATGCATACAAGTAGTTGGCACAACGCGGTTCGTTATGTGCAATGGCAGGATCCAGCAGGATTTGTCGACGAAGGTAAGCATGCCTCACCAACACCGCTTTCAGCTTAGGTGCCCATGTAATAGTTCCACCACTCCATCTAAACTCCTTGATCTGGGCCTTCCATGCTCCCGCACCAGATTCTTCACCATGTGTCCGAGCATCCTTTCCCCAATGGCTTCTAAAAGCAGCTTGTAATGTCACCCATGAATCAATCTCCAACTGCATTGGTATCCATGCTCCATTGACATCTTGGTCGTTGTAAACCACAATGCTACAAACTTCTGGCTTTGGCACACGATTGCGCAACATTTTGCCAACTGTTCTACCACTGCGGCCGCAACTAAAATCTTCCCCGACAAATGTGTTGTTTAAATGAAGCGCTCTTTCCTGCAATGGACTTGGTAATTGCAGCACTCTCCTGCCAATTCAAATGCTGTCGTGTCCCCCTTGTGCCTACATGTTGTCCACCATGGCGACATTTTTCTATTTTTTATTTCAAAAGGGTAGATTAAAATAAGGCTACTTGTGCTGATAGCAATACAAAGTACCGCTCTTGAGTTTTAAGCAAGGACAACGTGGAAACTAATTGTTAATCGCACCACTCCTTGGACTCAAGTGTTTCTGTGGTTTGAACGCGAGTACAAGCACGACGCAAGGAAGGAGCTCACTGACTGAATCCCCAAACTTCACAGCTTGTGGTCCATGTTGTCACTAATAGTGCCAGCGCGTCTGTACTAGAGTTTTCAGCCGGGCAACATCCTTGTGTCCAGTGAGTGGAAAATTCAAAGGGCCCTCCCTTGATCCCAAATTGGTTCTAATGAGAATGTCGAGGGAAAGTTGAATTGATTAGCACATATATCAATGCTTCAAAAGCGTTGACAATAATGATTATTCTTGCAAGCCCCTTCATATGTTGCAAATTAGCCAGTCCCAGGTAGTCACATACTAAGGCCATGGAATAGGAGGCCCCAATACCTTTTGCATTGGAGCACAATTTTAATTAGAAATAAGTCCGGGCTCGACAGAGTGTTCATACTGTCTCGAGTCTTGGGTGCATCGCAGATGCTCTAAGGACTTGACCTCAAGTTCCCCATTCAAAGCGAGGGCGCTTCATAATCGTAAACCACTCTTGGGAAATGTCGCGTTCAATCGGCGGGAAGCTTCTGTGCCGTAATGCCTAATTACGCGGACAAAACTGCGTAATTGGGGATTATGGATTTTTCATCTGTTTTCTCATCCCATCACATCTCATCGTTTTCATCCCATTTTCATTGCAATTTCGTTGTGGTTTACGTTGAGCAATACCCTTATTGTCGGGCATTGCGCCAAATAATTGGCCCTCCTCGTCGGGCTCCACCCTCCTCGTCGGCCGGTTATTTGGCGCAATGCCCGACAATAAGGGCATTGCCCTATACATAATTATCCCTTTCAAAATTTGACCTCACTCACCTCAGCCGTGGGCCTTTGCATTCTGTAAGGTGCCCTCGGCCTTTGAGCTCCGCACTCAGGCTCAAGGCACCTTATTTTCTAAAAGGCCCTAATTGAGCAGGCACCTTACCCTATATGTAAACCACTATTGAGAAATGTCCCATTCAATCGGCAGGAAGCTTCTGTGCCGTAATGCCCAATTACGCAGGCAAAACCATGTAATCGGGGATTACGGATTTTTCATCCGGCTCATCATTTTCATCCCATTTTCATCGCAAGTTCGTTGGGCAATACCCTTATCGTCGGGCATTGCGCCAAATAATTGGCCCTCCTCATCGGCCGATTATTTGGCGCAATGCCCGACGATAAGGGCATTGTTCTATATGTAATTAGGGTTCTGCAGGGCATTACGTGGGTTTCCACGCGTAATCAGGCAGGCATTACGGTTTCTTCATCCACAATATTTTTGGTTCGTTCAGAGCAATCTTTAACATCTACTTTATTTCGAAAATTCTTTACTATGTAGTGCAGAGAGATCCATCAGTGCTTCGGGTGACCAACCAGGTGATCAGTGCTTCTAAGAAAGCAACACAAAGTGATATGCGTCAAGTTCATTGATAACAGCTTCACAGCCCAAGTTCAATCCAGCTTGCTCATCTCACCAAGTTCAATCCAGCTTGCTCATCTCACCAACTGTAAACTCTCCTGAGTGGCATGCAAATGACAACTTCCTAATCGGAAGGATCCACTGGCACACCTTGATCCAGTAGTAAGTATTGCAAATGATTCTTGAGTCTCATGAATCCTTGCTTGAGGTTTAACTTAACCCCTCACTGCCGAAGCTCTAACCATGTCAAAAGACAACCTTGCTTTTCAAGTGTTATAAATCTAAATGTGAGTAAGGTATAAAAATCTCAACCGTACAATATTATAGTGTGCATGTTGTAGATGGTGTAAATCAAATTTGGGGTCATTTGACCGTATAGATTGAAAGATTATAATGTTTTAGTGTTGAAAAAAGATGTTGAAATTTTCCTAAAAACACATTTCGAGGTGGAATTCGATTTCTAAACCTACTCAAATGAAAAAACTTTAAACTACAAGGTGATTCGAAACCAAAAGACAAACAATTTGGTGGAAAAAAAACACATTTAATTGACTCATTGCATTTGCAAAGTTGTTCTGAAAAAAGTAGCAAAAAAACACATCTACAGCTGAACCTACCTCTGCTAAAATGCTTCTCAGTCAATCATATCTTCTTGGATTGATATGAAATTTTTACCACAAGAACTAGACTAGTATGTGAAACTTTTCCAACAAAAAGTATTGAAAAAAACTCCTGTTTGAAGAAGTTATAAGCCACCAAAGTTCACTGTAATGCAAAAATGTCTAGATTTTGAACTTCGAATTGCTCCCAAGCATTCAAAACAACTTGGGTTGACATGGAAATTTAACCACAATAACTAGACTTAAAGGGGAACATAACACAACAAATTTGATTGAAAACGAACATTGGATGAAGGAGATACAAGCCCCCGAAGTTGCAGCCTTCAAATGCAGTTTGGTGAATTCAAATTGAACCTACTAGAAGAGAGAGCGCACCTTTACCAACAAGTTTTATTGAGTTTGGACATCGGATGCAAAAGTTACAGCACTTTGAATTTTCTGTGAGGACACTTTTCGTCCCCTCCGGCGATGAGGGGTTAAAGGAAGAGAGAATCAGACATGTAGTGCCCCCATGACATGCCGAATCTTCTGCAAATATTCAATAGAAACTCTTATCTCATATACGCTCAAAACAACCTAAATTAGGACAGAAAAACTTCTCCTGGAAGAATGTTGCAAACCACAAAGTACAAGAAAATATTGCGAGAGTTGGTGCCACACCGAAATTGAACCATGCATTAAGCTTACTGGAAGTCAGATGCGTGCACCAGGCGTGAAGAACTAAAATTCTGAATCATAAACCAGTTATGCCATACGAGTTGGCAATGAAGCTAAGGTGTGTATATATATGATTGGTTGCAAAATGCCGATCTTCCAGCAACCATGGCATCCATTGTCTAACCACTGACAGATCCATTTCTTACCTGCTGGCGTCATATCTTGAGGTGCCTCACTTTCGGGGCCAGCGGGCCCTCCCTCCACAGAATAGAATTCATTCCAATTCCGTGAGGTCCCATTGAGGATACCAACTGTGTTGGGGTTCAGGAGGAGTGCCGCCGTCCATTCGCTCGACGGGGTCGGCGAAGCGAAGTACCGGTGGTTGGGCCCCTTTAAGATGATAATATGTAGGGGCCTCCGTAATATCTTGTAGGTTCCACGTTGTGGAACTGGAACGGAGTTCCTCAACCGCGTCCAGGCTGCGAACGGTTCCGAGGCCCAAAATTGCAACCCGAGTCCCATAATGCAACCTGAACAATTGGTGTGCCCTAAGAAGAGTTAAGTTTGTTTGGAACAATGTATCGCGTCGGAAAGTTGTATGGCGACCCCAACGAACCATCTGTAGAGGAACCGGGGAGCCTGGCTGACGGTATCCAAGAAGTTGATCTACTTCCTTCGCAATATTGCCAGTATCGGAGAGATGAGTTACATTCGCAGGGTGAGAGTGGGCGCCTTTATAAGTTGTCCGAACAATGCCGGGATTCTCGTCCATGCGCTCCACTCTTTTGCGTGCTGGGCAACTGGGAGTGGTGCACTTGTAGTAATTTCTGCAGCGATCAATTTCCAAAGACATGGATGCATAAGTGTCTAATGATATGGATGCGTTACTGTCTATTTTAACGTATCAATGCAAGAGAACTTACTAGGTGACGCAGCTATGGTAAGTGATATGGCTATGGATGGCTTTCTGACTAAATTATGACATGGATGGTAACATAAATCGGGTTTAAATTGAGATCAACCTAATTAATAGGATATGAATTAAAACAGGATATTAATTAAGGTAGGATGCAAATTTCAAAATGAATTGGAGATGAGAACACGACCTGGGATGGGGGCTGTTTCTCTTAGCCCTTGATCCATACTGGCGCCATTTGTAACCATCATCAAGTAGATCAACTTCCGATATTGTTTCGATGGAATATTGTGGCCGCCGCTTTGAGTTTGCCTTGACTTTGACCGGTGCAAGTGCTGCCCGTTCTGGTCCCCAAAACTTAAACATCTTGGGCCCTGCATAGCTGCTAGCTCTCTCCTAAATATTAGTACACAAGCACATAAAATCCGGACTGATCCAAGTACAATTTCTGATTTCACGCTGTCTAGCATACATCCAATACATAACTACGAGCTAGTCAGAACGCCTTCGATTGTGAATTGAACAATCAAAATATAATGGTTTCTTTACAACCATGTCGTTTGCTTGGATTCCAATGCCCCGAAGCAAAAGACATGACCAAAGGGCTTTGTACCAAAATGGACGTAACTAAATAAATTTATCTCTTAATCCATTATAGTACGAATCTAGAGATTTCTTCCTTAGGCTCACCCTTTCCTTTGATTAGCACAAGTCAGCAACCCCTTTATCCCGAACCGAACAAAATGAATTATCCAATTAATATAAACCTAATATTCACATGCAGTGACCTAATAAAAGGCTCAATCAGTGCGTGCTTACATCGACTGTTGCTGCTGCTGTGGTTCTAGCGCAGTCCCATGCGCTCCCCCACCGTCGCTGGTGTCACCGGGAGCGGCACCATCTGGGGCTCTCAGAACTGTCACCTTCGGAAACAACATCCCAGCAGGCTGGTTCGTGGAAAACCCTCCAAGAGACTCTTCAATGGGTCTGACCACAGCAGGGTCAGAATCTCTCAATTCGCCAATCCTGACAGACGACAATGTGGTCTCGGAATCGTTCGGAGCCTTGAGGTTCTGCTGTTCCAGCGACACCGAGGGATGCAAAAGAAGCTCCGACTGGAAAGGCTGCAGATACTCCTGGAGAGGTCGAAGGTGGTCTCGGGAGAACCATTTCTCAATTTCATTCGGCACGTGCTGTACCCAAGATTCGCCTAAAAACTCCTGAAGTGACTCCTGAAGTGCTGATTGGAACCATTCGGTATAGGTAGTGGCTTCTAAATCTTCGTTACTCATGAATTCCACATTCTTGCAATTAATTTCCAACATCTTCTCCTTAAACTTCGAGCCGTGGGTTGAAATGAGGGACAAGAGGAATTCCCTTGTCAACCGCGCCAACTCCACTGTCTCGTTCTTCTCCTCAAACAACTCCAAAGTCGCATCCTCCTCTACTGTTCCCAGAGCATCCTGAAAACCAAACAGACATTCAAAGGAAACATTCAAGTCAACTCACCTCACACGCTCAATCAAACCACATCAGCACGCTTCAGAGGACATTGTTCAATCTTTACGTCACTCAAAGGCATCTACCGCACTTACACGCCTGAACACTCTTGGACACTATGCCAATCGAGCTATCACAAAGAGAGACACTTAAAGTCACAAATAGACTCAAAACTGAAGCAGAATTGGTGAGTGACAGTAGTGGCCGAGTGGCCTCACTCTTGCACAAACTTCTGGATGCCAAGTCATGGAGATTGTATCATTTTCCAATGAAGGAGATTATACAGTCATTTTGTGAACGTCAATACATTACGATATGGTTCCTTCTTTGCTGTACACATGACATGAGGAAAACTGGCCAATAAAAGGTAACAAGTAGTATACCAATTTCTCTCTTTTTAATTTCAAGATGCTTGAATATTTCACGTTCAAAGACAAATAGAACTTTTCGAAAGCAGAAGCATATTATTATTCAAGATTAGGAATGAATCACGTACATCTAGTGTAGGAGAAGTAACATCAAATGGAGACGAGTCGAGTACTGCTGGAGATGTTTTTTGACACTCTTGTTGCTGTTGTCGATGCTCTCCAGAGTCCAAAGGACATGCTCCCGGATTACTTAAGTGAGGTTCCCAGGCAGAAGCGAAGGCAAGGCTGTGCTCCTTCCACATCAACGACAGCGTGCACTCATCGACTTCATTCTTCATCCACCAACTGTGATCCAAAATATCTCGCAAAGCCGACACCACGTCGTGCCCCGTAGGCAGCGGCAGGAATCCGAGGCGTCTCATGCGCTGCATCCACTGTCTCTTTGACTCCAAACGCTCTATGCGACGCTCACCTTCGCAGGTCACGATATTCTCAATCTTCATCCCCACAATCTTTTCATAATCCAGTCGTTCTTTGTTTCCCGAAGGCAACAACGTGGCCATGAAGTCGAAGGGAATCCACTCGTGCTCGTAAGCCTGTTGCACGCGTTTCACGACGTCTGTGGAAGTTGCATCGCAGTCTTCTTCGTACAAGGTGACGATGGTGGGGTTGAGGGAGCGTATGAGGTGGAGGAGGTTGTCTCGTGGGCACCGAGGTAGAAGTTGCGTTTCCAATGGCGGTGGGTAATCAGGTAGTCCTGCAGATTCATCCGCGAGGTAGTGTAATCCGAGAGAAAAGTTCACTCCTAGGGCCTCGCCGTCTCGCACGTCGAAGTCGCTACAAGAGAGGCGCTCCAGGGGCGGCGCAAGGACGTTGAACTCCAAGGGAACATTTCTCAGGCGGGCATATTTGATGAGGTGATGGCCGATTTCTTCGTAGGTGGGGTGTGGTACAATGGGGAGGGAAGGTCCAGAGAGAGTGAGACGGAAGTTGGGAGGGCCACCCACGCGGTCAGCGAGAGCGTCAATGAAAAACCGCCATTGCATGCCGTGAGTGGTGCTGAAATCTAATATGTGGATACGTCCCATCCCCTCAAACGCTTTGAGCATGGCTCCATTCGCAGCTACGTAGCCGAAGCGAACGTAAGGAGAGAGGTCTACAAAATTCGTCAACACGTCCAGCATCCACCTACTGGCCGGCTCCTGCTCTTCTGAGACAAAATCATCACGTTGATTTCTTCCATCATTACGTAGCTAGTTAACTCATTATCCTATCATCCAATACAATCCACTGCAAATTCTGGAAACATTTCAATGGAAATTGGAGGCATCAAACCATCCAGAAGAGCGACATCTACAATATGTCATAAGTCACCATGAGTCAGAATTGTTTTCTGCGGCAGGAGCTAGCAATTATGAGTTCATTAGATGAGTTCATAATATTGTGGTCTCAGAATTGATGAGACTTAGGTTGAATGGATTAAATGTGTGCTCACCACGAGAGCTGGGAAGGTCAGCTCCAGAAAGAAATTTTGGACCCAGCACTGAGACACATCTGCGCTGGAGAGCTTGTAAGAAGTAGGCAGTAACTCGCTCGTTGGACTCGCCATTGACTGATGATATAATCCGAAGGGCAGAAACTGTTTGTTTGATAGTGCTGACATCCTTCAGCTCTATCGCAGTGGCACAAGTAAGCAGAAGCTCCTTCGGAGTCATGCCCTCGATGGCAAGAGACACCTGCGCATCCTTTGAGAATACCCAATGACATTCTTATAATTCTAGTTAAATTGAATCCGGGACTCAAACAACAAACTTTCAAAGAATTATAGTGACAAGCAGAGCCTGCACCGTTTTCCACCTCACGATGACTGACTAAAAAAAAGACATAACCTGCCGAGACTACGAAATAAACAAGAAATAAATTTCACCTAACACATGAAATAAAGACGTCTGTATTTCACCATCAATCTTAATCGAAGCAGTGGCAAATCAATATCCATCCTGATAATTGCCAAAGTGGTGACTGAGGAGTGTACACATTCGGTGGCGACAATTTAAATTGCAAGAGGAAGAACTGTACTACCGCTATCAACACCAAAGGTAATGAAAGATGATCAGTACCCTTAAATGTTCAACAAAATGAAGTAATCAAGTTAGGATCGAGAGCATTTTACCATTCTATATCTGGAAAGCACCTCCTTGAACTTGCATATACAAACCAATACTGTACCGATCACCTTCCAAACCCTCCTCACCTGTCCAATAATTGAAGGAGTCATGACTCATGGTCATATTCACATGTTTCAGTCCTATTTATGTGCACAAAACTGGAAAGAATAGGACTGGCATAGATCTGAGGTTCCAAACAAGCATTCGCAAATACTGATATCTTGAAATTTCTCCATATTAAAGAATGTGGCGATATTCAAGCCTAAACTAGTTCGTCAATCGTCAACTGTGTCACCCATTTGAAGATTTAAACTTCACAAGGTACAATTAAATTTCTAAAACTCAAAAGCACACATTAAGGTGCAGCACTTAAAAATTGACACACACCTCTATTCGAGTTCCTTATTTGGTCTATACAAGACATGAGATCAAAATTAGAGCTTAGCAAGAATCAAGAGTAGAGTGCTGCTCAATATCCCTCCTGTGTATGTTTCATGGAGAGGATGTACCAGACGTGTACACTTGAGGGGGGTCTCCTGAGCAGCACTCATCCCAAATACTATATAAAAAACTTTTAATAATGCAAAAGCTTTCTAAACAAAAATAAGACTCACAAAGAACGTATGTACAGCAAAATCGCAGTATGCAAAATGCTGAGACAATCACTTACATTAACAGCAGATGGAGAAGACATGTGCTGCTGAAGATGGTTCAACAAAACCTTGTAACCAATATGACTCTTTGACACTGGTCGGCAAACTTCAAAGTGATTGTCTCTGTCAATCTTGTGCCACTCCCAGCTGAGCAATAGCCCTTCCCAGGAATTTTCTGTAACAAGAAGGGATTTCTGCATAGGTAGTTCAAAAGTGTTGAATTGATTTGATAGGTCAGGAAGTTGGCAAAAAATGATCTACAAATCCTACGTACTATCATGAGGTACATGAGCTGCGACTTAGCACTGCAGTGCTGCACATGGCCGTGAAACTAATGCCGACGATTGCCTACACAGACATCCTATGTAAAATACACGAACACAAGCCACCCCATGATCGCTGTCTAAACGAACGATATATATGACAATATCCAAGGCCCCTTTAGACGGTCAAACTTGATCTTTCAACATTATGAAGATAAGCGGTTTACCTTGCTCATGGGCTTCCCTTCCAGAAAAGAAAGAAGTTTCGTCTTCCGTGGAACCGCATTTTCAAAATCTCTGCTCAATTGAATCATGTCTGAAATGAAAATACTGTCTCTACGAAGAGCTTTCAGTAAGAAACTTCTTTGTAAAACTCGTGTGTTGCTACATCCCGAGATGTAATTCTCAAACTCCATGTTCGCGAAAGCATGCGGCACACTGTAGAACACAATGCTTGCTAGCCTCTTCAAGAATTTTTTGCACTTCAAAACTTCTTGAAATTCAACGTTGTTGTCGACTGTTTTTCCGGCTAAACCTTGAGCGGCAGCGACCAAGGCTTTGATTATCACCCCTCCAAAGCTATGCCCAACTAAGACGATTGCCTGATCGGGTTCACCAAGCTTACAGGTCGCGCTGCATATACACCAGGATCGAACCCCAATGTTCAAAGACTAGATACCTAGATTGTCCTATACAAAATTAGAAAAGGAAGGAGTTGTCGCATGGTACTCGACAAAAACTGTAAACAAGATAATTCGCTGACAACATTTGAATATTGTGCTGTCACGTTCCTCATGGCGAATCCTTCATTCGGAATCAAACACATATGAAAACCCATTGTACTCTGAGTATTAAAGGTCACGTGAGATTAGAAGATTACCTCATAACCAGAATTTTAAGCAAATCCATGATTGACTGAGTGCTGCTCACGTTCGGATTATCATTAAACGACACTGAGAGAACACGTATCTCTGTGCCTAAATCCTCAGGCAGCCACATTTGTGGCCATACCAGCTTATTGTCCCGCGTCAGCCATGTCATCCTCCATTCTTCTGAAACCTTGGGAAAACCATGGAAGAAAATCAAAGTAATCTGAACAGAAGTTGCAACCTCCCCCAATTGTGGATGCAACTGATGCACATGAAACATCTGAATCCCAGAAAAATCCTCACAACGATTAGCTATAAGAAAATGTACGAGGCCACCATCTGAACATGAACTACTGAGTGGGATCAGCAAGTTATACACAGTCTCAAATTTAGTACTACCTCCGTTTGGAAATAGTGTATCCATTCTCAGTGTTATTGCTAAATGGATACAATATTTCCAAACGGAGGTAGTACATGGTGCCTCGAATCACCAGACAAGTCCAATTGTCCGCTTCGGTATTCTTACAATATTATTGTTTCCTCGTCAGTAACTAAAAGCTTCCAAGATGTTACAAGCATTCAGTGTAAAGCCCTTAACAGGGCACGCTTTTGACTCCATAATATGAAAGAATTGTGCCCTTGAATTTAATGCAAGAAAATAATAGCTGGAACATGAAATTCTGTACCAAGAGCATGCCTAATTAAAAAAAAGGTGATCATTAAGTGCCAAAAGCAAAATTTTGATCACAACCACCAAGAAATTGTACCTCTTGACGATCACTTTTCGATGTGGATGACGATGCTATGTCTGCAACATGATGAAAGAACAACCGTGTTCAGAAGCCAACGTTTATCGTTCTTTACCCGACCAAAGTGCACCAAAGATAATAATTCCGACATGAGTTTAACTATAAACAACGACTAAGTATCCTCTCACCATACCTTGGTTATTGCTTAGCGTGCTTTTGATGTGTAAATTGACACCGCAAAATATCATCTTGTCTTCACACGTCTGTATTATCCGACTCTGTGACAGCAGAAGTAGTGTAATAGCTTCAGAAAATGTGATTTTTGTATCCAAACAGCTCGCAATACAATCCTTCAGAATACATGGTGTGGTCTCTGGAATGCTTGGCCTCGAAACCTTGACAGCTCCATAAATATCTTCAAAACACTCGTCCCCGGTAAGAATTTCCAAACAAGTCAATCCGAAACAGAACACGTCTCGGTTCTTGGTGTCATCATTTGCAGCCCGTGAGCATCCAAATCCGCCCAGTTTAACAAGGACATCACCCACTCGAAAAGGAATATGAGCCGTGCTTTTCACTCTGCAAAGAACATTGCTGCACTTGAGGCGGGGATGAGAGACACCCATTTCATGCAAGTAAAGCATGCCCTTGGCAATCTGCAACATCAAGTGAACAGCTACAAGGAGGGAGAATGGAGTGATTCCAGTTGTCTTAATGCTTGTCATGAGATTTCCAAGGTCACCATCCATGAGCTCCATCATCAAAAATGTCATAAAGGCAGACTTTGGCATCCATTCACGAACTTCACCATACTCAATTTTTTTCTTCCAGTGGTGGAATAAGTGCACCACATGCGGATGACAGAGTCGTGCAAGATCAGGTTCGCTCTCGTCCACTGTATTGATTGTCTTCAGTGCGCAAGAATACCATCCTCCTTGTCCATCAGGGCAAATGGTTCTGATCACATACCCTCTAGAACTAGCCCCTAGCAGATCTCGAGTTAGATCAATCGGAAGGTAGTCTCCAATTGAAGTTGGTTTCCCAGCATTCCAAACTTCTTTGGACTCCAACTGCACTTCCGACTTACTTTTATCGGTGTGAAAAACATCTGTTTCAATTTTACCTTCACCCCGTATTTCATTGGTGATGGAGGCATGGTTAGTCAACCCTGGTAATTCCTGCAGCCAGAGCTCAATACTACCATGAGATCATAGCAAGCAACTCGCATCTGAGTCACTAAAATAGAGGAATCCATGTTCAAAGTGGACCAGGTGTGAAGGTATGGAAAGGGGTCAGTAACTGGTACCGGTGGGGGAATGCGTGGAGGATGAAATTCTGGTCGTTTTCCCTTTATAATTGCCCTCAGCACATCCAGCTCATGTAGTGTGGAAAAACTGCCTGCCACTTTGATGGACCCAACCGATCTTTTATCCACGAGCAGATCCTCTGTTCGTAGAAGAAAATCTTTTCGATCTGCTTGGAGATCCTCCTCTAGGTTTATGAATAATGACAACAGCACCCTGCAAATGGATAAATAGAAATCATTCAGGAAATATATTTCGCTCTTTGAAGAATCGGACCCTAAATACAATGCAATTTAAACTCCGGTAGAAACGACAAAATTGGAGGTAAGCTCAAGAACATAAATACCACACTGCACTTACTTGCATTCACCAACCTGGAATGCTTCATAATAGATGCAGATTTCGAGTACATCAATTGGATCCCAAGAGTTGATTCTGAAAGTGAAGTGTTCATGCCAAACGAACTTGTTTCTCTCACCTATCACGTCTCACAAAAATTATTCATACAGCATCAGTAAACATGCACAGATAAGATATGGACTGGTGAGATGAGGCCTTCAATACCCATAAGAGTAACTCAATCTGAGTACAATAGAGCTGGCTTAAAATTTACCTCTGAGAACTCCAATTGTATATGTTGTATGCTTGTAGATGAGCTTTGCAAACACCCTAGGCGCCGTAGCTGCAGGCGAGATAAGCCCCAAACGAGTTGTTGATGAAGATATTAGACACTTCCGTTCAGAGATATTTTTCATTTGACTGCAATAAATCTAATTTAAAAAATGACATTTAAAAAAGAGACTCTCAGCCTTCAGATTTCTTCCCTACAGAATCTGTATACGGAAATGGTTCAGATATCATGTAGAAAGAGTAAATATTACACAGGTTCTGTGTACAAGTCAAAAGCATTAGAAACAACTTCTATTGAGTACAAAAGAAGGTGAGTCTCAATGGAGATCAAAAGCGAAGATAACTTACAACTGATAGAGTTAATGTTTCCTTCCTGAAGCACCACATTTAGGTTGCCCAGCTTTCCCATAGCCTGCTCCACAAGGTAATTCAGATCGATGAGAACCAAATTCCACAGAAACGGTACGGTGGGAACCGTAGGAACTTGCAAAGGTGAAATAGACATCGTTCTAACATCTCCTACCTGCTGCCGTGTAATTTGAGCCGTTAAGGCTAAACTTCCATAGGACCAGCGGCGACCCAATGCAGACACTGGCAAGGTCTTCAGTTCCGGATCTTGCTCCGGCATCACCTTTGCAAGCCCCGCTAAGTGAAGCCTGTGTGAGATTGTCTATAAAAAATTAGGGCAAATGTGGTCACCAAGTCGTGCAGTCGATTTCCTTTGAAAAGCGAAAAATAGAATTTAAAGCAACGGAACTAGCTGGCAGGCCTATTTCAGAACGATCTCCAACTCTTTGTGAACCTGAAATCCACATCTTCGAGCTTACCGCGATATTCCAATACAGATGTGGTCTCTGTTGAACAGTTCCAGAGTGATGTCCTCACTGCTATCCTCGTAGGCGAAATGAAACACATTGGTTCCGTCTTTGCCCCATATAAGATGAAGTTCCACATTTCCTAAAACTACAGCCAAGTCCAAACAGTCCATCATCGCCGGTGCCCAATAGGAGGTGTCTTCAGGTTAGGTCACGGTGTACACATTTGAGTATTTATTATTACTAGATTACGATTATGGACTATATTCTCATATTCTCAGATTCTCAACTCTGTAATTTCCTTTTAGAACTGAAAACTTGAAGTGCAATTCTAACTCTCAGTAGACTACTCGATCTAACACATCTGAGACTAACCCTTAGGTCAGGAAGCTCACCGAGCCTGGCTACTACTCAATAGGTAAACTTCAACACACCAGAATTCACAGGATCAAAATCCTCATGACTAGGGCTACAGACAAGGAATAAAAACGAGAATCCCATACCTTCTACCACATTAGTTGTGTAGACAATATTCTTGTGTGAAGCCTTAACATATACCGTCCTCTCATCCCCTGCATTCACATGCAAAACAAGACGGGTCAATCCTTGACCAAACCTGTGCGCCAGAGAACAACTTAATTTTTTCTTAATATATGCAGCTGTGACAGATTTGAACGAAAATTAAGAAAGTTCCGCATACATATTCAGAATCAAGGGGAAGAATCAAGCCTACAACTGAAGTGCTCACTTACTGGTAAGGTTCGGGGGTTCCATGAAAGTGGCACTTTGGAGCGTTACTTGGAGATGTCTTACAAACGCCATGTTTGCTGCAGCTCGTCCTTGGATCTGGAAGTTCCAACAGCAGGCAATAAATCTCAGCTTCCGAAATTAAAATGCCAAAGCTACCGACAGCTCTGCGAAACAGGGCAACGTGAAGGCTCAGAGTTAACGCAAGTCACAACCAACGCTGATTCGTTCGCCCATCTGCTCACAATCCTAATACCAGTTCCCCCTACCAGCAAATTGAAAGTTGTCACATGGCACTCCACCAAGCCTGCAAGGATCCCTTGTCACCGCACCCGATCGTCAAGTTGAGTTGATTCCCAGAAGCCTGAATCTTCCCGCTACTAGAGCAACTAAATGGGATGTAATTGCGTAAAGCCAAACAATGATGCAAGAACGACGACACCGTATCATATCTAGGATAAAAGGTGATAGAACGTAAGACAGCAAAGTTGATAAGTTGGGTGTAGACAAGAGTGATCGCCGTTCTTCGCACGAAATCGAAAATTCTACTCTTCGTGCAAAAATCTGTCTCGAACTGGAAACGATGCACTGTAAGGCAGGGGACCTGGCCACTGGGGTCTAGCATTTGGATAATTTATATGATTAACTCTGAATGTGCTAATAGGCTCTCAACTTCAAACCACAGTAAAGTTCACATTTCAAAGTTTTAAGGCAGAATAGAAATTAGACTTGGGAAGATTCGTTTATTAGTTCCTCTCCAAAGGTATAAATTCCCTCTTGAATGTCATAATCAAGTCTTAACATCAAGAAGGCAAAAGAGCTAAACTACAGACTACATAGGTACTCCTTAAAAAAAACTAACCCGAATACAATATCAAAAAATAATCAATATGACTAGAACTAATTCAGTTACGTCAAATACCATTATGAAAGTCAGAACCACTACAAAATTGTTTTATTTTGGAAATTCGTGCTATACGATAATATTTAGCCTAAGGTAAGTTAAATATCTTACAAGCAGTGACTCTTCGTAAAATTAGTGTCACATGCACATATAGGAATAACCAGATTACGCACACGCATAAAACCTAAAGATGCTTCAACTTCACAACTTGATCGGAAGTTTCAACTAAAATCCAAGTTCCTCTAAAATGGAACATCAAGATGTGCTATGTACTACCTAGAGAGACTGTAGACAGGCGAAGTCATGAGGTGAAGCTCTATTTCTTATCTGAAGCTCTCTAGATGTATGTGATTTGCACAGCAGCAGGGCCTGTGCTTCACAAGCCCTATACAATTTATCATCCTTAAACTCTCCAGAAAAAAAAATCTCCAATAGTTTAAAGTGACTGCACCCAATTGCGACCTGTTTGTAAAACTGACCCTACAATTCTTCCCCGGAACACGAGAGCATGGGGGCAATATCGGGAACACATATAATTCAGCACTTTGAAAATTCATAGTTTACTCACACGGTGTCCAAAAAATACATTCTGTTCAAGAGCATCTCCAATCTCCTTTCAATTGCCAATAAGACCGTGCAAAATATTGGAACTATGCTCAACGCTGATTCGGACAATTTTAGGTGATGTTTCCTTAACAAACCGACTCAGAAAAATAAACGCTCCTCGAAGCCCCGTAGATGACGAGATAGACGCAAGAATAGAGCAAAGGCTGGAGTTACGTTGCAATTATGTTGAGTGAGAGACGCAAGAAACTAAGTAAGACCCGTGGCAGCAATGATGCAATTCGAAAACCTACCTCAGCGTGAAGAAATGGAACTGCGAGGTCTACATTGTGCTCACACCTAATCCATCAACGAGTCGTGCCTGCTCTTCAGATCCACCTGAACAGAAACACACACTGTGAGATGTGCACCGGAACCGTGTCTATGAACTTCAAGTTTTACACCTCACCTGGGGTTTGTCCATTTGATGTCGGTACAAGTGAACATAGTTATTCGAAAAAATGATCTGCAACATGTGTCAGTAGGTGTTGCTCTCCATGGCTCCATGCCATGAGCTGCACCGAGACAGGGTCCTGCGCATAACAAAGCCCTAAATTCTAACCCTGACTTGCGGCTATGACAAATTCATCTGCAACACTGTAAACTGAGGCTATGGCTTGTCTTTACCCCTTAAATTTGGATGTCTCTACCTCATTAAATTACAGCTAGTGATATGGCGCACCGCAACCACGCTCAGATGAACGTCGCTGGACATTCAGAACACTTCTCGATCCATGCTTGGTCCATTGGCGTCGCCAGCTATAGAGCTTCGCCCCCTCCGTAAGATATGGTTGTCGGTACAACGCATTTGTTCCAAAACAAGCATCTACCAGAAATGGATACCGAATGCCGAAGCTTCTGACTCTAAACGTGCTAAGGACAACTTTCAATACGCCAGAATAAGCAATCGAGCATTGTTAAATTGCTTTATTTTTTCGATAGGTCTTGTTGACGCTAGAGTCAAACTCATTAGACCCCATATGAAATCAAATTTTTTTGGGTTGAATGTCCTTTCATTAACTCAATTTAGAATTTTCGGAATTTCATTTCAAAAGATCGGCTTAGAAGTAGGACAATAACCCTATTGCACAAAGTGGAACTAGCAAGGTGAAAATACAAGAATTTTACCTTGGGGAAAAACGCAAGAATTTTTTTTTTTTTCACACATAAAAATAATTGCCAATTCTAAACTCATATTTGCAATTAAAGACCCCAAATTAACTATGAGAGGTCTTCAACATATCCTAAACAAGGCACAAAATAGGAGACAAGATTTTATTTTTATCCCCAAATTTTGTTTTTTTAACCTCCTGGTCCCGCTTTGTCTGACAAATTGAATGTCTTGCAATTTGGAATATGGAATACTTCATGACCTTTAGCAAGGTCTTCGTAGCTTCATCATGGTACTCAAGGCTTTACGGAATCTTTCATGACCTTAAGTAGTAGGGTCCTCCTAGTTTGGTAGGTTAGTAGTAGAAGGAGTGGTTAAGTTTCAGTTCCTTTCAATGAACACAATTTCTCTTTTAAGGGAAAAAAAGGACCAAGCATAATAAGCTTATATATTCTACAGATTTTTATTTATTTATAAAGAAATCACCTTGACATGTATGTTATTTCTCATTTTATATTTTTCATCAAATTATTTTTAGTATACAAATTTTTTTTAAATATTTTTTACACTATTCAATTATTTCACATTATAGTTTCTTAAAATTCCATTACGTGACAGATTTAATTATATTTTGAATTATTTTTTAACAAATCTGAACCAAGCATAGGGTATACTATTTTCATAATTTATTACTATCTCAAAGAATGTGAATTTAATCTAATCTGATCTTAATCATCACATTGATTAAATCACATTAATAAGAATTATTCAAATTAGTGCAAGGGGCAAATTTGATGGGATTTAGTCTCGGATTTAGTACTAATTGAATCAACTTGTGTAGTCAAAATGGCAACTTATCCAATTTTGGGTTGTTACATAATCATTTTTTCCAAAAATATGAGTTCAAATTTTCAATTACAAAACAAGAGACCTAATATTCTAAAGTGTAAGTATAAATCTTGATACCAAATGGATGAAGATATCTATATTTTCAAATAGAATTGTCAAACATCTTTCACTTTCTAGTATATTGATATTGAAGAAAAATTAAAAAATTAAAAAATCTAAATATTATTATTTTTTAAATTCACCTTTATAAAATTGCACTTGGCCCTTTCGGATAGGATGAGTATATTTCAACTCTTCTTAAAGTGGGATATTTACACCAAATATATAATTTTTGCAATTGCATAATATATTTTCTTAGTTAAATATTTGTACAATTTCAAAAGTGAAAAAAAATTTAACATGAGTTGCATAGAATCCACCTAAAGTCAAACCTAACTAGAAGCTTCAATCAATCATCATTGTACGGTAGTTAAGTGCAATAGAAGGATTTGAAAATTTCTTACTTGTTGAAAGACATGTGTTTTCACCTTTGAAAATAAAAACAAAAAATTGTATTCATGTATAGTCAAAATAAAGTTAGAAAGTAAAAGATTTTGAGTTTGTTATGTGAACTTTGTTATCTTGTGCAAGACTACATTACGAAAATGACAATAATTTAGATTAGTGCAAGCTAAAAATATATTATTTTGTAGTACAATTGAAGAAAAAAATTGTTCCATGTCATGGTCAATGCCTTCTTTTTTCCTACCTTCATCTTTATTGGCAAAGGACTATATTGCTCAATTTCTATCTAAACTAAGGAGAATCTAATGGAGAATCTAATATAATAGCTTCAACAATTAAACTCAACTTAGTGTTTTGGGGATGAAATATGCACGATAAATGTTTAATCCCTCAAGGCCCATGGCCATTTGGGGCTTAAAAACATCATTGATTTTTAAGCCTTATAAGTCTACATGTCATGAAGGTATCAAAATCTCAACCGTACAATCTTGTAGTGTGCATATTGTAGATGACGTGGATCAAATTTGGAGTCGTTTGACCTCATAGATTGCAAGATTATAATGTTTTAGTGTTGAAAA
Organism: Antitrichia curtipendula; assembly: GCA_951230915.1. Lineage (NCBI taxonomy): Eukaryota > Viridiplantae > Streptophyta > Bryopsida > Hypnales > Leucodontaceae > Antitrichia > Antitrichia curtipendula. Next base: position 24,053,809 of record OX579638.1, on the reverse strand, counting down.
AAGATGTTGAAATTTTCCTTAAAACACATTTGGAGGTGAAATTTGATTTCTAAACCTACTCAAATGAAAAAACTTTACACTAGAAAGTGGTTTGAAATCAACACATAAACACATTGGTGAAAAAAATTCATTAAATTAAATCATTGTGTTTGTAAAATGACTTTGAAATGCAAAAAAAGAATAGCAAAAAAGGGTGCAAAAAACACATCTAAGGCTGAACCTACTTCTACTAAAATGCTTCTCAGTCACTCGATACTTCTTTGATTGATACAAAATTTTAGCCACAAAAACTAGACAAGTATGCGCAACTTTCCAAAAAAACAAAACTAAAAACGAACATAGTATGAAAAGGTAACAAGCCACCGAAGTTCACACTAACCAAAAAATGTTAGGGTTTTGAACTTCGAATTGCTCCCAAACATTCAAAACAACTTGGCTTGCCATGAAAATTTTACCACATTAATTAGATGTCTAGAGGAACAAAATACAACAAATTTTTATTGAAAACAACCATTGGATGAAGGAGATGCAAGCCCCCAAAGTTGCAACCATGACAATGCAATGTGCTGAAACCAAATTGAACCTGTGAATTTTGAACGGCTTTCACAAACTCAATGCATCTTGAAATGGTCTGAAAGTTTTATCACATAAACTAGACTAGTATGCTCAACTTTCCCAACAAGTTTTTTTGAATTTGGACATTGAATGCAAAAGTTACATCACTTTGAATTGGACTTCCAAACTATGAGAAGCTACTTTTGAGCCCCTTGGGCGTTGAGGGGTTAACCCTTTCAAAAAAATTCTCTTTGGCATGGCAAAGTTTTCAAATTTAGTAAGGTCAATAATTCTGCCTAAACTACTTTTTCTTCATGGAAGGTAGTTCATTAGATTAACAATGATGGAAATTCTTTTTATTGTGGACACAAGGAGCCTTGTAATTGGTTGGATGGCAAAATAGTGAGTTGCAAAGGTAGGAGTTGTAAAGGGTGGGACAATTAGTAAGAATTTTTCACCACAAAATATTGAGTGACATTGTATTTTTAGTCCTCCAAACAAACTTTTCTAGACTGATTATTCACTATTAGAAAATTGAGTGTTTGATTCAACATAAAAATAAAAAAATGTATGTTGATTTGGACAATTAAGTAGGACATTTTGGTTTGGACAATAATCAACACTTCTATTGATTTTATTTTGGGTTTTGGTCAAATTTGGAAAAATAAATTATTATTCCACGTGGACTGCTACATAGGCAATATTGACCATATGGAATGCTACATGCTTTGGAATGCCACATAGGCAAAAAGGGTCACGCAAGCATGGTTGCCATGTTGGCAATCCACTCATGTGGATATGACTACCACATCACCAACCACTGGTGGGTTTGAACCTGCCACCACATACTACTGGGGAGGTCACTTAGTGTATCTATAGTATACCACGTACAGCTAAATGATCTTTTGACCTCCTATTTACTTTTTAATAAATTATAATTTTAGCCTACAATTTTGAGCATTGTTTAATCAAGACTATAAGATTCTATTGCCAAAATCTTCAATCCAAATAATATATGAAATGATTTCTAGAGAAGGTTGAAAAATGAACTAAAATGACATGTTTTTCAACTCAAGTATTTATAGAGAACACATTTAGACAACCATTGCATCAATATTCAAGAATTATAAACTTTCAATAGAGACTCATTTTTGAGAATTTTTTGTGTATTTTTTAAACAATTTTTTTTTTTATGTAATTTATATAGAGGTGTGAAAGTTATTTTCAGCTTTACTATGTATCTTTTTACTTCAAAAATTTGTATCTAATTATAATTTATGTATAAAATTATCAATAATTCATAACATAAACTTTCAAAGTAGAAAAATTTATTCATATTTTTTTCTTTTTTTTAATTTAAATTTGAAAAAGTAAATAGAGGGTCCAAAATCCTCGCCACACGTGACACGTGGGTTGTATAAATGCATAGAATGACCTTCCTGAGCACATACCAAATAATTAATTAAATGTTCCACAGTAATTTCTATACTTTAAAATATACACTACTAGAGATCTCATTGTAATACACAATCAAAACAGAACAAACATCCTCATTTAATAAGGCTAGTACTCCCTCCGTCTCAAAATAAATCCAAGGTTTCCTAGAAATGACTAAATTAATGCATGAATAACTCCTATTTTCAAAAGATTGTGTAGTTATTGTAGCTTCTAATAAACCCCACTAGGCTTGAAAGAATGGAAGTCAATAGTGAAGTAGTGCATGTTGAAAGTAGGTGGTGAAGTTGACAAATTTTGACCATTTTAGAACTATTCTAGTGGTATTAATTTTGATCATTTTTTGAGCAATGTCTGTGCAATGATGTCCATTGATGTCTTCTATATTCAATTCCGAAAATATCTTGTGATTCAAGTCAAGGAAATTGTAAACAAGACATTTGTTAGTAGCAATGTTTGTATAGTTTGGGTTGAATTTTTTGCCTTTGGTTGGTTAGAGGTTGCATTTCAATTCCCTTTGCAAGAATCAAAGTACTATATAGTCAGAGCTGGAGTATGGATCTGTGGATTCCTTTGCTTCAAGGTGTTTGAACTAGCTTTAATTGATATCCATCAAGTTGTGGAGAGCCCATGTCAAATTTAATTAGGGACAAGTATATTTGGAAACCCCTGATTTATTTCGGAATGAAAGGAGGTCTAGTATGCCCTATGTTGTTACCAGAGCCAAAATGTAAGTAAAAATAATTTTCTAGTTTCTAATTCATAAAAACTTGGAAATTCAAAACTTTGACATTGTGCATCCAAATGCCACAAAATAAAGCCCATCCATCCCTCTTCTCTGAGGGCTTTTTGACAATATCAAGCACTTGATCAAAAACACACACAATTTAGGAGATCTCACCAAAACAAACAAAAATCCAACATAACTTATGGTATAGATTTATATAATCCTAGAAGGACAAGCTAGTCATGTGAATCATTTGCTTAAAAAAATCCAAGACCACTCATTGGAAGTCAAACTCTAGACAAAACCTTCCCTTTTCACACAAATTCCAAGAATGAACACTTGCACTTCTATCCTACATAGAAGGATCTCTATCATCCATCTGTAAGTGTCCTTGTAGAGTTACACCACAAGTTTATAGCCTACGATTTGTTAATGTAACAGTTAATCGCACCGTTACGACACATTACTGCACAATTTACTGCATCGTTAGGATGCATCAGTCGTTGCTTAGGCATTGTCGTTTAGGCACCTAAAATCCATGTGGAAAGTACGATATTTGAGCATAATTTGTAAATGCTACCAACTCTGTCATTTTAAATGATTTAAAGGATGGTGGCAAAAATAAGATTCTAGAAATGTGTTTCCCAACCTAAATATGTGCAATAAAAAAAACTAGCCCACTTTACAAACAAATTTTTATTACAGTGTTGAAGTGGTCACTAAATGCATCATCAACACTACTATCTAAAGAAGCAATTTGTACAAGGTACCTTGTATGAGCAAGACCAAACTTGCTAGGCCAAAGGAATGCCTCTAGATTGTTTCACTTGCCTGCACAAGGTTGTTCAATACAGTGAACACTTACTCAACGTTCAAAATCAAGAAACGAAATTTTTTAGTGGGACAAAAATTCTGCTTGATTTGGAGGTTATTAGTGGGACAGAGGGAGTATTAAACAGAAAGCTGCCCAAGCTACTGGGAAGCTACGCTACTGGCGATGCTCTAATTCTCTAAGGGCATCAAGGAATCAAGGTGCAAGACCTTGAGGGTGCAAGAAGCTACAGACTCCAGTGGCCAGGTTTCCTGCGGCTAACAGTGCATGGTTTTCATTTGGAGACAGATTTTTGCACGACAGAGTAGGATTTTCGATTTTGTGCGAGGAAACGACGATCACTCTTGTCTACACTCGACTTATGTGAATTTACCGACATTGATCACGTTCTATCACCCTTTCTCTTAGATGTGAAACGGGTGTCGTCGTTCTCGCATCATGGTTTGGCTTGACGCAATGACATAGTTGCTCGAGTAGCGGGAAGATTCAAGCTTCTGGACAGCGAAGCGACACTCAACTTGACGATCGGGTGCGGTGACAAGGGATCCTTGCTGGCTTGGTGGAGTGCCATGTGACAACTTCCAATTTGCTGGTAGGTGGAACTGGTATTAGGGTTGTGAGCAGATGAAAGTCCTTGCCGAACGAATGCAGCGTTGGTTGTGATTGCGTTAATTCTGAGCCTTCACGTCGCCCTGTTTCGCGAAGCTGTCGGTAGTATAAGCATTTCAATATTGGAAGCTGAGATTTGTTGCCTGCTGTTGGAACTTCCAGATCCAAGGACGAGCAGCAGCAAACATGGCGTTCGTAAGACATCTCCAATTAATGCTCCAAAGTGTCTCTTTCATGGATCCCCTGAGCAGTTCCAGTAAGTGAGCACTTCAGCTGTAAGTTTGTTTCTTCACTTTGATTCTGAATATTTATGCCGTAACTTTCTGAAATTCGTTGTACCGACAACTCCTCCGACGTGCAAAGTATTATTCCGAATGTCGGTGCGCTCATCCGAAATGTCTTTTTCGCAGTCGAGGTTTCCTCCATCAGTGTATAGGGTTGTCTTATATCAAGTTGTGAGTAGCTGGAGGACACCGGTGTGTGTGGGGGTTTCCTCCGCATCTGCGATGTTCCCCGAGTAGATACCATTGCGCTCAAAATTGTTCCAACATTGGATATGTGCTCTCGATAGCAGACTCGTCCGACGTCGGACCTCTTCGATTTCCTTTCATCTCCATGTCAGAGTGTTTGGAATTATTGCAATGTTGTGGAGTCAATGCTAGGGTTTGCCCTTCAGTCCTCAATGGAAGACGATTACACTGTTAGTGTGTCATGCTTCACCGACAGAAATTTGGAATCCAAATTTGCAGTGATCCTATGTCAGGTTCTGAACCTACAGCCAGCTATGGATAGACTCTTGTATTTTCGCTTAGCTTAGAAGCCGCTTGAGGACCAGAAATATCACTCACATTCTTTTTGACTTTTCTCTCTCAGATTTTCTCGATTTGGATTGCTGCAACCTCGCGATCCTCTTTGAATCGTAATGGCTCTGCGCTTGTGGAAATTTCTCATCGAGTCTTGAGGAAGTGAAGACGTCGAGTTGGAGACATGGAAGTTAGCAATGGAAGAGTTCGGGTAAGATCTGATTCAACTGCTCTCATTTGTCTGCGCTGGCATTCTAGTCACATTGGTTCATCTTGTCGTCAAAGATATTCGGTACGTGACTTTTCGTTGATAGTCTCTAACCTGCTTTACGGATCACATGGCTCTCGTAGAATGCTACATCTAGTTGCAACGTATGGAATCAGGCTCTACGTAACTAACAATTTCGAATCCCCAAGCTCTGTGTCACAGAATTGAATGGGATGATTGCAGGGAACTTTGGGTGGAAGCCTTACTCCTGCAGGAATTCCAAACGGCCTTACATTTTCATCAAGGAAGTCTTTTCACATCAAGGAAAATTTTGGTAAGTTCAACTGTCAATGTTTTTTCCTCTCTTAATCATGTCCTTCCGTAAGCCTACGATGAGAAGAAGAATCATTTGTAATGCCAAACATTTCAGATTTGATGCGTAAAACTGTATCTTTGAGTCATGTTCAGGAGCTCGATTTGCTACTAAACAGAAAACTCGTTTAGTAACTAATACAATCTATTTTGCTGTAACTAATTTGATATCCCGTACTAGTCTAAAACTTTAGAATGAAATACAGAGTAATTCTGCGATACATAGTGACTTTTGATATCATCAAGCTTATCTAGTTATGGAAACTAGGCTAAAAGACGTAAAGGCCATGTTTCGAGGCAATATGTGGTTTGTAAACCGTGACCGATCAATTGACCTTTATGTTTTCTAAACGTGATTTTTTGGCTGAAAAGATAATCAGGATGTACGCGCAGCAAATCCGAACAGCATCATCAGTGACTCGCTATCTCCATCCAACTACTGTGAAGTTAGCAAGAGTACCTGTGAAGCCAGCAAGAGTACTCGTGAAGCCAGCCAGAGTACTTGTGAAGCCAGCAAGAGTACTCGTGAAGCCAGCCAGAGTACTTGTGAAGCCAGCCAGAGTACCTGTGAAGCTAGTAAGAGTAGCTGCAAGGCGCACATCGAAGACCCTCCGAATCCTAGCAACGAAGTAGTGGACAGTAGGTTGCTATGGAGGAAGATTTGTTGGCAATTGCAGGGACGGTTCGTGCATATAAATAAAGAAAAGTGTGCACTTCTGCATCGCTGGCTTAATGCCACAGAGGAGAGCTACCATGCCAACATACGTTCTTCAGCAGTGACCGAATTGTGTGCAGCTATACCATACGCCAAGTATCTAGTCGAAGAGTGCTCTCACGATGAGTGGCTTTTGAAAGCTGTGGAGCTATGGGAATGCACGGAGCATTTTGTCGAGGTACTTTTGGACTTGTCCTGGTCGGCTTATATCATGAACTTGGGAGTTGGAAACATCGAGCGGTCAAAAAAATGGATGGATAATGTAGACGAGCTGCTAAATTCTCGCAGCGAACAAAATGATTTGGCAAAATTGCTCTACGAAGACTCTAACGAGCCTGACAAGACTGATTTGGGCGCTATGGTTTGTGCAACGTTGGAAGACAGAGACTTGGAAGTAGATAGTGCAGATCATCAACTAGCCAGCTTGTTGCAAGATCGTCTCAAGCCCGATCTTAAGAAGCAGATTGTGTGGCAACCTCCATTCTTGAAGCAACACAGTTTTTTTATCTACAGCAAATTCGTTGTTCCATTACAGAGCTCGTGTAAAACAGGAGCACACGGGGCCATTTTGAAACTCCCATGGGTATATGAGAAGGAGTTTGCTGTGAAGATGCGTCACCCAAAAGAGGACAGCAGTAAGACATTCAAGAGGGAATTTGACATTCTAGATAAGTATCGTAGTCCTTTCATAGTTGGAGTGGTGGGATATTGGGAAGTGGAGTCCTGGTCGTCGTGGAATCTGTTCACCAACAAGGTGTACAGGTGCCCGTTTCTTTTAATGGAAAACTTGGAATGCGATTTGAACGACCTCATGGACAGGTGCAAAACCGCATGGGATGGAAAGAGAGGAGGATTCTCGGACCTGGAGGCAATCAAGCTAATGCTTCCGATAGCCAAGGCCCTGCGGTTTCTACATGGGAAAGATGTAGCCCACAGAGACGTGAAACCGAGGAACATCATGTGCAGAAATGTGGTGGTGCCGGAGGATCACGAAGAAACCGTTATGAATGAAGATACAATTGTGAAGCTCATTGACTTTGGCGAGGCAATGGAGAATGTGTCGGGTCTCGCTCGTAAGGAATGGGGACCTGCTGGCACTCCTGGGTATATGGACCCAACGATGTGGGAGGCGGACGCTAAGGGGTACACTCTGTTTATGGGCGATGTGTTCAGTTTTGCGATGGTTTTTGCAGAACTATTGACGTGGAGATCTCCGCAGGAGGCATTTGGTGTATCTTGTTTGAGAGATGTGCGAGCCAAGCTAACAGATGGTGAGAGACCGCCACTCCCCAAAAGTTTACCAAACTATGTACGGTTCATTGCAGAGAGCTGTTGGTGCGCTGATCATTTGAAGCGGCCAGATTTCAAAGCCATATGCTCAATGCTACAACATGCTAAAATTTTGCTTCTGGACATGGAGTCCGTTGACGAACTTGATGAATTCTTTGTTTACGAGGATGCACTTGGTGGAGAGTGCTGTATTTCTGACGAAGCTTTTGGCACTGCCCTGGGTGAGGTGCCAACCTAAGTAAGAGTTTCGAATGTGGTGCTGCTTCGATTCTGATTTTGACACAAGTCTCGAACATAGGTGTTTGTATTGTAGCTTAACCTCTGTTATTTATCAGTACTAACTGTACTAATTTCTACATGAGTATTTCGAAGTACCTGTATCAAGCGATGTAGGTTGATACTATTGTGGATACTAATAATACTGGTACACTAGAACATCGGTCAACACCGCATACCTGTAGAACAGCAGCATTGAGGTAGAGGATACTAGAACCTCTAGGGACCAGATTTCCTATACTGATCCCTGTTACGCAAAGGTGACTCTACCATTCATGTACTTGGTTGGAATTACTGTAACTATTATTAACATAGCAAGTTGTGTAAGCATGACTTAACTAAATGTCTACGTTCTTTGAATGAAATGGGCTTCTCTATTGTCACTTATCTACAACGTCCTACTTTGCAATTGCGTGAGTGTTAAAATTTTAATCTCGACAGATTTCTCTTCGCAGCTCTATGCATCTTCCAACAATCATACTCAGGCTACACACCTACATGTTAAGTTGCGTAGAGTGAAGCAAATGGTATCCTCAGCAGGGTTAAACGCTCAGAAAAACTTGGCAACTGTATTTGTAGATCTTTCCAGCGGTTGATCAGATTTATGACATCCGACATTCGTCTTCAGTATTTCAAAACTATTCTAAGAAATTTACAAATAATTTCTGGACTATCGGTATTCTCCTGTAAGCGTAGTTATGACCAATAAGCTTACCTACTGTCCACCAGTTTCAAGACCTTCAGTCAACAGACCCTCCAGTTTGCAGTTCTTTCTTCCACTTGTGCACTCTTGGTTGGACGACCCTCGTCTCCAGGCCCCCTCGAGTTTGAGGAAGGGCTCCTTCCATCTGGGCCCTCCAGATGGTTGGACGGCTGAGATCCGTTGGCGGGGTCTGGTTCGTTGTTTGGCTTGGTAACTTGGCTGCTTGGGTGAGTTTCCAGATGCCCTGCCATCTGGTTTTGAGATGTCCTGCCATGAATTGAATAAACTCATTCAATAAACTCTCTTGCTTGGTGGCCGCTAAACTTATTCTTGGCTAGCTGGACATGCTTATAACTTAAGTAGGACTCTAAGTTAAATTCAGCTCATGAAGTGGGCTGAAGAGGATAGTTTTGGGTGATTTTAGGGGGGGAAAAGTTTTTAAAAAAAACTATTTTGAGCCGTGTCTAGGGTATGTTTTAGACCCCACCTAGCTAATTTGGGGTCTCTGATTGCAAATATGAATTCAGAATTTGCAAAAAATAAAATAATGTGAAAAATAAAATAAATTCAGCGATTTCTTCGGGGTTTAAAATCCTACTTTTTCACCCTTTATGGGACGGGTTTAGCGTCCCACAACATTCTCATGTGATGAGGGTCACAATTTGATCATATTCAAGAGGATCCTCCTCTCCAATCTCTCTCAAAGAATTTGTTGTGAATTTTTATAATAGATTCCATCCTCAAATTGTCAATACCTTAACTCTAAACCCCTAATGTATATTAATAAATGCATTTGGCATACTTGATATATCACATACATATCACTTAATATTTCATATGTAGTCATAATGATTTTAAGATGTTTCCTTAAATTATAAACTTTATCATCATTACATTACTAATCCATAAATTTTCTATCCTTACCTATGGTTTAGAAAATTTTCTCCAATGCTCTTGAATATTCTTGAATGCTCTTTTCTTCACATCTTAAGAGTACCTTTTCTTTGATTGATTCTTACTAAATTCCCTTGTACAATGTCAAATGTCCTCACGCTTTATAGTTCCATTTTGTAATTATACTTTACTCCCAAAGTGTATTAACAACGGAAGAGATAAAGCATAAGATTTAAAATTTGAATAGTGCTATTCAATTAGGCCATTCAATTAATGAATTAAAAATGTGCATAAAATCACTACTCTTAGAGTGTTACATTTCAACCCATCACAACAAATTTCATACATAGAATGATTGCCAATATAGTATTCGCTATCATTTAAAAATCGTAATGGAGTGGAATTCAAAAACTTAGGGGTGAATGTGATTATATTTTCTCCGTTGTGTCAATTGTGACTAATGTTTGTGACTTCTATTTAACGAGTCAGTGAAATTAATCAAACTTGACATTTACTTTTAAGTTCCATGTCTAAACAACCATCTACCTAAACACAACATTGTAATCATAAAAATTTGTGCCCATTCAAAATTGATTTACAAGATTTAACATTCAAATTTTTTCCAAACCTAGGTGCTTGCAATCATAGATACCATATGGATAGGATTTAAAATAGGAACGTCCAACTTTTATTTATGCATCAAGTTAATTATATAGTACTATTGTTTACATTATATAAAAAAATAAAAAATTCTCATTATTTCATGAATGTTGGATTGATTGGCCAAAAGAATTTAATGTACAACTTTGAAATTTTTTTTGCATGAAGTGCAACATTTCAACCTATGAAACTATCATCTCATTGCATTGAAGAAAAGTTGAAGACACCTCTATAGGACAAAATCTCAAATAAATCACTTCACTACTATTTCAACCAATCATAAAAATTTCCAAAATGAAAGTGTTGAAATTGTAATTTTAGTGAATTTTGGAAGTTTTAATCTATAAATTTATTTGGAAAACATCTATGCATTTTATTTGAATTCAACTTTGTGGATGTCTTTTAATATGGATGACACATATATATTCTTTGGAGTTGAAGATAAATAAATATTAAAGAAACATCAATTCATTATAGCTCCCGGTAATAGCTTTTGGTATTGCCTAAAGTCTTTAGACAATTGCGGGTTAATGTTTACATTTGTTTTAGAAATGAGTTCATCTACACTTTTGAACTAAATTCATATTGCACGCACAATCTTTTTTACTTTAAATGTTTCACTTCTATTTATTTTTTAATGTTTAAATAAGATTAAACTTTCCAAAAAATTAATTTACAATTTACTAATGTGAGTACCCCATATTTTTTAGGTTAGGGACATTAGTCACATTTGAATTAACAAGCTTTGAACATTCTTTAAGTTTTTAAAACATATTTAAATAATACTCAATATCAAACATTGAAATTGCCATAAACTTATACTCCCTCCGTCCCAAAATGTTCTTCCTGTTGGCCTTCATTTTTTGTCCCAAAATGATCTTCCTATTGTACTTTGTGAGCTACAAATTGGTCAAATTTAACGTCTGGTTGTTCTCTAGGACTAACAAAACAATTCCAAGCGATAGTTCCCCCTCCATCTATGCAATCACTAATCAAAAGACAAATAAAATGGTTGAAGGGGGCAATCAACACTTTTTGTTTTTATTTTTTGCATCTCTTTGAATATTATCTAATTGAAGGAGATGAAGGTTTTGGGAGGCAAAATATAGGTCCACATATGGTCTTTGACTTATACTAACTACCCACAAAATGATGACCTCACACTCAATAATTAAATAACCACTGGTGCTCCTTGAAAATACCCAAAAAATTTCACTTTTCAATAATCCAAAACTACACTTTAAAAAAGGCTTCAAAACTCAAAATTTCAAGGGCAATAGGAGTGCACCAAACTCCATATGTAGTGCAAAACAGGCTTTAAAAATGTTATTTTTAGTCTTAATCCGGAATATTTTGTCTAACAGGAAGATCATTTTGGGACGGAGGGAGTATATAATAAAACTTTTTAACATATATATGATACATACATATGATTGAAGCAAATAATAAAACATGATACAAATGTTGGATATAATATATGCAAATACAATTATCATAATAAAATAGCAGTTAAAAACACTATAATTGAACCTTCATTAAATGAATAACACTAAACAACTCATTTGAATTAAACAAATTTTGCATCCACCTTTCTAATATATATTCAAATCCTTAAAGAACAATTCCACATTTTTGTCAGCAATTTCACATCTTGTAAATCAATTTTGAATGGGCACAAATTTTTATGATTACAATGTTGTGTTTAGGTAGATGGTTGTTTAGACATGGAACTTAAAAGTAAATGTCAAGTTTGATTAATTTCACTGACTCGTTAAATAGAAGTCACAAACATTAGTCACAATTGACACAACGGAGAAAATATAATCACATTCACCCCTAAGTTTTTGAATTCCACTCCATTACGATTTTTAAATGATAGCGAATACTATATTGGCAATCATTCTATGTATGAAATTTGTTGTGATGGGTTGAAATGTAACACTCTAAGAGTAGTGATTTTATGCACATTTTTAATTCATTAATTGAATGGCCTAATTGAATAGCACTATTCAAATTTTAAATCTTATGCTTTATCTCTTCCGTTGTTAATACACTTTGGGAGTAAAGTATAATTACAAAATGGAACTATAAAGCGTGAGGACATTTGACATTGTACAAGGGAATTTAGTAAGAATCAATCAAAGAAAAGGTACTCTTAAGATGTGAAGAAAAGAGCATTCAAGAATATTCAAGAGCATTGGAGAAAATTTTCTAAACCATAGGTAAGGATAGAAAATTTATGGATTAGTAATGTAATGATGATAAAGTTTATAATTTAAGGAAACATCTTAAAATCATTATGACTACATATGAAATATTAAGTGATATGTATGTGATATATCAAGTATGCCAAATGCATTTATTAATATACATTAGGGGTTTAGAGTTAAGGTATTGACAATTTGAGGATGGAATCTATTATAAAAATTCACAACAAATTCTTTGAGAGAGATTGGAGAGGAGGATCCTCTTGAATATGATCAAATTGTGACCCTCATCACATGAGAATGTTGTGGGACGCTAAACCCGTCCCATAAAGGGTGAAAAAGTAGGATTTTAAACCCCGAAGAAATCGCTGAATTTATTTTATTTTTCACATTATTTTATTTTTTGCAAATTCTGAATTCATATTTGCAATCAGAGACCCCAAATTAGCTAGGTGGGGTCTAAAACATACCCTAGACACGGCTCAAAATAGTTTTTTTTAAAAACTTTTCCCCCCCTAAAATCACCCAAAACTATCCTCTTCAGCCCACTTCATGAGCTGAATTTAACTTAGAGTCCTACTTAAGTTATAAGCATGTCCAGCTAGCCAAGAATAAGTTTAGCGGCCACCAAGCAAGAGAGTTTATTGAATGAGTTTATTCAATTCATGGCAGGACATCTCAAAACCAGATGGCAGGGCATCTGGAAACTCACCCAAGCAGCCAAGTTACCAAGCCAAACAACGAACCAGACCCCGCCAACGGATCTCAGCCGTCCAACCATCTGGAGGGCCCAGATGGAAGGAGCCCTTCCTCAAACTCGAGGGGGCCTGGCCTCGGCACTAAGTCCCAGTCGGTTTTAAGGAAACGCCGGGCAGGCCATGCCTGCCCGCCCAAAACATATAAAAGGACCCCCCTGTATTGAACCGATTTTTCGGAATTTCTGCACTCCCTCGAGTAATTCGGGGCCTCTGATTGCAAATATGAGTTCAGAATTTAAAAAAAAAAATTTGTGTAAAAAATAAAAAATTTCAGTGTTTCCTACGGGCAGGGGCAGGCAGGCGTTTCCTTAAAACCGACTGGGACTTAGTGCCGAGGGGGGCCTGGAGACGAGGTTGGACGACCACACACCCCTTCTCGCTTTCTCCTGTTCATTCTGTTGCATGCTCTTCACGCGCCGAAGTGACTGAAGCTCTGGACCTGACAGTAGTATCACATTCTAGCGAGCTCAGACAATGCTCTTGGATGATATTGCGCAATTTGTCAGAGAATTCTAGGCGCTAAGAAGCACTTTGTGGAATTGCAGGAGTGAGAGAATTTTTCTGAAAGACTATGTCGGGCACATCGGAGAAACCATCCTTCACGACAGATTGGCTGCACCATAACCGCGAGCTCTACGCTGCGGCCACGAACCACACCTTCATTGCCAGCATTCGAGATGGCTCCATCGACGTTTGCAATTTTAAACATTGGATGGTGAGCTTCAAACCAATCTTTACTTCTACGAGGACGACCGATACTCCTTTTCATGTATAAAGAAACCCTAGTCAGACGAGTAAAATTCTGAATGCAACGATGGTTAATCCCGCCATTTGATTCTCCACTTTAGATTTCTTTTTGGTCATCAATTTCAAGCATTGGGTGGTGAGCCTGGAATGAATATTATTTTCTTCTAGAAGAAACTACTCTTCTCATAAAGCGAACCCCTAATCAGACGAGTGAATTCTGAACGCAGCGATGGCTAAATAATTTCGCCATTTGATTCATATTTAGGTTTTGTTCGTCGTTTCAGGAACAAGACTACCACTTCGTAAGAGAATTCGTCCGCTTCGTTGCGAGCGTGCTACTGAAGGTGCCACGAAATGCCCCCGAGCACGACGTGGATGTGATTCTGGGCGGAATCACAGCTCTGGAAAGCGAGATTGCGTGGTTTCGGAAAGAAGCAAACTTTTTGCAAGTGATTCTAGAGAAGGTTACGTTACTTGAACCGAACAAACATTACTGCAAGTAAGATACATTGTTATCTCCCTCTCTCCTTGTCTCATTTGCCAAACAGGGGATGGTGAAGGGAGAATTTCTTGTCTTCTAACCCTAATTCCTTGTCTTCTTAGATTTTTGAAGGAATTGGAGAAAGAGGAGACGCCATACGCAGTTGCGGTGACGGCTTTCTGGTTGATAGAGTTGGTTTACAACGCCAGCTTCATGTCATGCTTGGAGGAAGGCTCAAAAACGCCGTTTGAGCTTCTTCGTACAGTCGAGCGATGGGGGAGTCCGGAGTTTCATGAGTATACACTGAGCTTGCAGAAACTGGCGGACAAAGCTCTTGATAATGCTTCCGAGGCTGAGCAGAAACAAGCCAAGGAGGTAATAAAAAAGTATTTCAAACCTTTTGGTTTGTGTCTTTCTATCATTGATTCGATTTGATGTATGTCATGATCCTTATTATCATTGCGGAGAAACACGTCATGAAAGATAATTTTCAGCTTTTGACTGCAATTACAGGCTTGTGCGCGCATTCTGGAGCTCGAGATCAAGTTCTGGGATATGGCTAGTTACTAAACTGGTTGGAAGCAACGCAGCTGCGTTGTATTTCACGTCCTTGAAAGGTAGGACATGTACGAATCTTCTGTTACTGAATGGTACAGGAGGTTGTTATTTTACATGACTTAAGATTTATGCCTTGAGGTTTTGAATTGAATGGGTGTAACCCTATTCAATATGTTAAATGTTTTTGAAATCTCGAGGATTTCTAGTCTTTCATATATTTTTTCTTTTGCAAGAGATTCTCAATACGTGTTTGTATCTTGTGTTGAATTACAAGTTTACAAGTTTATATGCAGAATTTTTTTGGCCCTTGTAAGATTTTCGTAACCTCAAACTGTCTCAGTTGTCTAAATCTATATCGAAATTTAGTGCAATTTCTCGACCACTTCTCCAAGTGGAATAAGGACTTTTCTCTCATCAATCACGCAATCAATATCAAGAATTTCTTGCGGGGCAGCAGTTCGCATTCGTCGTGGACGTCGATCCCGTCTCCTTCAATACTTCATAACTGCAGTAGGTTATAGAATTGGGGAAGACGATTTTCGTAAATGCTGTTATGGGAATAATCCCTGCCTTTGACATGGCACCAGCAAAGTGAATGAGGCTATTGGCCGCAACACCAGAGCTTAATAATTCTTTGGCATGGGATATACGCTCCAAGAGTTCAAGAGCATATGGCCTGGCCTTTACCATGCCGCTTTGGACAGCGCCAACACTATCTCTTCACCGGAGGGGGTACCGTCTTCAAGATTCTCGAATGAGGGATTCCTCAGTTATAATTTACAGTGAGCAATTGATCGTGTATTTGGCGGTTCTTTGCATCTCTGGCTTTGTAACTAAGTCGAGCTTGTGAAACTCACTTGTTCTGGTACTTGAGGTTGCGAGCAACAATCAGACAAACTCTTTTCATGGGTATTTCACAATCCATGTAGTGGTTATGGTGCTTATGAATCTGACATTCTGGAAGCTCCGATTGATGTGTACAGCCTGTAGCAACTGTTCTGTTTACTTCCGATCTTTTGCCTATTGATGCAATTTTCTCCTAAAGTTTGACAACCATAGTACCACGAATTGCAATCATTTGAGAAACTGTGCGATTTCCACTGCAAAGACAATTGTTTCTTGCCACGGTTGTAACATGTTCCCTGTTTACTTTCAAGGTTGCTTTACTTCCCTTTATTTTTTGGTTTGCCCTTAATTCCTTATATGTCTGCCATCACTGATAGAATTATTGGATATTCGTTTTCGAAATTCAATATCTCGTCTCTTCTTTCTCGACAAAAGTCATTGAAACACTTTACCACTAAAATTTCTGAAATGTGTTTCTGTACAACTTGTTAGAACTCCTTAAAAAACAGAAGATGCAGATTGATGAAGCGGAGCTCACTTTTCCTGGCAACTGCTTTTGAAACTCTAGTAAGTGAACTGCAGACTCTTTCACCATCTTTCTGACAGAAGAGGGGAGGTCAGTTGTATCTCTCGCATTCAAATTTAGGACAAGGATCTAATAACTGGTAGAAGAATGTGTCGCTGAGGAGTCTTGAATTATTTAGTTGGTGCTACATTACCATAAGGTGCTCCTTAGAAGTTTTAATGAGAAGGAAGCTGATGAGTGTGATAGATTTTTCATTCGGTGAAGTGTTTCAATGGCTTTTGTCGAGAAAATAAAAACAAATCCGTCCTTGTATAGGAAATGACGTTATATTTATCTGCATATATTCACATTTCAACTGCGTTAAGCTCGCTGACTGATAGTGGTACGTGAGCTCCACTAAACAGGGGTGGAGAACGACGTGAAAAAAAGCGTATTGTCCTCCAAGCTGTGTGTGCGAAAGTTGCAGGAGTCCTGTCGACAAGCTTATATTCTTGTCTGAGACACCTTTTAACCTGGCTAGCCATCAGGAAGGAGTTGCACTAAGACCTTCATAAAGATTCAAACTCTAGCAGCTTCTCAATACTGTGCATAGAGCACAAATAAAATGTCGCACCTGAGGAGATTTAGAGGTAGTGCTGTGAAGGTCTATAATTCAGAAAAATGTGATGACTGCGATTCTGCAGTGAAACTTGGCAGCGGTTCCAAATTAAGCCAGGTGTGTTTGCGTCGATAGTGTGACCGTTTATGCCTTACATGACATTTTTCCAGTAAAGTAGCGGATCAGTTTTGTTGACAGCATTGAATTCATGCAGGGACCATCAAAGAGTGATGCAACCTCTGTGAAGCGAAGCGACGATAAGGGTAACGCACTCATACTGTGTACTCGTTTTCTCTTTTCGTATGAGTCAGAAGTCTTAACCGAAGCATAAATGCCCAATTGTTTAGCGTCTCAATTAACCAGATGTTCACGGTGAAAAGCTGTTGCAGCTTTTCTACCAATATCTATAGAAATCTGACTGACCGTATCATGATTTCTTGTTTGTTGCCGTGATAGAGAATCTTTCTGATGAGCGGAGGGTTCTTCTAGCCTTTACTGTGGAGATAGACGGTGGGTGTATGGAGCATTTCGAGTTAAGGGAAGGGGATTCTGCGGAAGCAGTGGCGATGAAGTTCTGTCAAACCCATACTCTTCCAGAGCAATTTGTTGCACCGCTTACAGAGCATATTGTCAGCACCATGATCAGTTTGAGGTACGTGGTTACAGAGACTCTGTTGGGAGCTTGATGCTGGTTCTGATAACTCCAACTATCCATTCGCTATTTCTGCTTTTTTCATCTGGGCAAGCGCCATGCAAACCAAGCCTCAGGACATTGTCATGTAAGTATTGTGCCTAATTTCCCATGTGCAGCAAGGAGGACAGTGACATTGTGTTTCATTCTCAAGACGAGAGCATGTCAAACGATGAGAATTCAACTTTGCACGGTGGTTCTCCATTCAGCCCTGTCGGGAACAGCTCTCTTGTTTCGTTAGCCGAGCCTCGAATTCACGGAGGTCGACCTGAAGAATCGAATGACTTGATGGCAAGACGTGAGGCCCGAGAAATGGACGTGCCATAGAAATTGTTGCAGGCGTTGCAGAAAGTAAATAGACTCCCAGGCGTTGACTGTTGTTTTCAAGTTGGAGGCAAGCCGATGAAGAAAATAAGGCGGCGTAGAAAAAGGAGGAATTTCTCGGACCGTTTACTTGCTCCAACGATCACAAGCTTAGCTAAATGCGGAGCTCTTGATCATAAGCAGAAACCGAGAAGACCTCGCTCTAGGCCTCTATCTGAACAGGCGGTATGTTTCTGGACGCTTTTCTCCTTCCAAATATTGATTGATGAGCCTGAAAAGATGGAATATTTTTGCACATTTAGAATAACTGAAATAGTTGGTACAAAAGCCTTCTTACAAAAGCCTTCTTACTTAAATTCCTCAGAAATGGCAATCACAGTTTCTTCGGTGGTTTAGGCCATAATGGTATCCAATCATAATTTGTGTTTATTTCTAAGTGCATCTCTATCTCTCGTCTGCCGTTCTATTCTGGAATTGTGAAGTAAACGAGCAAGAAACATGAGAAGGGCTCAAGGTCATATTTGGAGTAGGCTTCAGAGCGACGACAGACCAAAGCAGGATCAGTTGCAAGAACTTCGACAGGAGGTAGGTATTTATGCATATAATCTCAAACTCGTAAAGAATCAGGTGTAGAATTCGTCACCCGAGATTTACATGGATGATATTATGATTGTGAGGTGGATGCTCCAGGTATGGGAAACCAAGCTTATGGAGTGCACTTTCAGGCCTCAGATTAACCAGTCCCGAAACCACGACAGCCAAACAAGGACACCGACTACTACAATAATCGGTTTGAGCAGCTATTTATGGATGCTGAAAGTCGAAGGCGTTGTCGAGTAGAATGCATGCAGTGGTATCCTGAGGGGTTAGCCATTTTCTTGTTCGTACTTGCTCTTTGATATTTTTTGTGTGTGTTTTTGTTCATCTTTTTCGAGATCACTGCATTTTGTCGGTAGTTATCGTGCCTTCCGAATGTGGAGATCTTACAATATATGTCGATGCTGCATTCATTGTTGCTTCTTGGTGACTAGAAAGGTCAAGTTTATCACATGGTCGTCTAGAAATTAGTTGTCATTGTGCTTTTTACAGATGCGATGGACTGACAGGAAATTTGTCAAGATGACTGACAAAGTCGAGACTGGCTTGCAGAGTGACATTCCAGCCCTCAATCAACCGAGGTCTGCCATATGGGTCGTCGTTGATGGTTGATGATTGGAAGCCGGAACCCTCTGTCTTTCGTAGACTTGTGGACAATGCTTCGAAAGTAATGGAGAAGAAGCAAAAGCAGGAGCAATTGTCTCGTAGACCATTTGATCCGCGCACGGGTCGGGAACTATTCAAACCCCTCATTGGCCGCAAACCTTACATTGTAATATATCTTTCAAATCTCCCTCCAGATGAAATTTTCTTCCTGGAGTTGATTTTTGATTACTTGAAGCTAACCATTTCGTTGGGTTAAAGGTTCAGAAGAAGCTCCAATACATTTCAGAATCGCTTACGATCGGTGCAGGTTTTTTTTGTACCTAGCTGAAAGTTCTTTGGATGGCACTCGCAGAGAAACCCAGTGCGTTTGCCTATTGGAGAATACCTGCACAGAATGAAATGTACTTTTGATAGCAAAATTAGGAGCTTAGCTGCAAGAGAGAACAAAATGAAGAAAGAACAAGCACGAGGCCGGCATGTTTGACCGAACTCCCAGAGGTTACTTGAGCGTCTTAAAGACCGTGGTTTCAAGCATGTCTTTGATTATCTGGATACAGACAAGGTTTTTCCTTTCCCATTTTTCAGCTTCTCTATATAAATAGAGTTTTTGATTGTTAAGTAACGCATATTTAGTTATCAATAACAATAGGTAATATGTGTTCTTTGCAGAGTTTTTGTCACTATTTTCTGGATTCTCTAATATGTCAATTCCCTAAGACGTCTCAGTAAAAAAGAGGATTTTTCTTGCTTGAAATTACTGACGTCGTATTGTGATGGCTCCTTTCCCAAGGATGGTTATGTGGATCTTACCACCGCCAACCTTGATAGGGATTTCGACCGCTTAAATCTGGACGTGATAGAAGGCCTCAGACGATTGATGATGATGGCCCAAGGCGCTCAAAAATTAGGTTTAGATAGATTTGCAGATCTGATGCTGAAGATTGAGGTACAATCCTTGAGTATCCTTTTGTATGATCCATAATTTCTGGTTGGTGGGTGGTCGGGGCTTGTCGACTTAGGTTTTCCAGAGTTGACGAATTGAATCTTCGACTAGACAAAAGTTGGCAAAAATAGGAATAGCAAATCTGTTGATATAAGATGGTGATGTTTTGGAAAATCCTGCAGATGAAATACCATCTTGGCCGACAAGTACATTTTGCTCTAAAGCACAGGCAGCACAATTTTGATGATAACTGCGCATTCCAGTTCAAGATGGATCGACTCTCTCGAGACTTGGCGAAAGGAAGACGAAAGTTCAGGTTGGTTTTCAAGCTCAATGAAAAGATAGTGGAAAGTGTTGTCCATCATTAACTAATTTTCATTTCACTTCAGTAATTTTCATATTCATGGCTTTGAAATCATGCCACGTCTAAACATTCCCGTATTACTTTCGCTGCATATGTATTGATGTCTGGTTCTACACATATAACATGAATTTTGAATAATCCGTTTAGAAAATTAGAAACTCCTGTAATTGAAAATAGATATCTGTGCATATGGATGTAGCACTCGTGAACAATGGTGGAAAATGATCATCGCCGAGTTTTTAGCGAGGCACCAAAAGGTCGAGGAATGGAGGAAGGCAAAGCGGCAGCAGGAGATGGCAGACTGCACCTTTAGGCCACATATCATACCGTCTCTCGTGACAAACAAAAAGGTAGACTCAGCTATTGCTTTCTTCTCAATTTTGTAGAAGGGGAAAAAGTGGTCAAAGTGTTGTGTTTTCTGTGAAGTCGTGCTTTATATGTGAATAATGTGGCTTTCAGCTTAAGTCATCAAAATCCTGTGCTTTTCTTGATCATTTTTTTCAGGGCCCAACTGGAGCACTTAGCGAACTTCGATGCAATGATGATGAGACAATCACCGAAATGATCGAGAGGGCACAGCAGGAGGTCCAGGGATTTTATTTCCAAAACGAACAAGGAGGACCTGGTAAAATTTCCTTGGAATACTACTCTCATTTTTCCTTTTAGTGACTTAGGCGCAATATTAGTGTCACCTGCAAATTTCTCGTTTTGTGGAAATCAGTACAGTACTGTACAGTAATATTTCAATCTGCACTAATGTAAAGCAGTGCGACTTTGATAAATTAGATACGATAAATCAGTGTAGCTGTTTACTCCTTATTCCCATTACGAAGTTAGATTGCACCGATCGTTGCTCAAGTTGTCTGTGCATCGTCACCTTCTTTAATTGTGTCTTACTGACGAAAATCTTTACCTGTATCACATCAGTGATCAAAAAATACTCAGGCTCATATCATACTCGGGATCGTAACTTTTCCTGCTTCTCTTTGCTGCAGAGGTGCTGGGAATGCGCATGCCAGGTACACCAGGTAGCCCCAGCCACAAGCGGGAAAAAAGCTCATACAGCAGGGCCAGATAGAGTCTCCGAGTTGGACGACTTGCCTAAAGCGAACAACCCATTGGGAAACTCAGGCCTGTTTTTCGGTCTCTTGGGGGCATGATGGCAGTGGAGTAGTCTTCAAAAGCTTTAGACATGCATCATAGTTGCGATCATCATAATCACTCTAGTACTTGAAGATTTCGGATGTTGAGAATCGCATGCCAGTGCATGACTCTCTTTGTCCACTTCAATCTCAGGTTTGTGGCACTCAACAGATGACTTTTGACACAGCGTGCAAGGGGCAAGGCAGTATTTGGTTCAATCGATTGTTCCAATAGTGCACTGTAAGAAACCAAAAGATGTTACATTGAACATCATTGTTGACATAAAAACGTGGGGTGTTACACTGGATGTCCAACAAAATCCGTCTGTTGACAATGTACATGGGTTTCTTATACTGGTGATTCTAGAAATTGTACATGGGTTTCTTATAGAGGTAATTCTAGAAATAATACTATTCACGATGTGCAATCTCCTGCGCTAATAATAACATTATCATGAATTCCAGACTGTGAGTGAGTCGCACGAGTTTGATCTTATTGCATGCATAAATTTCTATGAAATGTTTGCAAACAAAAAGAAACACACACTGTGTAGCACATCCAGGAAAAAAATACGAGCGGTATACGTAGCAAAAAAGAAAGGAAATTCAAAAAGGACCACAAAAGATTTCCACGACGTTGATTTCCATTTGATAAAGCCTTGGTTAACGTCAGGAACAACAATCTGAAGTTAGTCACTCAGTTTTGAAAACGTCATAAATCCAAACGATGAAATTAAAAAATAAAATTAGAAAAAACTGAACATTCTTGAAGAGAATCACTGACATTCCTTCAATGCATGCATTGAAGTTGGTATTGAGATGCACATGATGTACTTCGCATACTCGGGAGCAAACAAGGAAAGTTTCGTTTGAAAGCAAGGTCTATTTCAAGCCCCCAGTGCAGCAGTGCCCGAGATGTAAGCAATTTCTGTTGAAGTACAACACGAGCCTAAAAATGGGAAGAATAGAAACAATGACGAAATAATTCGTGAGCGAAGGATGCATGCAGTGCCGTGGCCACCCGATTCTCTGCACCAACCACCAATTAAACCGGATCCACTTCCATTGAGGCCTTAGCCAAAGTTGACAGAGTTGGAAAAGGTGTAAAATTGTCCTATACAAAGGCCCTCCATTGCTGAGGAAATGGGGGAGTGACAAAGGAATGGCAAAACTTGTATGCCATATTTAACTACTTTTGGACTTTTGAAAGTCCAGAATTCATATTAGTCATTGGGAGATCTCTCGATTGAGCATCGGGGGATCTATCTAAATCACTGGGAAATCAAAATTTTCATCGGGGGATCAATGCAAAACATCAGAAGATCTATACAAGCATTGGGGGATCTCCCGATCTATACAAACATTGGGAGATCCCCCGATGTTTGTGTAGATCGTGCTTAATCCAGGATTCATTGAATAGTCCAAGAGTAGTTAAATACTCCATTTGTACCGTGAAGTGGTGTTGGTGTGGAGCCGTGTGAAGTTGACAAGCACAACAAGGCCAAAGTACCGTTTTTAACCCTTAACCCGTAAACGTCAACAAGGACGTTTTGCGTCCAATGAATGACAAAGAATCTTTCCTTGTAGGATAGAAGTGCAACTATTCATCCTTGGTATTAGGGGTGAAAAGGGGAGTCCTTCTATAGTACTTTGACTTCCAATGAGTATATTTGGCTTATTCAAAGTAGATGATGTCACACGGTATCAAAATGCATGATTTCCATGACCTTGAGTCCATCCTTCAAGGGTTAAACAAAACAACGGGTTTATAACCAAGGAAATCATTTGTTTTGACACCATGTGAATTGTTGGATTAAA
This sequence comes from Antitrichia curtipendula, assembly GCA_951230915.1. Taxonomy (NCBI): domain Eukaryota; kingdom Viridiplantae; phylum Streptophyta; class Bryopsida; order Hypnales; family Leucodontaceae; genus Antitrichia; species Antitrichia curtipendula. The sequence goes on along the minus strand of OX579638.1, from coordinate 24,030,504 downwards.
ATAATGCAAAAGCATTCATTGAAAGTCAAGCTACTATAGATGATATTTTTTTCCACAAAATTTGGAGGATGAATAATTGCACTTCTATCCTCCACATGAGATTCTCTTGTCATTCATTGGCCGCAAAATGTCCACCTTGACGTTTAAGGGTTAAAGCCATTGGCAAAGCAATGCTCTTACAATATTTAATCCTCACTCACTCCAAAGTCCATATTCCAAATGATGAACAGAGTACTTCTTGGCAATGTTTCATTCAAATAGCTTCTCATTCATGAAAAGTATTATGGGAATCTGTAAACGACAACCTTTTTTATGACCAATTTGATGAAAATTGGATAAAGTAAATTCTTACAAAGATATAAGTAAAAATGTGCACAATTTCAAGAAAGGATTCAGGCATTGATGGCATCAGCTTACTGAATTTCACCTTTCTCATGCACACAAAACTTGGATGAGCTCTGCTTTAATTGCTACAATCATCAACATCTACTGCAAGCGCAGTGCAGACGACCCTTCAATTGATGAGGCAGTACAGAGTGAATTTCACTTTGCTGGTCTCGTGAAAATCCAAACTCCGCTCTCATTGCTTTTGAATGTCAAAACTTGCAGCCTTTCCCAGTTCCGTTTTCAAGCTTTTTCCCACAAGATTTTGTGCACGTTCTCTACAATACTACAATGAAGACCGGGCCACACTGGCACTCACGGGATTCAAGAACAGAGCTTGTGAAACACCAGTTAGGCTCTTTATTGTTTTGTTTAAGAATATCTGTGTTGAAATTAATAATCAAACATCCATTCCATTTCCATTTGACAACCCTTCGTCTCTACAAAGCTGCGAATAGAAACAAGGCACTCTCCACCAGTTTGCTTGAAATGGAAACAGGAATACACAACCACGGTAGAGTCGAAGGGGAAAATGAAAATCATATTCGCTGTACAGTTAACAGGGCTGTATATATAACACCACAATACAGGACTGGCTCAGCTAAAAAGTCTCACTGGAAATCATTTCTACGAATTCCCTGCGACCTACTGCCCTTTCTTGGCATCAAAGTCCTCCATACCTGGGGGACGAGAAGGTGTGGGAAGATGGGATTTCCTCTCAATTTCCTCTGCCTTTTTCCTCTCAGCCTCGGCCTCGGCTTCTTCTTTCTGCTTTGCCTTCTCTTCATTGTAAACAGCACGCGACTCAAAATACTTCTCAAATGCACGTGGCAGGAACATAGGGATCAAAAACACAAACAGGTTGATGGTGTAGTAGATTGTGTTGGCAGCGGCTAAGCTCTTTCCGAACCAGAACCATGCTTCCTCCTGCACATAAACCAACACATTTGCAACCCAATGTTAGACTAGATTTCATGTGATGACAAAGATGTGAACAGATAAAAAATTTGGTGACTACGATGCCACTCCCACGTCAGTAACAAAATAGGTCTCAGAGATACTCTCATATATGGCTTCTGCAAACTAGAAGGGTTAGGGTACACAAGCGATTGATCATGTGACAGAGAGCGGAGAGCAGCTCATGAGACACCCAGCGTATGTTCCATGGCGAGAATGTAGCACAAGTATACATTTCAGGGGTGGGGATTCTCTGAGCAGCCCATCTGTAAGGATGAATTACAGTTACTCTACTCCCAGGCCTCCATAACGTCACAGCTAGGTGCCCATAACGTCTCAGCCTAGATTATATGAAATTCGGTAACATGTTGACAACAAATAGCTTTGTATACAACAAGTGTTACAAATAACAATTGTCAAGAAGGTCGTCTAAAACCCTTGCCAAATTCCTCATTATTCCGTTAGTATGCAACTTCTTCTGACACAAAAAGGAGCAATAGTAAGAGTTAACAGTGTCTAACATTTCAATCGGGTCTGTTCCTTCCTTCGGGTTTAAAGAGAGAGAGTAGAAGATGTGATGTCAGCGAAGTTGATATTAAAGAGGTGCACACTTGACCATTTCTATCGGCACTCCCTGGGGGAAAACTGGGGATTCCAAACGAACTCTTGCAAGTGTGTTCACAACTTGACATGTGCACATTTTTCAATCACATGTATACTTAACAGGAGAGAGATTCTCAAGATATTGCACAAGGAATGTGCAATTACAGAGAGGGTTGGTGAATCACATCTGTCCGTAACTTCTAAGGACATAAAAGACTGTAAAGTGACAGTACAGAATGACTCGGTACCAAACCATGCACTGTCAACTCCCTGGAATTTCGAAAGAGAGCAAAGCATTTGAGATTCGAGAGGTTTCGGTAAAGATGGAACCACTATTGCAACGGCTATGGAGATTCAGAGTTTCACTTACATTGAACGTGGGATCCTTCGACAAGTGTCGCTTAAGAAACATCTCCTCCGTCCAATCCACGAGGGAAAACAGTCTTCGTCCATTGTACAAAATCGGCATCAACGCCCTCACCGGCAATGAGAAAATCTCCAGCCCACTGACAAGATTCTCACTCAACACCTGGCACGACAACAAAAACAGATGTGGCGTCGCGGCTTTCACACTCTCCTGGTCGTTCCGTGCGAATCCACCCAGCACATACGCCAGGGGCAAGAACAATCCGATGACGGTCCCGGACACCACGTACATCTGGAAAGCACGGTTGCCCTTGAACACCTGAAGCTCTGCGTTCTTGTACCGAGGGAACACGAGCTTGGAAAGGAAGACGGCGTAGAGGCTGATGACGAATGGGAAGAGGATGTCGATGATGGGGACTAAGCCGCTGGCGGAGAAGACGACGATGAAGGCCATCAGTTGGAGCTCGATCACGCGGAAAGAACCCATCACGCCGCCTAAGCCGCCGAAGTTATCTACGTTCTCGTGGACGCCACCTGGGTGGCCTTGGCCTTTCATGCGCGGACCGGCGGCTAAAGTAGCCCCCGACATGGTGATGACAAGTCCAACGCAAGAGAAACAAAAGCCTCAACCAGATCGACAAGGAAGAAACCCAAACGAGGAACTCCCAGCACCGCAAATAATTCTCAAGTCCTCAAACTGAAGTAGAATCCAAAGAGGAAAGCCAAGCACCACAAGAAATCTCAAGTCCTCAAACTGAGCTCGACTGTGAAGAAACCCAAACTATGAAATACCCAAGCACCCCGGAAAATTCTCAAGTCCTCAAACTGAGGTTGATGATGAAGAAACCTAAACGAGGAAATCCAAGCAACTCCAAAAACTTCTCAGCTCCTTCAACTCAGGTTGATGATGAAGGATCTCAAACGAGAAACTCCGAGCACTGGAGTTCTACAGAAGTGAGGGTTGCAGATCAGAGACGTGCCGTACTCCAAAGCCCTTTAGCTAACTTTAGAGGAAGCAATTATCCCGATGCTGCGACGAGGTGAGCCCTGAGAGAAAGAGAGATTCTGTTTGGTTGTGACTAATGATGCAGGTGGCAGGTCGGTGATGAGGTGTGGGCTGCAGGCTGGAGGAGGTGTGGCGACTGGAACTGCTTCCGCGGCGACGAGGTGCGCGGTAGAGGTGACGAGTGGCCTGCTTGCTATAAGGTGGTGGGATCCATGACCGCGTCAACTTGAGCTCAGGAAGAGATCCTTCTTTATGGTTTTACTTTTCTTTCGGATCCTACTTTTAGTACGACGTTTACTTTTGGAAGCTTTTGTGAGATGGTGGGTTTTGCACTGTTTGGGGTTACCCTCGCAGTCTTCCTTGGTTCTACGTCCTCGTGCGGTTGCTGCGCCGGTAACACTCAAAGCCTGTTTCAGAATTGGAGGCGGGAATGGAAGGAAACCAAAGACTTCGCAGTTAGAATTGGAGTCATTCAGGAAAAAAGGCTAATTAGGGCTTAGGATTAGGGTTTAGGGTTTTAGTGTTAATTCTGCTCTCTTCTGAGTGGCGCCCTTTCACAATCTCTGTGTGGCTCTTTGAAGTACTCCCTTCCTGGCATTTTGTCTTGAAATCCTTCAGGTCTCTCCCTGCTGCCGCCATGGCTGGGCCGGCAGGCATGAAGCTGACGGCCATGAACGGTGTCAAGGTGTACACTGTTTCTGGCCACCGCCAGTTCGCGTCCTGGCTTCCGGCTAACAAGAAGAAGGCACTGCGCAAAGATCAAGGTGACGTACCTTTTGAAATTTTCCGAGTAGAGAGGCGATTTATGTCATCGTTAAGTAATTTTGAGGAACTACATTTGCGAGCGCTGAAACCGCTGCTATCGTTGTGCAGACTATCTACGACGAATCGATTTAGTGCAAGACCTGGAATTCAATACTGCGGCTACTCGCATGAAGACTACTCCTGACGGGCAGTACATCATTGCTTCTGGTTCGTTGCGGGATTATGAAATGCCTCTGCTTTACTTCCTGCAGTTTTAGTTCCCTGTCCGAAGTTTCATAGACCTTGTTCTGCATCCCTAAACCCTTAACCCCTAAACCAACAGCTAGGTTCAATTTTGCTTGGAAACGGTTTACATACGAATGAAGTAGGATTTAAAGTATCCCGGACTGGGCAGTATATCATTGCGTCTGGTTCTTTTCAGGATTAGGAAATGCCGTTGCTTTCCTTCCTGCAGTTATAGTTCCCTTTTCTAGCAATCGGTAGTTTGACAGAGCTTGTTCAGGAATCTCCAAACCCTAACCAACATCTAGGTTTTAAATTTGCTGTGAAATGGTTTGCATTCAAAAGAAATAGTATTTTGATGCATTCCTTACGTTGTTCAGGTATATACCCTCCCCAGGTTCGGGTGTTCGAAGTCAGTGAACTGTCACTAAAGTTTGAGCGACACTTGACGTCTGAAATTGTGGATTTCCAGGTACTCCTCTGTGATTTTCCTACTATAAATTATTGAGAACTGATTGCACTAACGTTTTTTCTGTTTAAGAATTTAGGGTTTAGGGTTTAGGATTAGTGCAACGTCTTTCTGAACTTGAAATGGCTTGGTCGTTGCAGGTATTAGGAGACCACTATTCGAAGCTGGCCTTTCTGTGTGCAGATCGTTCTGTATGGCTACATGCTAAATTTGGTAGTTATTTCAGCACACGCATACCGAGGTGAGTTATGACCTGAGTGCTTCCAGTCCTTGTTCTTTTAACACGAGGGTGTGAAACTTTAGAAGGCGTCAATAAGTGCCTGATATCTCTTTTCTCCTATCTGGCTTTGAATTTTCAGAATGGGAAGAGATTTGTGCTACGATCGTTGGTCCTGCGATTTGCTTCTCGCTGCTTCGTCTCCTGAAGTGTACCGATTAAATTTGGAGCAGGTACATTATTTATTCATGAATCGACTGACAACCATGTCCAATTCGGAAACTGAATAATGACGCAATTGGAGAGAATGTTCAAAATTACGTATTTTTTTGCCGCTGATCCAGCTCCTTTTTGTGAGAGTATTTTCTAGCTTCATTGTTACAGGGTGATCCTAGTTGAAAATCTGTTTCTGTTGTCAATCATATTATTATTTACACATAGCCGCCTTTCAGGTGATCCAAGGTTCAAATTTTGAAGTATTACTAGTTCTGAATTTGTGTCATTTTGCAGGGTCGTTTTCTTGCTCCCCTTACCACACAGTCACCTGGGATCAATGTGATCGGTCGAAGGTGTGTATTTCCTCGTTTCGTTATAATTTGCTCTGCAGCCTTTCTTCAAAGTTTCTGCAGGTCGTTAAGAGTAGGTATTATTCGTTGTTGGTTGTTCTGTATTCCTATTCTGTAGTAAAGGCCCAGCCTGATACGAGTGCCTTGCTTGTGCATAAAAGCCCAGTGCATGGGCTGATTGCTTGCGGAGGTGAAGATGGGTTTCTAGAATGTTTTGACCTGAGACAAAAGGCCTCCGTGGGGCGGATTTGTGCTGTAGGCGCTGGCAATGAAGACCAGGTAAGGGATAATCCAACACCCTGTTCTGCCTTTCACGAGGCAGAACAAGACAATTGACTGCGTTAACGAGTACGATGACTCTGTAGTTCCTTAGTTTAGCCTCTTGAACTTATTAATGTTTTCCCGCTTTCAGATAGAGTTAGGAAACTGGTTATGGTCAAGGGAAACAACTGTGGAGTATGTATGACCTGGCTTTTGGGTACCAGGAGGTGACGGCCCTAAGATTTGATGAGAGCGAGGGCATGCAAATCGCAATCGGTACCAGTGGTGGCCAGGTATGATTCTCGTCCAATCTTGCAATGGAAATATTTCAGACTGCGGTGCCTCCTTGGCCTAAGTATTATACTCATGATAATTGCCTTGCCAAATTTACGTCTAGTGGTCATTATTAGACTTTATCTGTCCTGACTTTACATTATGAAATCTGGGGGACTAGGTGTTACTATACGACCTGCGATCATCCAATCCAATCTTGACAAAAGATCACATGTAATATGTCTCACCCTTTTCCTGCTTTGTACATTTGTCTGTATCTTTGTTGCCTTCTGGGCTCTCAAGCATTGACCATAGCAATTCGTAGATGTGTGTTCGCATCCGTTACCGGTAATTCAAATTTAATCATTTTCTTCAGAATTTGGAAGTCCTTTACATTTCTGGTTTTATTTAATCTGTGATAACAAATGGTACTCTTCAAATTATGATTAGATCTTTACAGAGTCCTAACTTTTATTGTCAGTTTTAGGAGGAATGACCGGGATTCAAAATTTTCCTTTATTAGGCTATGGCAATGAGTATGAAAACGATATTTATACTTGGTGAGTAGGTTTGACAGCTTGAGTTAACATACAATCCTCGTCTGTCAGGTATGGTAGTCCAATCACGGACATTAAGTGGCATGAGAGTGTGAGTACTGCTGCCAAGAACTTGATCACTTCAGATAGTCATATTGTGCGTATATGGAACCCACAAACGGTTAGTGACATCCTCTTTTACCTTTTCATTCTAATATTTTATTGAGCAGTTTTTGCACTCTTGCTGTTTCGTTTGGTAGGAAAAGTGGGAGGTCTGTCGTGTGTGTCACTGAGGGAAAGTAAGAATTATTCTGTGCCTGATTTTCCTTAAGTAAACGTTCATTGAAGAAGAAACTGAAGGATGTTCTGTGTTGTAGGGTGACGGCGTGACAACCATTGAAGCACCAACTGGCGAGATCAACGACATTTGTGTTGTGAAGAACAGTGGATTGATTTTTATGGCTCTAGATTCGCCCCGCATATCCTCGTTTTTCGTTCCATCCCTTGGTCCTGCCCCCCGGTGGTGTTCTTCTCTGGAGGGTCTCACAGAAGAGCTGGAGGAAGGAAATGAAACGACTATTTATGAGGACTACAAGTTTGTGACACGTGAGGATTTGGAGCGCTTGAATTTGACCAATCTATTGGGCACCAACTTGTTGCGAGCTTATATGCATGGTTTCTTCATCGACCACCGTCTGTATGCTAAGGCCAAGGCCATGACAAATCCTTTCGCGTATGAGGAGTATCGGCAGAAAACAATACGGGAGAAGATGGATGCTGAGCGGGCGGCTCGTATCTCGGTGAAGAAGAAGTTGCCCAAGGTTAACAAGGAGCTCGCTACCCGTCTTCTTGCTGGTGTTGGCGCTGCTTCGGACGATGAAACGACTGAAACGACTGAAGGGACGAAGAAGGATGGCCAACGAAAGAAACTCAATACTTCACTACTTAAGGATGATAGATTTGCAGCAATTTTCAAGAACGAGGTAAAAAGAATTCTAGTTTATTCATTGCTTCGGTGTTGTTCAGAGGTTTTCTTTTTGTCGTTGCTTATATGCACTGCCATCTTCTTGTGAGCACATTAGTGCTCTGTGTTTTCTACTCTTGATCAATGATAGTGATCGACTCTTCCAAGTTGTGCTTATTCACTAAATCATTATTATATGCAGGCATTTGAAGTGGATGAAGATGCGCCGGAATATCGAGCTCTACACCCTAACAAGCAGAAAAGCAAAAGCTCATTAGTTGCCGAGCATTTTGACCTCGTGTCAGACGGTGAGGAAGAAAGATCAGCTGAAAGTGGGGATGACTCGGATGCTGGCAGCTCGTCTTCGGATGAAGAGGAGAGAGTGTCGTCGAAGAACAAACGGCAGCGGGTTAGCGAGACGCCTGATGTGTCTGGAAAGAAGCGAAAAGGCTCAGAGCCGAGGTTCACCTTGGACCTCATGTTTTTAATTCTTTTTTCACCAATATATGAAATATTGTTCACTGAACCTCGTGATATAAAATTTGATCCTGCCTGATCTGTATATTTCACGATATGGTTACTCAAATCCATCATTTTATAACCACGAAAACTTCATTCTTTATCGATCAAATCTTTGAAACTATCGTTGACATCTTGTTCCTCATCCCCTTCTGGAAAGACTTCGGTCTCTTCTAATCAATAGGTGACCAACTATTATGTTCACATGAGCCTGGTATATGGACTTGTGTGTTTATATTTGTGTACATTGTTGTTGCCCTTGGAAGGCTGTACGAGGTCAAAGATGATGCCCATGCTCAAGCATTCAAGAACAAGGTCTCCCTCAAAGCCGAGCGAAGTCGACCTCTGGAGGAGCGTCTGGCAGCATCACGGGGTGTGGAATCAAAGGGACGAAGAGACTCGTTCTTTTTGGAGGAAGGAGCTTCTGTGCGAGGTCATGGAGGCAGCAGGCAAGTTTCCTTCATTCCTCGAGGAGGCTCTGCGAGGGGACGTGGAGGTCGAGGTGGAGCTGGCGATGGGAAGGACGGCAGCAGGGACTTTAAGAAACGAAGTGTACAATCTTTGGGGCTTAAAAGTGATGGCGGTGGACGTGGTGGGCGTGGAGGCAGAGGCTTCTTCCGTGGAAGAGGGAGAGGCAGAGGGCGTTCTTAAATTGGAAAAGGTCCAATGAAGGTAGTTTTGTCATTACGGCATTTAGTGTAGATTGAGAATTTTTCTTAAACCCACCCCCCTGTGAGGATAGATCGAGAGGAGGCCCCTAAATTATGTGGATTTTTTGTCCCATTTACTGCCTTTTTTGCACACTCGCTTCTTTTGTTGTTGTGTTGTTATTACGTTCTTCCTTCTTTGTTAGTTAGTTGGAAGGTCCTATGAAGTTTTATCTTTAATGCCAAGTCCAGTTTTCAAGGCAGATTTGTCACCATTCCATTGGATAGGCAGAAAAGTGTTATGACTCATAACGCAGACCCTCTTTCTACACCCTTAGATTTGTGAAAAGTACAGATACTGATGTTTGTGATGAACTATTAGACTTGACATTATGTCCCATAATGCTCTCAAGCCTCCTGGCTCTCGAGCATTATCTAGTCCAAAACAGCATCTAGAGTAGACTCAAAGGGAGCCTCTTGCAGTGCAACAACATCAAAGAGGTTTTATCAAGTTGCAAGGTTTCATTGAGAAGATGTTCAGATTTTTATGAGTTTAGGAAGAAGCAAAGAACGAAACACTATGCAGATGAAAATGTGACACATTATGCATTTCATATAAGTGATATAAGAGGTTGAAAATCTCACGTGAGGATAGAGAGGAGGTCCTCAAATTCTGTGGAATTTGTTCCCTATTAGTGCCTTTTTACATTCACTTCTTTTTCTGTTGATGTCATTGCTGATATTTTCCTTAATAGTTGGAAAAAGTCCAATGAAGGTATTTTAATCTCAACGGCAATTAATGTAGATTGAGAATGAATACATCTGTGAGGAGAGAGAGGAGGTCCCCAAATTATGTAGAATTTGATACATTTCCTACCTTCTTACATTCATCTTTTATATTATTATCACAAGAGGGGTTCTTTTTTTTCAATTTTTTTCATTTTAAATGGTCCAAATAAGCGTCTCAGTGCTTTTTGTGGCCACATTGTGCTTATTTGTTCAACCAGATTATCAAATTGTAGTGAAAGATTGGTCAACGAGAGTACCAAATTGTAGTAGATTTGATTTTTCTGCTACTTAGAGAATTTGCTATAAATTTTCAAAAGCAATATGTTGTAGACTCCTACATTGAGTCACCTACTCAATAGGAAACAATACATTTGGAACCTTGAAGCAAGAAGGCATATAGCAACATCCTTGGATTAGCCACTTTAGTAATCTACTCAATTCTAAATAAGATACTAGCTAGTAGTTCCAAATGCAAATTTGGTTTGCTAATAGACAAAAAAAAATAGGAATTTGCTTTAAGTACATAGCAATTCAATTCCTAAAGGATTAAGGAGACCACTTTGATTTTTTGAAGAACTAAAGTAAGCTCTATTGACTTCACAATTTGGATTTTTTTGCATGAAATCATATGTTTGATAAATATTACAAAATTTATAATTTTTTTTCAATTTCAATGTCAAATAGGGCACTTAAATAATATTCTCACCATTGGAACTTCCAATTCTTAATTTCTTGTAAAAATTAATAGGGATTTAGGGGCTTTGTTATAAAGTACCTCCTTCCAATTTATAAATTTTTAAAGATGAATATGAAAGATTCTTTAGTAAGAAAATTTAACCATTTTTGAATATATAGAATAAAACACAGAAGTTATAGGAAAAAATACATGTTTTTTCCTTTAAATGTTGGAAGACAAAACTTCACCTTTGATAAAAAAAATTTAAAAACTATTTTTTTGAAGTTGAGGCATATTGAAAAATAAATGGGTGGAGATATTGCTATAAAATTTGGGGAGGATGTATTTAAACAAGCTCACTAATAGATCCTAAGGTTGTTTAAAAAATAAACACAGATGGAGATTTTAGCTTTGCTTTTTAGTACAAGTATTTTGAAGCAGATTGGACCTGAAAACATTGTAACTAGTCTTCTATGAGGTCATTATTATACTATTATTGTTGTACAAAGATATAAGAAAAAATGAACTTATAAAAGCTAAGTTAATTCCTAAAAGTATTGATTTATTGCTTGATTTGAAGTTTTGCAAAGTTGTATTATAATCAACAACTTCAAAAAATCATTTGGTTTTGATAAATAAATAGATGTTGCAATTTTCCAATTTTGAATTAAACTTGAGCGCAAACTTTGATTTATAATTTCTATTATTAATATTCATAAAAAAGAATTGAAACCTAAAATTGAATTTCTCATGAAAATGAAATAAATCCTCAATATTGACAATTTTAGGATATTTCTTTTTGAAATGAATTTGTGTATATCTTGATGAATCTCCCTTATGCGGATGTTGCAAGCAAGTGGACTCTAGAAAGGAATTCATAGGACATTAGGGATAGTTACACTTTTATTGTATGCCCATTTTTTAGAGAATGGAGACGTTGCAACTTCCCATTGGTAGAATATTCTTTTTGCAAAATCTTCTCCACGTACATTATTCTCCTCTGTAGGTTAATTATGGGCATAAAGAAGTTTTCACCATTTAAGTATACTCTCTTGTGCTCCTACTTGCAGCATTTCTAGGGTCGTTTTGTGTCCATGCCCAAGTTTTTTGCCTTCATCTTGCGTTCTGTGTCAAATGTTATTTTCCAATTCTCCACTCTTGTTCTCCAAACAATAAAAAGGGGTGTTATACCTTCTTGTAGATTTTTGGCTCCTAATTGGCTCCTCTTTTTTTTCCTCATCTTCTCATTCCTCATAGAAATTTTAGGTTCAAAGAAGGTGTGACTACTCCTATTATAAATGGGTGACATTCTACACCCATTGAGAAAAAATAGAATAAAGTGGGCACCCTTTAACCCGCCAATTTTGCTATTGTGCCTAGTTATTATTACAATGGTTAAATTTTCATATTTTCTTGTTGGCAAGTGAAAAGGAGGTTCCAATACACCAAAGAATGCAACAAGTTTGGATATCGTATGCAAAAGTTAAAAAGGATCAAAACTTTTTTTGGTAGGGGTTGTGAAATTGTTTCTTTCACACAAGTACATATTGATTTTGGAGATGTATATAGAGTGATGATGATTGTTTTGGATCTATGACATATTTTTGGGTGTCCACCTTAAAATTATTCATCTTTTCTAACAATAGTAGCTTTGGATTTGTATAAATTTATATATTTTTATTTATATTTTTTATCTTATGGTTTGTATAAATATTAGTTAGTTTTGTAATATAGATTTTGAAGTTCAAGACATTACTTGCTATTAAAAAGTCTAGTTTTGTATAATATTGTCTTGATTGTTTTGCTATTGCATAACATTCTTGAACTTCAAGGTGGACCATTTGCTTCCCATGAATCAAGACTATTTTCAATGTAAAAAATCTTAATGAATTATTCCAATTAAAGAAAGCTTGCCCATGAATTGAAGACCATTGCAACATGAATTATTCCTATTAAAAATGACACTATAGACAATAGAAGCTAGGACCCCCCTTTCTATTCAAAAATGTTATGTACTCATTTGATTAAAGGATTATTCCACTCGACTTATTGAGAACTTGGATAAGTCCCAAAAGGTTGTGAGATAAAATTTGTCCCATCTTCACTTTCAATAAAATTCTTGACTAAAATCTTTAATTAGTACAATGTAATAGTCCAATTGTGAGTAATAAGCTTTTTCAAAATTTATCACATAGTGCATGTATAGACTATGTTGTGACATCAAGATGTGATTGAAGCTAATTTTGTAATAAAATGGTTACAAGTATTTGTTATCCTACCTCCAAAATACCTTTGTAGAAAATTTCTTAAAATATAAATGATTTGAAACAAAAGCCTAGAATTGACAATAATAAAATCTTTGAATTTCATTGGTGAAGCATACAATATTCTAAAAAAAATATGCTAAAATGTATGAGACTCATCTTTTAATTAATTGCCAATAAGACCTACAAAAAATTAAAAAATTGAGGCAATCTACTAGTAGGAATCATAGGTTTGATGCTTATTTGGATACAACAGTTAGGTGCACAATCTTTTTTACCTATGCTTCAAATGAGATGTAAACAAACTATTAGATGTCATACTTGATGAAATAACAAATAGTTGTTGAACATAAGACATCCACCATTGCATGTATGTATTTTTTTTAGTTTTTGGTCTTCTAGGGAGTGAACCATTGTCTTTGAAATTTATATCAAAGCTTTAATTTTGCTTGATTTTGTATGACTTTGCTGTAACAAGCACTCAATTGGTACTATTCACAAAGGTACCATGACACTCAAGAGATGCCGCCATATGAGGATGACTTGGATAGAATGCAAATTCCATTTTGTCACAAACACAAACTCAAGAATCCAAGGGATATTTGCAATTGGTGATAGGGATAGTAGTGTTAGCAAAGTGAATCTAATCCAAAAGTGTACCTCGAAAATGCAGCCCTCACACCCCATTAACAAATCTCTTTACACCAAGTTTGACTATCCCTTGAGCATCTAAATATGACAAGGCCCAATCCTAAGTTCATGACATGAACCAATTCTTGTCAAACAAAGTTTTCAACTCTAATTGAAGTTAACCCCTTAAGTGCTCAAATTAAAAATAGAAAGATCAATTTGAAATATTCATGACAAATAATAGTAACTCTAAAATATCTATGCCATTGATTCATGTACAGCATTCTTTCTCCTTCCATTGTCATATTGTACAAGCTTTGTTGAAGCTTCTTCAATTGGATGAAGCAAGCTCTTCAAAACATTCATCATGGATGATTGAGCATTTAGGGGCTAAATTCTGCTTCTATATGCATCCTATGTTGTTGAAATAAAAAATAAGAGACGACCATATTAGTTGACAACCTAACCTGCTGCTGCTGCCCTGCTTGAAGCTTGTAGCCCATGTGGTGTCAAACTTGACAATACTTGGAACAAAAATGGTGGACGTTGCAAGACTGAATCAAATTGATACCACTTTGGCAAGATCGGCGAAGACTTGGCCACGATGCTCAAAATTTTTGAACTCGTCAAAGCTGGCACAACCAGGACTCAGCACAACAGCGTCTCCTGCAACATCGATTCCACACAATGGAATCAACAACAGTTGTAGTCTCATCAATTGTGAGCATATGACAATTTCTCTCTTTTCTCCTTAATGCATCTGAAACTTGGTGTCAGTTTACATTTGTCCGGGTAACCCTTGAAGTCAAGACATTTTAATACATTCGAAAGATGGAGAGTTGCTTTTAAGGGTTTTACGGCAACAAAAGGTCATTACAAGCAGAACCAATACAAATGCAATACCTTATATGAAGCTGAAAGACATAGGATGTAAGGGCAAACCAGCCCAAAGAGCAAAGCATGGAACATATGCAAGTTATTAGCAAGGTCACAACTGACAAGCTCTTACCAGGTTGTGCGAAAGAGCGAGCAAGGTGAACTGCTTCTGCTAAATGTTCTGAGTATTTACATGGGATATGGAGGCCTGCAATGCGCAATTCTTCTTCTATGGCAAGGCCGGATGCTCCAAACTACAATCAAAACATATCAACGACTATAATGGACACAGCCAAGTCCACATAGATGTCACAGCTTGGCTTATCCACTAACCTCTGTTCTCATTTGAGTCTGCATTGTCATACAAAAACCACACCAATCAAAAGCACTAGCATAGAGAGTGAGGTAACTCACAAGTACAACGGCTCGATGGGATTGCAGGACTTCTACTAGAAGACCAAATCCAAGTCCCTTCCCCCCTGCTCCAGCCTGATCAAGCACTAGTTGGTACATAGAATGTTATCACTTCAAGAAAACATGAACCCAAAATATGGCATAACTTCTCATATTACACTATGTTTTCGTAACAATACACTAAGCTTGCTTCATCCATGACTTGTAAAAATCTGTACTTCTCGCATCAAACAAGAAGTCAATTAAAAAAATTACTATAATTTACCCTCTTCCCAAAAGGTCACGAGCACAAACTTCTGCTCAAGAAACTCCAACATACTTCCAAAGTAGAAAACAAAATGGGAAGGCAGCAACCTTTGCTAGGCCTCCAAGCAAGACCACTGCTTTCTTGCCTACAATGCCTCTCAGACCAACCAAGGTGGCATCCACATTGGTGGCCTTACTATCGTTCACCCATAACACCTCCCGGTCGTCTTGACACACTGGCCAAATACATGAATGCATCAATGATTAGCTTATGGCGGCTTTAACCATAAGTGCCCAAGCTAAAAATGAAAGTCCAATTAGGAAGCTAATAGTTGATTATAATGACTTTCAAAACATAATTTTTATTTTCAAAAATGAAGGAAATTGTTGCTTCTTTCCAATGATACATTTTGTTAACTTGAAGCTCCCTAAAATGATATATTTCAACTCCTATAGATACGGAAGGGGTCATTTGAGCACTTAAGGGGCAATATCAAAATGGTTGGAAGTCATTGAAACTTGGAGCAGCAGTTGAGCTTCAAATGAAAAGAGAAATTTAAGAAAACAGAAAACGTACCTATTTCCATGCGATGTGCAGGAGTTCTTAAAAGAGGAAGAGCTGCTTCAATATCTTCTGATTGCAGACCAACATCCAAAGCCAGGGCAAGGAGAGCAGCTGTTCCCGCATTGTGAGCATTGTGCGAACCGATAACTTGTAGACCACTTAGGTAAAGGCGTGCCTCTATACCGGTAGTTGGCACTACAATAATAGCCCTTCGAGCATCCCTGTCCAACTTTGGAATCAACAACAACGTTCAGAACCATTTATGCAAACTTACTCAACACGTACTCAAGAAGTCTTATGATTTATGATTCCCCCCAAAACACCAGAATCATACATAATTTCAGACTCTCGAGATTCAGGACACAGCATTTTCCCTTCTATTATAGCATCTAAAAATATCTACTGAGCTGAAATCTAGTATCAGTTGTGCACCGCTGACACAGCTGAATTGTAGGTTGCCGTATTCAATGCAGAATGGAAGTGCGCAACCCAGCAGTTCACAGAAGACAAAAAAACAATTAGTGCTATCAATAGTGGATTTAAGAATTTGAAACACAGGTAGCAGATTCGGAATGACCTCAAGTATACTCACCTGTACACCAGGAAGCCCTCCCATCCATGCTCTGGTTGCTTGTGACCCAGACATTGCAGCCAGGCGCCTCAAAAGAGAATCAGCTGTCATAAAGAGCCAATTGAGAGTGCATTTCAATTTTCAGGACACACTTTCATATATCTGTACACATTTCCGTAAACACTTTCACAAATTTGCACACGCTTATGGTGAGAACTTCCATAACTCATAAAGCAATCAGAGAGAAGCCTACACACTGGAACTACAACCCAGAGAATGTTTTCAAGACTAGACACCATGCAAAGAATATGAAAAGAGGTGATATCATGTGCCTCTCACACTGAGGTAGGATTGCAACGTCAGAAGCCTTCATGCGCGAGAATACTCGGCATTTCATCATTCCATAGGCTTCCATGCTTTTATGTCTCTCCAAGTGATCAGGTGACAAATTGAGAACCACCGCCACCTGACAAGACATTGCTATGCACTCAGTCTAGCGCTATCATATGGCACTCTGGAAGTCTATATCAGCTGATTTACGTGGCATTTATGTGTGCCATGCCAAGCAGGACATCCTGACAGTAACTTGAAATATCGAAAAACTATGGAAAGAGAATTTGCTTTAAGGCATCATCTCAACATTCTCCGGGAAACTTGAAAACCACTAGTGGGATTCTGGTCCTCTACAACTAGTCCCTTGTGAATCAAACATGTCAACAAGGACTTATTATTATTATTATTTTTAATGAGTTAATTTGGACTTGCTTAAGTCACTAGGGACCTATTGTAAAGGGCCAAAATCTTACCAACAACAGGTGGGAGACGTCAATGTAGAGCTAATAGCACAAAATGACAAGCTGAAAAAAAGACAATACCTTCGGACGAAAAGAACCTGGGAGTTCCAGCTGGTAACTGCTCGCCTCCACCACTGCTACCTGGCAAGTGAAACTCTCGTAAGTGCTCCTTAAAAAACAAACATAAACACTTAGTTTGTTGTCTCTAGCCCCCAAAGCGAAAAACTCATGAATGGTTCGGTATTGTAGAAAGCTCTGGGGACCTGAAAATGAGACCTGTATTAAAAGCAATAGTAGCTCATCATTCCAAAGAATTCAAATATCTAACAGAATTGGGACATTTCATTAGGGGAATAGTGGCATCCTAAGATTTTCAAATAGGGTTTTTGAGATTTTCTATTAGTGAGGATTGAATTAAGGATTATATGGAAAGAGAGACATGGAAATTATACATTTCTGCTTAGGGTACAGACACTTGTGATTAGCTGCTTGTTTAAATGTATCCGGATGTTCAACAGAGAATCTCAGTTTTCTCTACACAAGTTGCCAACTAGAGAAATAACAAAGTGGACTTGCATTAAAAGGGGGATCCTCTGCAGGAAATGCGAGGCATTGCAAGACACCCTCTGAGAGAGGAGTGCCGAGATTACCGCCCACGAACGTCCGCACTCCTGCACTTTTCAACAACTGAAGAAGCAACCATACATGAGAATAAGAAAACCTCAAAGCAACAATCCCACGACAGCTGGGAATCAAGCAGACAAAATTTATGTTCATAATCCCTAAAGATTCAAGGTTTCATGATTTTAAAATGACCAATTTGACTGATCGTTTTGTGAAAACTATTATTCAAAGGGAGACAATATTATATCACCAGAATGAATGAATAACAATGCATGTGTTGGTCACAGAAAATAAACTTGGACTCAAGAGAGTCTCCAATTGACCTACTAAAAATTGTGAGGCTTAAGAAAATATGAGGCCCAAATTGGGCTTCTTGTCCCTTTAGAGCTTGATCATGGACAAAAAAGTTCAACCTGGCCAGTGAACGTAGTGACTGTGGACTTGCCATTTGTTCCTGAAACCGCCGCAACCTTGACATTCTCTGGCAAAGCAGCAGCTGCGAATCCCAGTTCTGAGAAAGTTGGCACCCCCTGCACGTTCCATATCACCACTTCATTCCAGTAACTTGATAAAACCAGAGTATTAGCCAATGAATACCTTACCCACTGATAGACCAAGGATTCATCGTTATAAGACAAGCAATTTGATTGATCATATTGCGAAAAATCGATAATTCAAAAGTGAACAAATTCGGTAATAGTAAAGAACACGGCATATCTTGCTCAAAAAACATGGGCCAGAAAAGAGCCCCCATACGACCCTACTCAAAACCATGAGGCCCCATTTCAGCTTCGTGGTCCTGTAGGGGTAAAATGTAAGTGGATGACAGCAGCCAATTCGCAAGGTTATAAATCATACTTACAGCTTGAATAGTAGCAGCAATGTCAGTCTGTGTGAGCGGAACACCAGGAGAGAGGACTAGTTGTGATGCTTGAAGTAAAGTCTCGCGTTTATGTGGTCCAAGCTCGGTGTAAACTCGCTTAAGATCATATCCTTCAAAAGATGAGTCTTCCTGTCACAATGCAAATCAAGTCAAATCTATGCTTTGGATATGCGTTTCCCTCACATCGTACAACAGATTAGATTTACAAGTGGGGCATGCTACAACCCATGACATCGACCTTCTTCGCTGGACATGCAATCACAACATTTCCTTAGCCCCTAAAAGACCAAGGATTCATGGTTGTTATATAATCAATTAGGTTGATCATATCGTGAAACAATAGAATTCAACAATACAGTGAAAACAATTGAATGAAGTAAAGTCCCCACATGACCTAATCAAATTGCTATAAAAAACATTGAGGCCAATTTAGACCTCTAGGGGATAACTACTGAAAGGAAACCAGTCGGACAACCTGACACTTTCGGTTCTGTATACTAGTGTGCTCTGTTTAATGCATGCTTGTGTATTATGCCAGAAATCCTATACCCAATATCCCAAACCCTAATAAAATAGCGTGAATAAAAAAAAGAGCAAACCTCCAGCGGCAAACAGGAGGGGTTGGAATCCAAAGCCACCACATCAGCACCACGAGCCAAGGCCAACTTCACAGCTGCTCGTCCAGATGCTCCCAATCCTACCACCTGCACCCCCACAATGGTTAACCCTAAAGGACCAAGATTATAAAACGACCAAATCCAATAAGGTTTAGGGTTTAGGGTTCAAACAGACTACCAATTGAGCAACTCATAGAATTCAATTAGGGACAAATTTTATGCCACCAGAATCAGTGCAGAACATTGCATGTGTTGGTCCATACTTAATGAAAATTGGACAAAAGAGGGTCTCCATACAACCGACTCAATACTGCTCTAAAATCATGAAGCCCAATTTGGGCCTCTTGATCCTTCAGGGCAACTTACAGCCACCGTCTCCCCATTCAAGTCTTGACGACGGTCCCTCGCAAGGCAACAAGTCACAGATGATCTCCTCCTGCTCGGTCTCACACTCGACCCACTCGCAACATACGGAATTGGAGTTTCGCACACCAAACCTAAATGCAGTTCAATGTGAGCAACTCTTGCCACATCGGGCAACTCTTGCCACATGAAGCAAATATCCAGCAAAGTAAAACAACAACGATTTATATTTCATAATTACATGATTTCAAACAACAAAGATTGATCTCAAGAAATTCCAAAACATAGTATAATTCCACACCATGTAGAGATTATCTATCAAAGGCAACAACACTCGGTCCTCCTCACATTCCCAGGCAGTATCTATTCCTTGCTATAGTGATTGCTGCCATCCAACTAGTCCAATTTACTTAAAGTTTCTTTGCAGTGCAACACATTGGTTGTCATATGCATAAGAACCCGGACATTAAACCCTAGCCATTAAGCCCCGGTTTGACATTGTCTCCATTTTCAAAGAAAAAAATCAATTAGAAGACAAAATGCCCGGTTGAAGGAAAATTCGACAGTTGCGTCTGGATTGCATGAGACTTACTTGGCGAAGAAAAAGAAAGACGTCTGTGCAGCGACGACGCCATAGCTGGGTAATAACCAACCAACACACAGCAAAGTTGACTGAAGCTCCAGACTTCGAGTGAAAACAGGGGTTTAGTTAGGGCAAATGAATAATTCGAAAAAGCTTGAGGATGAAGTCTGTTGAGAGAGCCCGAGTCTTTTGGAATGGGTAGAAACTCCGAGTTACGGCTTGATTGCTTCACAGAATTTGGAGATTCAAGGTATGTCTCTACTTAGGTCTTCTGTGTGCACTTGAGGTCTCCTTGTGTTGATGCACCTGTAGAATTTCGTTTCAGAGCATGGCATCTCGAGCGCCGAAATCAAGCGCCTCAAGGATTTTTTGGTGGCGCTTATCGCAATTTTTTTGAGTGATCTTTCGTTGAGCTAGGTTTAAAGAGAGAGAGAGAGAGAGAGAGAGAGAGAGAGAGAGAGAGAGAGAGAGTGATGCGAAGAAGCTCGTAGATTGTGCGAGAATATTGTAACTTTATTTGCAGTCGGAAATTGTTAAAGGTGAAAGAGTGCAACACAGAGTTGGAACGGCACTTTGCAACTCCAAAAGGAGTAAGTGTTAGGTAAGGCGATTTCGCTAATTGTTACAAGTAAATGATAATTTCAACAAGGCAGCACTCTACGGCCTTCTACTTTTCCGATTGTTGATTTCTTTATGTACTAGTGCAATCACAGCTGATGATGGCGTGGATTCTTGTGTTAGTTGTCTCGCTGGTAGGGTAGGTCTGAATTTGGACATTAGGGCTGCAGTGACAGCGTGATTGCTTCGTGTATCTGGAGACAATGACGTAAGGTAACCTCACCTAAAGTCGCACAAGTAAGTAAGCAATCCAGCATGTATCCTATTATTATATTGAAAAAAAATTTGTGGGCTCTCGTTGGTAGGCTGAATTTTTTTTGGTGGGGTCTTGTTGGTAGTCAAATTTGGTAGGCACCAGGGGGTTCTAGAGTCTCTGAGAATGCATTTATCTGACACCGTATGAATTTTCGAAATATTTCCACCTCTTTTGGTCTCTCGGGCTCACTTTATAGCATTTGCTCTAGAAAGTATATTCATGTCGTGAGTTTCTTTCTTTTTCGTTTCAGGATTTGTGTGTTTTGAGGGAGCTCTACGTCCTTGCGACAATGGCTGCATCGGTTGCCTCCACCGCAGCCTGTTGCCAATTGGGCACCGTGACTGACTCCAGCAGGTCTTTTCCGAAGAATTCAGCGCATGGTAGCAGTTATCTGCGTTTCGGAGCCAATTTAAGGTATGACGTCTTCCAGCACTAAACCGTAATGCATACTCTCACAAAACCTGCTTTGGAATTTACTCACCGTCGGTACTCCTAAAAGCATAGAAAGAAGCATATGAGCATGGTTCCTGTTGATACGGTGTCTTACTTTTTGTTGACAGTTGAGAGAGGATCCCAACTCACCTTAGCATGTACATTTTGGACGCACTGAATTTTCCTAAAGTTGATTATTTTTGTGTCCAAATTCGAGTGTAGGCTTTCATGATTAGATTGTATGCATTTAGGCTAAGAACTTTTACGTGTCGGCTTTGGGGTAGGGTTGCGACTAGGTGTAGTTACTTTGACGATTTCTGCCTTACCTGAAGATGGCTTAATTTCTATTGTGCACAGCAAGGGCGTGCAGACGATCTCCAGAGGTCAAGTGGATTCGCTCGACCTAAGCAAGCATCAGAGGACATTCAACATTCGGTGTCAAGCTGCGAGCACGCTCTCTGAAGTGGAGAAAGATGTCGCCGATGTGAAGAAGGCTCCCGTGCTTCCGTTCCGAGTAGGTCATGGCTTCGACCTTCATCGCTTGGAACCTGGACTTCCCCTTATCATCGGAGGAGTGAACATTCCCCATGACCGTGGCTGCGAGGCTCATTCTGATGGTATTATGTTTCATTTCATCACATCTTCTATGCTTCCCTTCTCTTCCTCTCAGTTCTTTTTAATCTCTAGCCTTGTGCAAGTCCTAGAAACCTAGCTTTGGTTTCTTGGTCTTTTTCTAACCTTCTGCTACTAAGGCATGTGCACCTGGAAGCGTTTGAATAAGCATCTGAGCCTGGTTACTGAGCCTGGTTACTGTTGTTAGACTGTTTGTTGGTTCTTGTCGGCAACTGAAAGTGGATACCAATGCATCTTAACATGAATTTGAAAACACCGTATGAGAAAGAGGTGAATCTTAAAAGTGCTTATTTGTAGGGTTTTGGAAATGAACCCCAGGCTCCATTTTCAGTCTGCCTGTGCACGTTGTAGGCAAGAATCTGAAGAGGTTGCCTTCGGATAAGGATCACAACCAGGTGTAATTACCTTATATTGAATCACACCTCTTGCTTTTGGGTACGGGTCACAACTACGTGTTGTTATGGTATACTGAATCACAAGAGTTTTTCTGCTTTTGCGACAGGGGATGTGCTGCTCCACTGTGTGGTAGATGCCATCTTGGGTGCCTTGGGTCTTCCTGACATCGGGCAGCTCTTCCCAGACAATGATCCCAAATGGCGAGGAGCTGTCTCATCTGTCTTTGTTGTCGAAGCTGTAAGTGCACTCAGACTCCTTTTAACATCACCTTCTCTAAGATCACATCCTCTGTTCTTAACCCAATCCTTAGATCTCAGACTTTCCTTGTTCAAACCTCTCTCTGTGCGCACTATCACAGTCTGCTTGTCACAAGTTGTGTGTGAATCTGGGCATATTCCATTAGGTTTCACCGTGTCCATGTAGCATACACAATTCCCTTAGCTGTCTCCTCCACAGGAAACTACAACTAGGCTCCCACAGATAATCTCAGAATGGCAATCTGAGGTAGAGACACTATTAAGCATTTTAACATGTGTGATTTTTGGGAGATGTATTGAGCTGTGGAGAGATCTTTTGGGTGCAATAAAAGTAGTTCGTTTTTGGAAACTCCTATAATGCACTGTTTTCAAGCAAAGGTAATCACATTTCTATTACTGTGGCTAGTTTTTTTGTATCCATTTTTGCAGGTTTTGTGCTAATCCAGTGGCTATTGTTACAGGTAAAGCGCATGAAGGCTGCAGGTTACGTGATTGGCAATTTGGATGCTACCCTGATTCTGCAAAGGCCCAAATTGAGCCCTCACAAAGAGGAAATCCGGGCCAAGTTGTGTGAGCTTCTGGAAGCGGATCCCTCTGTCATCAACTTGAAAGCCAAGACCCATGAGAAGGTGGACAGTCTTGGTGAGAACCGAAGCGTTGCTGCACACACTGTGGTGCTCCTCATGCGCCAGTAAGTTAGAGGCTGCAAATGTACGCAGGTGTAATTTTATGTGCATCTGATTTATTTTTTAGTTCTAGCAAAGACGACTGGGACATGATTATGCAAATTTGCTTGATATTATATCTTTCTTTCTTTTTTAATCTCTTTTATGAGGTGAATCTGAGAAGTCAATCGTCCTTCAGAAACGGTCGTGAAATTCAATGCGAGCTCCATCTGTAAATGAGAATTCAGAAAGCCAATATCACTAATACAAGCCAATGCTGTATATGCAAGCAATTGATGTTTATCAAGCATTAATTGAGAGAATATTTAGTGTCATTTAAAACCGTACCATATGGGGAAAAAATGCTTGCTCATCTGAATTGAAACCACATAACATTCAAGAGCTGTGAGAGCAGCTGCCTTCCCTCTGACGGAATGATGTGGTATATTCCACATCATTTCATCCAAAGGATGAAATGGTGTGGAATATTCCACACCCAACATTAGCTAATAAGCCACGCGTCAATAATGTCAGACTTCTGCTCAGTGCCAAGGTCATCACTGCACAATCGGGTTACTGGGGTGGTAGGAGGTAGAACTAAATATACAAACAAATAATTACAAAGATAGATGGTCTGCCAAAACCCAAAGAATTCATTCAGCATTACACAAATGAAATCTAACCATTTGCCATCAATAACTTAATTTGATTTTCTTATTAGGAAAGAGAAGCTCTTTATGTACATATGGGGTGGTAGGAGGTAGAACAACCCATGTGGGATATGTAATTTAGAGTTTGTAATTTCTCAACCGCTCATAGTTAAGTCTAAAGTAGGAATTGTGTTAAATTATAATTTCAGACCTCATTTAGGCATAGTAAAATAACTTTTTTCAAAATACTTTGAACTAAAATAAGTTGGAGAATCAAGTTAAATTTCATCTCCAAAAATTCGTTTGTGATTTTAATCTTCCACTCAGAAGTTATAGACAAATTTCATAGAGGGGTTTGAAAGGATTTTTTTTTGACATTTTCATACATCCTCTCTGAAATTTGTCCATAACTTTTGAGTGGAAGATCTAAATATAAAAAGGATTTTTGGAGATGAAACTTAGCTTGATTCCACAACTTTTTTTAGTTCAAATTCTTTTGAAAAAATGTATTCCACTATGCCTAAATGAGGTCTGAAATTATAATTTTAACACAATTCCTACTTTAGACTTAACTATGAGCGGTTGAGAAATTACAAACTCTAAATTACATATCCCACATGGGTTGTTCTATCTCCTACCACCCCAAGTGTACTTAAAGAGCTTCTCTTTTCTACAAAAACTCAAAATAAGTTATTGATGGCAAATAGTTAAATTTCATTGGTATAATACTTAAAAAATTCTTTGGGTTTTGACAGACCATCTTAATTCTATCTCTATAATTATTTGTTTGTATATTTTGTCCTAAAATTAGCCAAAAAAATAGATCGCACCATAAATGTACTGCCATTGTCTTGGTACTGAAGCTTACATTAATAATATGTGGATGCATTTCGTGGATGAAGACTTCAGAGAGGCAAAGGCAGCCTCCCTGAAGGCTCTTGAATGTTATGCATATGACTCAAAAACACTTGTATCATTCGAAGTGAGCCACTTATTTTCTAATTTGACCTCTTGCATTTTTCTTTTTCTTTCTTCTTCTGCTACTCTTCCACTTTGAAGAGGGATTTTTGGAAGGCCTAAAAGAGTAAAGATGTGATTTTTGAGTTCCTGAAGTCATGTTGCCTCTCCACAATATGATGTTATCACATGTAATCCTTCTATATCCTTTTTCCTTTCTTGTTGATTGTCCACTCCCTCTTGAAGGTTGCTACTGATTTTTTATTCAAGGGAAGGTGGATGCTCCAATCCCAACTAGCTCTTCAAAGTGTGACCAATACTAAACATTTATTTGATTAGTGTGGATTTTTAATTTAAAAAAGTGTATATAGTAGGGATAAAAATTTGATAGTACCATAATTATTTGGCCATTGTTTAAAGTTACTTTGGATTATTGATATGTAGTGATATTCATTAATGATCATGATCTAGTGAATGGATAGAATTAATGGCCTAGTGCAAGATGAGCTCAATCATTCTTTCAGAATGCTAATTCAATTCCAAATTTTTTTGACTATGGAATAATATTTTCTAAGAAATTTATTTTAAACTTCTTAATGACAAATTTCTACATAGGCATCCAAATGGTATTTATAGGGGGCTTTGGCATTAAGCACTAAAATTATTGTTTGGTGCTCAAATACTACCTATCTACTATTGTGAAGTATGGATAGTAAAGAAAAAAAAAACTCCTTTGTAAAGGAGGGTGGTAGTCAGAAGATCTAATTGGCTCTTGCACATCCCAAATACATCCCAAACATGCAAGAGTGCATTTTTTTCATCCATCAAATTTTTGAAGATTCTTGTACTAGTTCTTTTACATTTTTATGGTAAAATTTTTGAAGATTTGGCTTTGCAAATATTCTATAATTCACAAATATTCAATCTACAATCAATTTTAGAAGGAATTTTCAAATTTGGGCTTTAAATACTATAGGAAAATATTGGTTTGTATACTAGTTGATTTGGCCTTGTGAATATGATCTATGATTCATTTTTTACAACTATTATCATTAAATTATTATTCTGAGTTGCATTTCATAATACATCTTCCCAATTTGGGAAATCTAGACTACCCCTTGATTGTTTAAGGGATTATCCCTTAAACACTCCGACATTCATTTTATGGATGATGAACGGAGGGCTTATAGTCATTGTTTAGTCCAATTAACTTCTCATTCATCCAATGTAATATTGAAATGTTGAAAAGACAACCTTCCTTAAACCCTAGGCACGTTGACATCCCTTTTGGGGACACTGGATAGAGGGAAACATCCGTATCTTGACTTCCAAGCGAGAACTATTTTTCATCCGTCGTTTTTTGTAGAAGTCGTTGCTACTGTTGTGCACCCAGAATGCAGTTGAAATTGTCCTCATACTATCTGATCATCTTTTGATAAATCGGGAAAGGACAACAGGTCTCAGGAAAACAAGAATTTTTTGTCTGCCCAGCCATGACAAGAAAGAAGGTTCAAGAATAGTAGAACGAGTACTTTTTACAGCAGGCAGTGCGTCAGTGTACAGTTTGATTACGTCACCTACTTGTAGCCACCATTTATTATTCATACTATGTGTTGCATGGAAAAAAAATTGTGCGTGCATAATATAAGGTAGGCACCCCAAAATGGCACCTGACCTTAAAGTGCCATCTACATGCTGTGTACATTTCCAAAATCAGTTATGTACCTATTTGGATGGAGCACTTTCAGAAACAAACTTTGACCCTTAATAACTTTTGCATATGGTGTCCAAATGACACGTACTCTGGTGCGTTTGAACCTCCTTTCACTTGCCAACAAGAATATTTGAAAATTTGACTAGTCTAATAGTAGTAACTAGGCTCAATAGCAAAAAGTGGCGGTTTTGGGTGTACCCACTTTAGTCATGCAACTATGACGTTAAGATAGGAGGCTCTGAAAGCGAGCGAATTGCCTGAAATGGACGTAAGGCGGTCTTTAAATGGACCTTCTATAGTCATTGAATGGATTGGTAAAAAAAAATATTATTTATTGCAAGAGCCAATCATTCTCTTTGTTTTTCCCATTTCTCTCTAGAAACTGCATGTGAACAGTTTATGGAAGACCTAGGGTCATAAATAGGGACCTACGACTCATCACGTTTGGAAATTCATAAGTAATTCAAAATGCTTCAAAAAATACGAAACAACTTGTGCTACAATCAAAATCTATTTTTCTTTGTCTGAAAAATGAGCTAAAATAATCCCATCCAAGAAACCACATGAAAAAGGCAGACCAGTCCTTAGATGCTCGCTTTCAGAGCCTCCTACCTTATACTTGTACTAAAAAGCTGCTACCAGTAACAGTAATACTCCATAATCACAATTTGTGACCTTGCTACCTCTGCCTTAAATGAAGTTATAGACCTTCTTGAAGAGTAAGGTAGAAGGCTCAGAAAGCACTCATCTAAGGGAAAAAAGACCTTTGTACAAAAATGGGTGAACCCAAAGTTTTTTTACATTTTTGTGGAAGAAAGAGAAATGAGGAATACAACACTGAAAATTTTAAGCTTAATTTTTTGACTTGAAATGAATAAAATATGATTTTTCAAAGTCAGAGGTGCATAGGTCCCTATCAATGCTCATAGGTGCAACTATAATCAATCAAAACATGCCATTGAATGGAGCCAGTGAGTTTAAAAATGATCCTAACCATGCCTTTAAATGGAAACAATGATTCTAAGAATGATCCGTTGTACTTTTCCATTCAATTCACTCCCAATTGTAAATCAAAATTTATTGCAACCGCTAAAAACCCTAGGGTTTCTTCACATAGTTTCAAATCCAATTCAGAGTTCTGTAACTTTTGCATATGATGTCCGAATTCAATAAAAAATTATTAGAAAATTTGCGTTCTCTTTTCTAGTTTGTGTGGTAAAATTTTCAGATCAATACAAGATGAACTGATTTTTTGGAAGCCAATCAAAGCTCACAGGTTCAATTTGAATCCACAAAACTGCATTTGATGGCTGAAACTTTGGGGGCTTGTATCTTCTTCATCCAATGTTATTTTTCAATAAAATTTGTTGTTTTATGTTTCCCTTGAAGTCTAGTTGTTGTAGTAAGATTTTCATGTCAATCCAAAATGTTTTGAATGTTTGGGAGCAATTCGAAGTTTAAAATCTTGACATTTTTGGATTACAATAAACTTCGGCGGCTTGTTTCTTCTTCATACAATGTCCGTTTCTAATAAAAAAATTTAGAAAAGTTGCACATATTAGTCTAGTTTGCGTGGTTAAAATTTCACATCAATCCAAGAAGTTAGGAGTGACTGAGAACTATTTTAGTAGAAGGAGGTTTAGCCTCAGATGTGTTTTTGCAAATTTTCTTGCTATTTTTTGACATTTCAAAGTCATTCTGCAGAACTTACCAAATTCAGGTCTTTATTATGAGTAAAATCACACATGATGATGAACCATGTCACCTGTTCAGTAGCCTAATATCACACACATGGGTTGGCAGTTTCTCACCACATGGAGTAATTTTAATTTCTACATCCCATATGCACTGTTTTGGACACTTCTGTAGGGGCGGTTCTTAATGCCCGAACTGTTTTCGAGCCTGCTCCTATACTGTGTACATGGCAACATACAAAGTCTGTGTAAAAAATTTGTGAATCATAGCTCTACAAAGTACAAAACTAAGAAGACTACAAATGCATGCTGCATATGCTCCGTTTTCATAGAGGAGCATGTATTGTAGCCCACGACCTTTAGAATTTGCCATATGCATGATAATAATGAATGGTTGAGACTTTGGGTAGCACTCATTGACAGATGCCTGGCTTAGTGACAATACAACAGCACGAACATCTCTGCAATCTGCATGTATTTAATAAGGCACAATTCAGGTGCTTGATAAGCAGTTTTTGATGCCATATAAAATGATATGACAACTAGAGGTGCAGTCCACTAGACTCCATAGCATCAACATATGTGAACACATGCATAGGTCTTGAAGGTAGCCATTGTACACTTCAGTTGTTAGTCATTACGCTTTTTTCACGTGACAGTATTTCTAATTAGAAGAATTATGGGATTAGTTTGTCATGAATTGTGGTTGTTGAAATCAGTCATTGCTAGTGTATTTCTTGTGACAAATGCAGTGGGGTTTTTTTCCATGGGAGTTCACTTGCCCTACATGATTCAATCTTCCTGATCCGCAGACTTGTGTGATTGTTTATTTCCAGGTCCTCTCTGCTGTTCTTGATGTGTAGAGGCTACTACACTGTCGATGAGATGAGAAATTGAGACATCCATGCCACAACTATGCATTTCTGTTGTGTGTGATAGTGCATGACGTGCAAACTTGGTCGACAGCTGCAAATAAGTCTGTGAGAACGTGCCTTGTTAGTTGTTTAGTTTTGCAATGACAAAGTCTTGTAAGTCCGTATAAATTGTGACGTCATTGCTCTATGGCTACTGTAATGTCCAATTCAATGGAATGATTTACAAATTCTCCTCCATACTGCAAACATGGTATTCATCATGTGGTATATGAGTATTGATTACACAATGTTATGCTCATGACAGACAATACAACAATCTCCTATTGTAGCATTTGCATAACACTGGAACAGAAGAATGATCCTGATTTTTCATGGATGCCTCTCCGCTGGCCTATGATCAACAACCTTTCCGGTTGCGGCTTACATCTATAATACCATTTGGTAGTTGACCAACAACATCAGTTTTATCGAAAGGTAGGCTCAACAAATTTTTTCACTTCTGGACAAATGTCAATAATTTCACGGAGTTGCTAAGAGAGGTGTGAAGTGGAGAGACATACCGCAAGGCTTACAATTTGTATTTAGACATCATTATTCCCGGATTTTAGGGTGGAGAGACAAACTACGTGAAGGTCACCGTGACGGGTTCAACAATGAAGTTAATCACGCCTTGTGTGTCCTCCTCTGGCCTAACGTCTCCGCATCCACCTGCCTTTGCAAAATTTGCAGCTCCAACACATTGTGGTCTAGAAATTATTGTCGGCGCCGTCATGTTGTTGGCGTATAAGATAACTAATGGACAACAAAGCCACTTACGTCAAGAAGTCATCTATTCATGCGGCACTCTATCCACTTCATTGCTATGGACTGGCAATTGCGAGTATTCCTATACCGAACCAAGATGAATACATGTCATTAGACAACAATAGACATGCACATGAAAAAATAAAGGATGTTGCCAGGGACAATCCTGATGACAACAAAGACAAGAGGAAAGGGAAGATGCCATTTTCACTAGGACGTTCATGTCATGCTTCTATGCAACTGTCAACATCTGTGAAACAAAAAGAGAATTCCATGTTGTTGGAGCATGCAAATCCAATTTCTGACTCTAACTTCATTATGCCATGGCAAGGTGATTTATGGATTGTGAGGAGAACAGTCGTTGAGCATGCTGCATCCCAAGAAAGAGATGACAGCAACCAAACGTCATTTGATAGTTTCTACTTCATGTTGCTATTGTCTTCAATCGGTGGTGACTACACTACAGACAATAGTGATGACAGATTTTGTCATCGTCCTTGAGCTCTTTTTGCTTGCCATTATGTTGACACCTACCAAGATGTCGCATCCGCATCTACAATACCCGCAGTTATAACCCATGCTCTTCCACATTACGATATAGAGACGAAGTTTCAAGGATTGATCTTGACACCATGTTCAACGATTGGCCCCAACGTTCATGTAGTGCACATGGTACACACATTGAGCTACACATAGTTGTTTAACGACGTCCTCAACAACTTCATGCCGGCAGAGCTATATCTTCCAACTGCATTGCATCCCAATCACACAACTATTTTGGCAGTAGGAGCACGACATGCATCCATGCACACCAACAATGTTGACGTTTCCGCATGCAAGATTGTAGATCTAGGAGTACCAATTCCGCTCAAGTCAACTACTAGTACATGCGGAGATGACACAAGCATCCAGAGATGTCAACAAAGTCTACTTCAAGAAACTCTTGTTCTGTCTCCAAAGGCGGACAGGCAGAGATGCCCATGTGGCACTATACAAGCAAAAAGCACTTCCATGGCTGCAGCGGCCACTTGCTCATGGGTCCCATTGTATGGTCCAACTCTATGAAGTTGTCGACGTGGGAGCACCTCTACCGACGAGTTGCAAGTGACGGCGACGACAACATGGAATACTCCTATTCCATTGCGCGACAATTGTAATCGTGTGGCAACATGTCCAAAAGGAGGTTGGACCTCTGCAACTACTATACATCTTGCTTTCTTGCAAACTTATGCCGAGGAAACTTGTACGGCAAATAACTCTGCATTTAGTGTACATGTCCTACTATTTAGTGGACCGAGTGCCGGTCCAAACTTCTCCCTCTTACAAATGCCTATGAAGGCAACATTATTCAGCTAATTCTGGAATGACTGAACTCTTCATTGGATATGTGTTAATACAAACCGCTATGCTAAGGAGGTACACATAGACACTTGTTTGCCGCTTGGTAGCTTGAATTGTGACAAAGTTGAATTGAAAGCATTTCTTGCAATGAACTTGCTCATGGGAATAAAGCGATTGCTAAGCTACAAAACTTACTAGAATTGGCGTGATGAGTTCCTTTATTGCCCAAACATATCAAGCATAATGACAAGTCTTAGGTATAAAGACATTATACATTGCCTCCATGTTGCTAATGACACAGTGCCAATTGTAGCTGGTGAACATGTACAGTTTGACAAACTATGGAAGATGTGGTGGTTGATTAGTGAAGATCATCATTCAAAGATTTAAATGTAATTGGTAGCTGAATTAAGAGGTCATTGTGGACAAAATCATGATACCTCCCAAGGAAACCGACAAAGTAGGGAGTTATAGTTTGGTGTCTTGCAAACGCGTGCCATAAATATGTGTATGATTTTCAAATTTATACATGATTGTTGTACAAGGAGTCTTTGGCAGGAGGCTATAGAGGGGAAGCAAAGACTAGACATAAAGTCATCATGTAATTAATGGAGGGTTTTTATAGATGGACGTACGTTGTATGCACAGACAACTTCTTTACATCTGTGAAGTTGCTCAAGGAGCTGTGGTTACTAGAGACTTTTGGTGTAGGCATTATTCAATGCAGGCACTTGGGATTGCCCAAGTGCTTGCAAGATTTGAAGAACTTATCAAAAGAAGTGCATGGCACTTTGTTGTGGTGCATGCACATGAGTGGTTACATTGCTTCCGTAATATTTGTAGTTAGGAAGGTTGTTCTTTTCTTATCCACATACTATCCACCTATTCCAAGTATAGGGCAGGTGTGGCCTATAATGTTAAGGCGCATCAATGGTCATGTGATGGATTTGGACACATTATCAGTCCACAAAGCATATTCAAATTTTATGAGAGGAGTGGACGTTGTCGATCTTCTACGAGGAAATTATTTGTGTCAAGCACGTAGCCACAAGTGGTAACTTAGTACAAGATTTTTTTAATCTCTTGGATACATCTGTGGTAAATTGTTTTATTTTGTATAAGGTTGCATTAGAAGAATTGGGTAAGGATCATATTTCTTTTTTACACTTTCAATTACAACTAGTTGAAGAACTGAGTAGACCGTGGAGCATATAGAGAAGAGTAATTTCACAGTTCTATTTATTTGTTCTTGGAATTTGCGGACTTCTTTGAACAGCAAGGTGATGGAAGTGTTGTTTTTGCATGGATCTTGTCCGCACCAATTTGGTTTGTCTCCAACATGGAGGCGTGTACTTGTACTCCAAGGAATGTTTCTAACATAGTGATTCCTGATAACCCTGTGAAAATTCTAAGAATGGACAACGCCAAGGAGTTTAGGTCTCAGAAGTTTGAAGACTATTGTGTAGCATTGGGTATTATCTTAATTTATTCTATCCCTTAAGAGCATTCTCAAAATGGTCTAGTTGAAGCTTTTATTAAGAAGATTCAGCTTATTACCCGACTTTTTTTTATACATGCCAAACTACCTTCTAACTTTTGGAGCCATGCAATGTTCCATATAGCTACTCTCTTTAAGTTCTATCCTACTCTACTCAATGATCATTCTCCTTTAGAGCTAGCATCAAGACAAGTTCCTAATGTTGCTCATTTGAGAACCTTTGGGTGTCGTGTTTGGATCCCTATAGCAGAGCTTCATAGGAAGACAATTGGTAGTCACCGTCAAGAAGGTATATATATAGGCTTTGATTCCCCTAGTATTATTTGCTATGTCATTCCCTCAATCGGGACTCTTCAAAGAGCCCAATTTCAAAACTGTCAATTTGAGGAAACCCAGTTTCCATCTATAGCAACCCCCAAACCTAATCCCAGTTTGAAATTTTGGGCTCCAAAGACCTTCACTCTGAACCCTGATCCTCAAACTGCCTTTGCTGATTCAGAAGTTTCTAAGCTTCTGCAACTCAAGTCCCTTGTTGAAAAATTGCCTGATGGTTTCAGTAATACCACTAGGGGCACTAGCAATCCACTCTCTAATATTGATCCTTCACCAGTCACTATTCTGCTTCAGAAATGTAGCCTTGACCCAGACTCAGTCCTACCTTTTTCCAAAGTGCTCCAGATTGACCCTATCAGTCTTCATAATGATCTCTTATTTCCTTCTAACTCTGATCAATCCTTCATCTGTACCCCAGCCAAAACTAACTTTGTGCTCACCTTTGTCACCCGGGTTACTACCTTTGGTTCTGATCCTATGACACTAGATGACGCCAAAGCAAATTCCGACTGGTCCCAATGGTTAGAAGTCTTGATTGCTGAGTATTCTTCTCTTAGGAAGCATGGTGTCTTTGGTCCCTTAGTCACTAACCTTCCTATTAAGCTTGTTGGTTTCAAACTTATTTTTACCAAAAAACAAAATGCCCAAGGGCATGTCATTTGGTATAAAGTCTGTTTAGTTGCCCATGGATTCACTCAAAGACTTGGAGTGGATTATAACTTCACCTATTCTCCTATTATGGACTTGGGCACTTTCCGCTACTTGTTGGGTATTGCTGTACAATACTCCTTAGACACCCAACTCCTTGATGTCATTACTGCCTACCTTTATGGTCCCTTAGATGTTGACATACATATTAGCCCCCCACTTTACTTCATCTTGGAGACCCCTCTAGAAGACACTCATGAATCATATTCTGGACTCAAACTCCAAAAAGCCCTCTACAGTCTAAAACAAGACGGTAGGATATGATATAAGCACTTACGTGACTTTTGCTTCACCACAAGTTCCAATATAATCAAATTCTACCATGTCTCTTCACTTTGAAGGAGACTACCAGTTTCCTTATTATTGTAGTATATGTGGATGACCTTAACCTTGTAGGTACCCCGGGCACTTGTAAGCATGCCATGAGCCTACTTACCACTCAATTTGAAATGAAGTTGCTAGGCAAGACCACTTTCTGCCTAGGACTTCAAGTGGCTTATTTATCTGATGGGAGTATTTTTCTCCATCAAACTACTTATACTCAAACCTTGTTGAAGAAGTTCCATATAGACCAAGCTAGTCTACTTTTTGCCCCCATGATGGGGCAAAGTAGAACATTTGATGATCCCTAACATCCTTGCAAGGAAGAGGAGGATGAGTTCTATGATTGGAACATGTACCTCGCAGCCGTAGGAGCTCTTTTGTACTTGTCTACATACACACGTCTGGATATTTCTTTTGCCACAAGTGTGCTTGCTAGGCACAGCCAGAAACCCGGAATGCGTCACTAGAATGAAGTCAAGCATCTACTCTGATACCTCAGAGGCACAAAAGACTTGGGCCTACACTACACCAAGGGAGGAACTCCAGAAATCACTAGGTATATTGATGCTGGTTTCAAGTTTGATGAAAGTTTTGGGATGTCCTAGACTGGCTACATCTTTATCAAGAATAAGGCACCAATATCATGGAAGTCTATGAAGCAAACCGTCACGGCCACTTTTTCCAACCATTCAGAGCTCATTGCCTTTCACGAAGCTACTAGGGAAGTAGTGTGGTTACGCAATATGCACAAGGTAATCATGGAGCATTGTGGGTTCACCCAAGACAACAAATCAATGATCATCTTTGAAGACAATGTTGCAAACGTTGCACAAGTAGGAGCTGGATTCATCAAGACCGACTGAGTCAAGTATATATGCCCTTAGATATTTGGATTCACTCAATATCTTATATAAGGTTGTGGGTTCACCCAAGACAACAAATCAACGATCATCTTTGAAGACAATGTTGCATGCGTTGCACAAGTAGGAGCTGGATTTATCAAGACCGACCGAGTCAAGTATATATGCCCTTAGATATTTGGATTCACTCAAGATCTTATATAAGGTGGACAAATTGAAGTAAAGAAAATTGATTCAATCCACAATATAGTTGATATGTTAACTAAAGCTCTCCCAGCCTACAGACATAGAAGACTAGTACAAGAGATTGGAATGAGGTTGCTCCATGAGTTAAGTCCTTGATGAATTATACTCTTTTTTAGATCTATGGATGTTCCTTGTTTCAAGTTTTGCCATGGAATAATTTTTAATGAGGTAACTTGATACAAATATTGTATTGAGCGAGGAGGAGTGTTGAGATAAGTATTCTATTAATACACTCTATACATAGTTAACTAGAGTTTATTGGAGTTTACTTTAGTAAAGGGATTCCATAGACTAATAGTAGAGAAGGACTTTTACTTTCTATCTTTGGTCTTCCCTTGTATGTAGTGGGCAAACCCTACTTGATATATTACAATTGTTACTTCTTCTCCTTGCATACTTCAATATATCTCTTTTGTGCCCTTGTTGTGTTTCCTATCCTCAACAGAGGACTTAAGCGTCTGTGTGAGAGGTGCTTGCCCCCAACCCCTTGTTAACCTGGGCACCCCCCACATTTGATTCCTTGAACTAAGTGGTCACTTCAGCAGCCTAGTCCTGCACGCAATTTCACGAAATCAATTTCAGTTGCCAGCCTCGAGGTTCCCTGTATTTGCTTTGGAATCTGGTTTTGTGATGGTGCTTAGAGCACCAAGGTTGAACACGAGGTCATGAGTTTTTTCCCAAGTTCGATTCTGTTGGCGTGAGTTTGTGATGTCGAGGATTTGTGGATTGAGGTGTGGTCTCGTTTAGGATTTTCAATTCATTTCTGGTCGGTAAGAGTCCTTGGTTGTGATGCAGTACCACGTTGTGGAGTGTTGCGGCTTAATCACGAGGGCTTTGGTGGATTTCGATGAGCCGGAATCTTGTCTTTCAGGGTTTTGATAAGGTGCTTTAGGATTTTTCTTGCTCTTTGTATGGTGTTGATTCCAAATTTGGTGGTTGTACAAGTGAATTGTAAGCTCTATTTTTTCGCTGCAAACCCAGGGTTGGAGCTATGGCTGTGCGACTTAACTATGTGTATCTTGTTGGGATAGTGATCCAGCAGTACTTAACGACCCTTCTCCTACAAAATCTGCCGCTGGGCTTGGTCCTTTGCAGATGGTGGATGTGGGGTCATTCACAAACCCCAAACAAATTCGAAGACACTTCTGTGTTTTTTTGCAATATGATCCTTTGACAAAGATTGAGGTGATGCTGCTCGGGACTTCACGACCACGGCAAGCTCATCGTTTTGTCCCTTGTCAGGGTACCATGCATCTTCCTCATCAGCCTCGTCATGAGATTTGTTTGAACGCTCCAGGTGGCCTGTCTGGCATCGGTTATTTTAACTTTTCACATGCCTTACGAGCAACTATAATTGTAGAAGGTGATGCGATCTTACCTACCTTTCCTCATTAGGCCTTTTTGACCGAGGAGTTTTCGGATGTTACAAATGTCGATGTATTTTTGAGCCCGTATAAGTTGGATTGTCTGAAAGACCTACATAGCCATTACTGGGAGGGCTTGCGCTACAGTAGCAATGGGTTTCCTACTTCTGGTGGTGGTCAGGGCATCGGAGGTGGGCCGTCGGGAGGAGCTGGCGGTGCTTCGCATTTTCACCCGATAGGGACAAATGGGACCATCAGTTTGGCTCATTATCCTACTGTGGAAGGTGGATCTGGAGCGGAGAGATTGGCTAGGGCATTACTTGAAGAGGAGGAGAGGATGTTGCAGTTAGTTTTGGTTGCAGGGGAGCACCCGAATCCTGGTGTACCAAATGTACTAGCTTTCGTGCAACCATTTACTATGAAGGCCCTTGAGGTACTAGATGCGTTTTAGGCCTTAAATGGTGGACTAGTTGAGGGGTAGCTTGTAGGTTGTTCGGATTGAAAGTAAATTTTGTACTTCAGGGTTAGTACAAAGATTGTTTGGTTTTTTGTGTGAAACCCTAATAATACAAATGGAGTGTGTCGCTATTTCTAGACATCTTCTTTGTCATCCGTCAGTTTTGTGAATTTGGTTTCTTCCATGTGTATTATAGTTTGACTTTCGAACTTTGAATTTGGTTTCGAACTTCAAACTTTACAATTTGGTTTCGAACTTCAAACTTTACAATTTGGTTTCCTCTAACTTGGTTTAGAGGAATGGTAAGATGTTCTAACACGAACAACCTATTCAACAGCAACATAGAAGGCACTACAAGGCAAAGGGATTCTTTAAGAGCAAAATTTAAGGTACAAAATGCATATTGTAAGGTCTTGTACATTCAGCAAGACTTCTTTAAATACTTGTGTCTAAAACCAACTTCATTATACCTTCCTGAATGGTTGCTGCATGTTCTTTAAGCAAAGAGAACCACGACTTTTAAAATTTTCAGTTCAATATATTTTTTTAAATTATTTTTTTATTGAGTAACTTTTAGTTTATTTATATATTTTTTATTTGACTCTTTCTTAATGAATATGTGTTAGTTTAATTCCTTTATTTTTACTTTGCACTTGATCTTGACATTTAACAATTGTTGATCTGATTTCCTACTTTTTGGATGGCATCTCCACCGCCGAATTCTTAATGTTGGTTTGCAAACGTCAAGCATAATAGAGACCACGTATACAATAAAAAACATTTGAAGCAGCAAAATAATTTAGCCTATACACATTTATAAATTTTTTTCTTTAATTCACATAATATTTCTTTGTTCACTGTAAAAAGCACCTATGCTTACTGGTACGTCCAGTGATCTAGCATGCTCACAAGCAACATTAGAGTTTACATGACATAAACTTACAAAAAAACCCTCTTTGTATATATGAAAAAACTCTATCGATGAATTTGGCTCAACATAAAGATTTCTTGACACTCTAAGCTTCTAGCATCTATGGCTGGTACTGTTCTCGTGATACCCTTTTTGTTGAATTCATTTCTCTTCTGGCAAATGTGTTGTGCGATCTTTTTAGGTGTCAAATAAGGGACTAGCTCAATACACCTAAGAAGGTATTGTCTAGATGCCATGTCGAGATAGTCATGTCTAAAATGAATGGCGATTTTTAGTCCATGTTTGTTGTTGGTTTGTATTGCATTCAGATCCTTATATGCTTGATATTCACGATTTTCAGAAATAAAAGTTTCTATCGAGCGGAGGTACGTCTGTCTTGTGATGTATCGACTGTGCCTCTCTCTTGATAGAGATGTTTCTCTCTCTTGGCAGTTACCGTTCACATGTCTGTGATCTGGTGGGTTCTTCATACTCTTTGGATGCCGGATTGCGGAGCTTTCAACTAGATTTATATGTAGGATCAACTTCAGATTTGGAGGAGGAAAATGCTCAGAACACTGTAGCCATGTTGTCAAAGTCCTCTCTTCATGCCAGTGGCATTTTGGCTGCAGTCAGTCTGTAAGCATTGTTTCTACAATCGTCCGGAACTTGTGAAATTGAATTAGTTGTTCACTTCTTGCCAAAGATTTGTGATCGATTGCGATCTGGTGACTCCTTCAATGGTAGATCTGCATTGTTGCAAATCGTATCCCTGCAATGAATGCCATGGGCCCTGCAAAATTGTCCCGAGACCACGTTGCAGTGAATTTACAGGTTTGGAGGGTCCCTCCCCTTATAGCTTTAAGTCTTCGTCCTAAAATATACTGAAATTTTTCTGATGTGCTTCTATGGTGTATTTAAGGGTTAGATTTTCTTTGCTTTTTGAATTTTATAATGAGGATGAGGGGTTACAAAAGTTTGAGGCCCTAAATGAAGACATCATCTACTTCTAATTAGAACGAAGAAAATGTGTTTCTATCTATAACAACTTCAAAGTTTAGAGAAAGATTGGGTCTCATCAAGTACTTAAGAAACTAAATACATGATGCTAACCCTATGGGCAAGGTGTGAGAATGCTTCCAAACCTGTGTGTTCATGTTTTTGAGAAGTCGAAAGAGTTGGTTGTTGAAGGTCAAAAATTGCACAACCTCTCCAAACCCTAACCTTGGCATTCTTCTAGTGTGAAACGGAAACATAACTCCCCTATTCGAAATGCAAGGTGGGAGAATTTGAGCGTGAGCTGAAATTAATGCTCGTTGAATCATGGACGTATCTGAAATGGGATACCACTATACCAGCTGATGCAAATTTGATCATAGTGGCCTTCGGGCTGCTCACAATTTGATATCAAAATTTTCTGTAGGAATTGAGATCCTAAGGCTTTTCCAAACCATGCAAGGTCAGTCAGTGAGTTTTCTTGACGTCAGTCAATATTCTAAATGGGTAAAATTTAATCTAGATTAACTGTAATGGTATTACGTTTGAAGCATCTTGAACTTTCACCATGACTAGTTGGTTACTTTGTTTATGATCCTATGTGTCAAGCTTTTTAGTATATATCTTTCAATCCCGAAGTAGATCTTACAAATCCTTGAACTCATGTAGAAATTAAGAGAAATTTAAAATTATAAGGTTGTGAACTATGACGTGCCCAAAAATGGACACTGCAATGGGAAGAAAGCTTGCTCTTCGAAATTTTGATGAAATTTGGCCAGCAATTTCATCACTGTTGGACAAGGAACATAGAAACAGGGCTTTTTTTTTTGGCGTTGTGGTGCCAGATTGCACTTGTCAATTGAGTGTGGCAAAATGACTATAATAAATTTCATAACATTGTTAACCAACTTTTTCTCAACCCTCAAGCTAGAGGTATTATTCCCCCCTATATACATAGAGGGAGTTAAGTTATAATCAGATGCACCTACAATTGGCTATTGCGTGACTTTGCTTGCCTAGCTGCCTAGATTTAGTAAGTCACGAGGCTTGGGAGCTCTGCTTTTGGGGGGAGCAAAAGGGACTCCCCTAACAAAGGTGAATAATGTTAAGTTAGGGTAAAAAAGGTAACCAATTCGCCAAGTTGGTGCTTGAGTCTAACTTGCAGGTGCCAGCTGGCGTCGATTAGGTCATAGGATTAGTGTTTTCGCCAACATACTTCAACCAGAGCACCCACAATCAACTTAGTTAGAGCATCGCCACCCATTCACAACCAAGCTCCTGCCCCGGCGCTTGGGCGGGTCCGGCCAAGAAAAGGTGGGCCACTGCGAGCCTGGAGAAAAACAAAAAGTGACCGGTCATGGCAAAAATGCCTCCGCAAATAACAGGACCCCGTCCTCGGAAGTTGTTGACTTTGTATGTTTATTCTCTGCCCAAGGCGATGTTGGACTTTAGATTTTGCCGGATTGTCGAGGCGATAAAAGGAAGTAGGAAGGTTCCTTTGGTTGTTGTGTATTGTTTTTGTTATCAATGGAAATTATCCATATATTTCAAGGAAAAAAAAGGGTAGGAAGGAACACAATGAAGTACAATGTTGTAAGCAATGTTGGTCTCTTTGCAATGGGATTTATTTCATTTGTTTCCAAAAAATAAAAAAGACAATGACAAAGAAGATTTGTAATTATAATTAATTAAAATTGACATTGCCTTGGAATGATTTTTTTATTTTTTTCATAAAAGATTTCAATTCAAGATTTTTTTTAATCCAAGGTAATGTAAGTAGTGAAAATGTGCTTGAGGTGTGCTTGAAGTAGACCTCAAGCACACCTCAAGCAACTTTTTTCTTATCTTTTTAAAAGAAAATAATTTCTTAATTTTTTTCAATTTTTCTTCATTCAAATGCAATGAGAATAGTGGAAATGTACTATAGATGTGCTTGAGGTCTATTGTGTTTGAATCATGGTTTTGTTGCTTGTAAATTTTGAACAATTTCTTTGGTTGACTTCTATCACATTCAGTATTTGTATTGTTCTTACTATGGTTTTCTACATGTACGCTTTTCAAATTTTGATGCAAATGTGGGAGATTTTGTTAGCAACGCCCGCCTTGGTTGACATTACTGTCCCTAACAAACTTAAGGACATTTTACTGTTTGTGGTGATATTCATGGACAAGTATACTAAGAATTTCTTCTTGAAATCACAATTCTTTAAGGTTTGCATTGGTTACTTCATCATTAATTAAATGTTTGCCTCATTATCTAACTTTAATGTTTAACGATTCTATGCAGTACTATGATTTGCTTAACATCTTCAAGCTGAATGGTCTTCCGTCAGAGGAGAATCCCTATTTCTTTAATAGAGACTTCGTTGATCGTGGTTCTTTCTCGGTTGAGGTTATTTTCAAGCTGTTTGCGTTCAAGTGTCTCTATCCAACTAGTAACATTTGATTACTTTTGTTCATTAATGATTGCTCTCTTTATGAGTGATTGGAAAACTATTTGATGAAGTTCTTCCTCTCTACTCTGGAAGGTTGTTGTCTATGATTTTGGGTTCATTTGGATATAGTGAAGATTTTAAGTATTAGGAAGAGATGGGAATTTTCTTGGAGAACAATCAAAACTTCTTCTTACAAAACTAAAGACTTTTATAGAAAATGTGAAAGATTTATATTTTTAAATTTATTTTTTAAATTAAATTTCTCAAGTTGACCAAAATTTATGCACTGATCACTTTCAGTTACAAAAAAGGCTATGGGCTCTATCACATAGCCTCTATCTTAGGCTTCTTTAGATTAGAGGCTAAAAGCCATAAAGCAAATTTTTAGTCAATGAAAGCTTTTATCGTGCGCAAACACATCTTGTTACATGAGTGACTTCTTGACTTTAGAATATTAACCCCTAAAGTTCAATTGTTCCTTCAAGGGACAAAATGGATTTTGGGCAAGCTCCTACGGTCTCAATATTTGTTGTAATTTTTTGAATTTTTATGTAAAGATAGAAAAACATCCTAGCTTTCCAAAAATATAATTTTATTTCAACCGGAGCCCGGGAGTAAAAGTTATGGCACAAAAAGCCATTTTATTAGTTCGGCGGGCAGAAAAAAACCTTCAAAAAACCTTAAAGGAATTTTAAAAATAAATAAAATTTAGAGATTATATTATATGTACATGAAAAGGTTTGACTTATTTCATTTGGATTTGTTATGTGAAAGTTATGGACAATCTTGTTTTTCGGGCAATTAGAGAACCTTTTTTAAAAAGTAACTTGTAGGATTCATTTTTGACCTCAATTTTTACAATTTAAAAGAAAAAAGTTCTACAAGGTTAAGATCTTTTTCTAGAACAATCTCACCATTGAAATTAGTATATTTTAATTCCATCTTAAAGCTATTAACAATTTAGATTTTCTTTCAATCTTGGACCTACTTCTACTTAACAATTTTTCATAAATGAAAACTAAATGAAATTTTTTTTTTTTTAAATTCCTAGATTCTCAACTCAACTCTTTATCATATAAAATTAGAAATTCAAAATTGATAGAGAAAAAATTATAAGTTATGAAAGTTCAAAAGCAAAAATTGTAGTTGAGCAAGGTGCAAAAAAATTTGTTTCCTTCACTTGAAACACAAGTATCTTGCAATCTACACGGTCAAAGTTTGTGAAATTTCTTCCACTGATGTAAGCTAAGATTCGTTGCATAACAATCTTTTGTTGGAGTGATGTGGTTGTTTACATCAATATAAATGAATGAATGTAAAAGATGTAGATGAAGCTTAAATCACTAGAAGAAAACATGTCCTAAATGACTATCCACAATGATTCATATGCAATCATTGTGGACACTTTTCCATCATTGTAGATACATAAGACATGTTTTTCTACTAATGAATTATTCATCCAAAAGAATGTACTATCATCCAAAAAGAAAAGATACAATCCAACATTCCCTAAAACAAAAATTGTATTGATATAGAAGCAAAATATTGCTCAAAAAACACTCTTAGGGAGTAAACTTACAAGATTCTTCAAGGAGTTTTCTTCAAGGGAGCTGATCCATTTTTTTATTTTTTTATCATGGGCCCATTTTTGTGCAGTACGCTACATTCTTTCCAATCAGCAGGAGAAAGTAGGAGATTAATTACAGCACAATGTCCAATACATTCCAACCAGCAGGAGAAAGTACGAGATTAATTACGACACAATGTCCAATACAGTTGTGGCGCATTACGATTGGTTGCAGTCTTGATTGTTTTTGTAACCAAACCATAAAAAGGATTGAGGCGTTAAGGAGTCACAATATGTACAGTACAGAGCCCGCCTTAGGTGTCGCTCCTGCCATCTTTACAACAAAGCCCCCAGTTCCAATTGCAAGCAAAGGTGCGAGCATTGTTACCCTCAGCTACCCTGGAATTACAACTGCGTTACCTCGCATTGCCGAAGCTTTGATGGTAGTATGGGCGACCGCTTGGGTTGACATTGCCATACCCATTGTCACCATTCATTTTCCTGCTGGCGATCACCACCTTGCGAGCTTTATCCCTTTCCTGCTGCTCTCGTTGCACTCTCTCCGCTCTTAACTCTTCTATCGTCTTGCGTCCAGGCTTTGCCTTCTTCTCTTTCCTCTTGGCATGCTTCTCACTATTCTCTTCCTTTCTCCTGCTTCGCTTCTCGGGTCTTTCCTCGTCTGCATCCCAAGATATCAGTCTATCAGCATACAGGAAAAAAATTAAAAAAATTTCTCCTTTCGAAAACGTGGGATGATTCGGGAGGGTAGAGCAATAGGTATGTCAAGTATAACGTAAAGGATATTAAAACTGTTAGGGGAACTGAGCCGTTTCGAACACTGACCAACAGCAACTCATCTATTCGTACACTTGTGGGACTTATTAGAGGAAGGTGTTCGCAGGACTTGGCAAACTGTCTATGACTGATCTTTGACGGAATGGAGATGGGGTTGTGTACTGTCACGTATAGTAGTCTGCAAACTCCCACTTTGGAGTTGCAGAAGAAATTCATAGTGATAAAAGTTGATCTCAACAGATTTGGATCTGGTACCTAAAGATCTCTCCACAGCTGTATAGAGATCTCGCAAGAATCACTCCTACATATTGATTAACATGT
This sequence comes from Antitrichia curtipendula, assembly GCA_951230915.1. Classification (NCBI taxonomy): domain Eukaryota; kingdom Viridiplantae; phylum Streptophyta; class Bryopsida; order Hypnales; family Leucodontaceae; genus Antitrichia; species Antitrichia curtipendula. The sequence goes on along the minus strand of OX579638.1, from coordinate 23,986,748 downwards.
TAACAGTGACGCAAATAGTATCCTCTAGTTTAGACAACACGTCTGTGCCTTGGTATCTTACAAGTTAGAAGCTATACTCTGACGGGATGAAATCAATAAGGTGGGAGTTTCAAGGTATGCATTGGAAAAGATAGATAACAATGGATCTAGGAATCTAAAGTCGAAAACCTAATGCTGCGAAGGAGACTATTGAATGCAAATCTGAGGCAAAACCCTAATTGAAGCGGTGAATAAGGCGTACTGTACCAGGACTGTTTGACCTTCTTTTGCGCGCTCTCTCAGATTGGTCACTCGTTCTGTCGACCATGAAGCGTTTGGTCGAGTACCAAGGTTTCTTCCCACTCTTTCCAACCAACCCAGAACCGAATTCGTATCCTTCATCTTCAGGTGCACGGACCGCCTTTTCCATCTTTTTGAGCTCGCGAATGTCCTGCTTGTCGAGACCTCCTCTACTGTGCACTTTCAGGTCGTTTATCCAATCCTTACTGCCCTTGGCTTTCTCACTTGGATCAGTACTAGCAATTTCAAACAAGTTGAAATGTTGTGGTCGACCAGCTTCGACAAGAGCCTCGGCATCCTCATCCTCTCGTACAATTTCTGGCAGTGTCTGCTCTGCTCCTTCGCTAATTCGTAATTCAAGAGGATCCCGCTTCTTCGCTTGAGCGGCTTCGCGCAGCTTCTCCAGACGAGATTCGGCTTCTCGTTGTCGATCTTGCTGCTTCTCGATCGCCTCCTGACGAGCCGCCTCTTCCTCGTCCCGCTTCACCTTCTCCCGGTTGTCGAAATTGTACACGTTCCACCGCTTCTGCGGCAGAATGTTGAGACCACCATGGCCTCCCATCACGAAAAGATTCTATGCGCTCTGGTTCTCAATCTAAAAGATCATATCTCTCTCAAAATGATCAACATAGGGCCTACTTATTAAGTTCCATCGAATACACAAGGCTTTACAAACAAGCCTTCCAAGCACAAAGTCCTAAAATCGACGGTCTGTTTCCTGTGAAACGGAAACTGCACTCTCTTAATCAAAGAAACAATTCTCAACACTCTGATTCGAAACCTAAGCGCCCGCATATCTCCTAAAACGATCAACGCAGAGCGTACTCTCTCAGTTCCATCACAACAGACGAAGCATTCGAACAGCAAGTAACCCTAATATCAAAAAATCTCCCAAGAATTGGTCTCTCTACTCGTAAAAAAATAGTGCAAACTCCAATCCAATTCTGTCAATAAAAGAAAAACGATCATAGGCAGAAACTAAAAATCCTTCTGTCCACAAGAAATTTCTAAAGAAGCCCACCAAGGCAAATCAAGTAATACTTATTCGTTCACCGAGCTCCCGTCGTCCGTTTCTCATCAACTTCATACAATCTCCTAGGAGAAAGTGGATGAAAAGTAAAAGTAGGGATCACGCCAACTAACAACCATTCCTGAAACACTTTATCATCCACATATCTAGGAATTTCCTTGCTTACTCGATGACATTCATCCGCGCGTGTCCTCAGAGGAGAGCTTGAGCGTGGCTGGCTATGGCGGGCTTGGCAATTCAGCAACACCAAAATTCTCGACTAATTTAGCAATTGAAATTTGCTTAAAAAAATTTCGACAAGCAATTGCAGCTCCGTCGCCAACAGGAGTTTCCGGAGATTCTTAGCCATGGCGACGCTAATGTCATTTCCTCGTGTATTGAATTCTGTTCCCGTCGCGGCCAGTCCCTTTCACCATCCGCGCGCGTAAGCCTCGTCTCTCATATTTTCTGCTGTTTTTCTTGACGCGGCATCTGGATTAGGTTTTCTTTTCGGTTAAAATCAAGAATTGAAAGAATGGAATGTTCCCGGTGGTGTTGAAACTCTCGGTGTCTGTCGAATGAAGGTTTGTCATACATTTCTGTGTCACAGGAATGTGCAAATTGATTTGAAGTGGTGAATTATTATTCAAATTATATTTTCAGAGGGCTGACGGACTGTCATGGTCGCGGTTCTGTTGCAAATTACGTCATGAAGCACTTTGTTATTTTTGAAAAATGAATGGAGGATACTGTCATTATTGAGGATGTGTGTTAGAATACTCAATTTCATTGGCTGTGATGTGTCGAAGCAGCATACAATCACTGGATGCTTCGAGAATTCACATTTCGCCATCCTGTGAGAAGATTGGGAGACGTTGTTCATCTCTTTCAGCCAGGGAATCGTGGTTAAGTAAACATTCCGGAAGAAAGTTTACGCGCATTGTGGCATCCAGGTAGATTTTAAAGCGTGTTAAATTCAACTTCGTATTTGTGATGATCTTGTTGATGGCACCAAATGATCAATTGATTTTCGTTTCGACTGTTATTGTGTGCTCTTCGATGTCTCATTTTGACAAATTGCAGCTTCGAGAACAGTGGAATTCTTGATTCCAAATCCCCAAGTCCGACTCTTTTCGACGGTACGACTAGGTGTGCGCTTCTCTTCTTTTGTCACGACTTTGTAATTACCTGTATTTGTAAACATGTGCCAGCAGTTTTTGATAAGGACTATTGACAAAGGCAATCTTTAGTTGCATGGTTAAATCTCTTTTGCCGGAAGTATTCTGGGATGAGCGTGATTTGTTGTCTGTTTGGAGAGTTTAATCCTCTAATGGGGAATTGAATGTAGGCTGTACTTCAGCTCCAAATGCCCTTACGCACAACGAGTCTGGGTTGCTGTAAAATACAAGGTAATTGGCATCGTCTCTCTTTCATTATAGAAGTGGAATAGATGATGAAAATAGTAGAGTTATTTCTTCATCGTTAAATTGCCTGATTAGTTCTGATAATCAAATCGTGACACGATATCCCTTGTTATGTGAATCACGTACACGACTTGAATATACTGTAACTGGCATGTGCTTGGGTCAAAGTCGGCACTTTAATTAATAACTAATATCATTCCTATGTTTAAGATATCAGGGGCCTTGTGCGTCATGCTTTTCGTTGGAGTCGCTTCGTTACTTGTCTGACAAAATTTTGAAATTTCCATTTCTAATTCGGTTGATGGGTGCAGGGTCTGGATGAAATCGAGTGCGTAGAAATTAGTCTTTCAGATAAGCCCGTATGGTTTAAAGAGAAGGTTTACCCCGCTGGAAAAGTAAGGATGGCATCCTTGGTTTCTTCGTTATTTGTTTTTGATCGTGTTCAGTAACTCGATCCAGGATATCGGTCCTCCTATTAGAGAACTTCACACTCGTCATCAGAATGTTTCATTGCTTACTTAGTAATATGTGGCTGGAGTGTTTCAGGTTCCAGCTCTGGAGCACGATGGTAAAGTGATTGGCGAGAGTATGGATTTGCTTAATTACTTAGATGAGCACTTTCGCGGGCCGAAACTTGCACCCACTGTAAGCAATCTGCGACACCTAACTTTGTCGTTATTTTTACTTCTGCGGGTTTCTGGGCATCTTTATGGAGCTAGCAGTGTTTAGTTTTGATGGTATGATTGTTAACGTGAAACGCGAGCAGGAAGAGATCAAGAAACAGGCAGCTGCAGAGCTTTTAGAGTATACCGATACTTTTAACAAAGTAGGCTTCACAGGATTAAGCATGAAGAATTCTACTCCAGATGAGATCGGTACAGTTGTAGGTATGGGACCTGACGTCAAGTCCTCCTCCGCATCTGAAAACATGATATTGTTTCTTGTCTGTATCTCCCCTCCTAAAATTGACAGCACGGACGCAGGTGCTGATTGTAAAGGTAATTGAAATGCAACGGTCCTGCTCACTTATCATATCCATGTCAATCATTTGCTTGTGCAGCTCCTGCGTTCGATTACCTGGAAAACGCCCTTTCAAAATTCTCAAGCGAAGGGCCGTTTCTTTTGGGAAATTTCGGACTAGTGAGTTGAATTCTTTTCCCGTCAATTTTGAATTTTGAAGTGCAGCATAGAATTAACTTCATTCTATTGTTTATTTGAAATTGAATTTTTTTTGCCCTCCTATCAGGTGGATATCGCGTATGCTCCTTTCATCGAAAGATTTGAAGTCGCATTTAGCGGAATTAGAGGCGTCAACATCACAGCAGATCGACCGAAATTTTTAAAATGGATTGAGGTAACATACCTTCACCCAAGTTGAAGTACTAATAGACATCTTTAAATGAGAAGCGTCAACCATTAATTTGATACATATGTGATATGTTATCCTTAAGGTTTAGCAGCTATGATCATTTATATTTATCCAAGTGCTTCTCAATATCTTCAGTGACAGTTTTATATTACTAGAAAATGACTTGCCGTGACTTTGACCAGGCCATGGACAAGGTGGAGGCATATTCCAGCACCAAGATTGAGCGGAGTTCTTTGCTCGAATTGTATAAAATGATGTTGGTAAGCCCCTTGTTTGAGATTTTAATGAAGTAACTGCGTCATGGATAGAAGAAATTGGTGCTAACACTGCTACTATAAGCTTCATATTTGGCTCTGGATTATTACGGTCATGTGAGAAGCACAAAGCCACCAGCCTCTGGAGGATCTGATACTTCTTGCTTGAGCTTGCAGGAGAAGGACTACTTCAAAAGAGTTGGAATTGTTTCTGACCAAAGCAAGTCTGGTGAAACGCCAGTAGCTGTCAAGTGAAGACGGGCTATGCTTTCCAGGTGCTTTCAGTATGATAACAACCAAGGGGTGGGTATAAGCATCTAAACTTGTCGACCGTTAAATTTGACGGAGAGTACTTTTCTCAAGCAGTATAGTCTGCACTTAATAACACAGTAGGGATGGGATTGGAGTCCCGCAACTCGGTGGTGTAAACGCCGATTCTGGGAGGTGTGATAATTTATGACAGTATGAGCTTCTGGGTTCCCCCTTCTTTTTATTGGCTGCGAGGACCATTTTTCCCACTTCACAACCATCAGACTAGCAATCTTCCTAATTCACTTATCTTCGATGCCAATCCTCAAGTACAGTACAGTACAGTACAGTAACTTATACGTTCGCCATTTGCACACCGAGTAACAAAGTCTGAATGGGTGTGTATTTGAAAAATCTGAAATTTATCCTGCACTCTGCTGATTTCTTTCTACGCTAAGAGCTGATTGTCCTTTGGGAGAAGCTAAACTCCTTGAGTCAATTTTCAGTAAATTTTTGTAGGAAGAAAAAATGGAATTGGCATTTAACCCCTAAAGTACCATTTGTCCCCTCGGGGTACAATTTGGGTCCGGGTAGGTTCTTATGACCTCAATCTTTACTGAAATTTTTTTTTTTTTTTTGAAGATCTGTAGTTACGCGAGAGCTTCATGGATATTTAATTTTTATTTCAATTGGTGCCCACGAAAAAATGTTATGGCACAGTAAGCCAAAAATGGAGGTCAATGGGCAACACAAAAAGTCAACCTAATTTTTTAATTTTTTTCCCCTAAAACTATATACTTTTGTCTACATTTGAAGCTTTGAATCATTCTATTTGGACTAGTGATGAGAAAGTTATGGATAATCTTAATTTTTTAGGCAATGTAAGCATCTTCTTGAAAAAATATCTTATAGGATTCATTTTTAAATGCAATTTTTACAATTTTCCCAAAAATTGTTAGATAGGGCTGTATTTGCTCTCTAGAACAATCTCACCGTTTGAATTATTGTATTTCAATTTCATCTTAGAACTACTAACGGTTTAGTTTTTCTTCAATCTTGAACCTACTTCTATTTAATAAATTTTTAATGAGTAAAAATTAAGTGTTTTTTTCTTGAATTCCTTTTCCTAGATTCTCAACTTAAGTATTCAACATAAAGACTTAGAAATTCAAAATCAATAATACAAAAAAATTTAAGTTAAGAAGTTTTAAAGCCAAAAATTCTAGTCAAGCAAGGTGCAAAAAAACTTGTTTTCTTCACTTTGGGTGCAAATATCTTGCAATCTATACAGTCAAAGTTTCTAAAATTTCTTGCTTACATTTTTATTCAAAATAGCAAGCAGTAGGCAACTCATGCACATGCACCATTATTTAGCGTCATTATTTAGTATCATTTATTCAATAGCATTGTTGGATGCTCCCCTCATTCAACTTCAATAGGCAAAATATTACTCTACTAAATATTAGTGAGAATTAATCCAAAAGTCCAAAAGGTCAAGCTGGTAAAAAGAAAAATAGTATCACCAAGGATGAAGATATTATACTCCGTAGTATGTTTGCACCTGAAGGAACCAATTGACATAATTTAGAAGAAATAAAAGGGGCACTAGCAATGAACAATGAATAGTGAAAGCAAGTAATGTTGTTAGCAAAAAAAGTGAATGGTTATCTTTGCTTAAGGTAGGCACCCCCAAAATGGCACCTGACCTTAAAGCGCCATCTACAGGTTGTGTACATTTCCAAAATCAGTTATGTACCTATTTGGATGGAGCGCTTTCAGAACCAAACTTTGACCCTTAATAACTTTTGTATACAATGTCCAAATGCCACGTTCTCTGGTGCATTGGAACCTCCTTTCACTTGCCAACAAGAATATATGAAAATTTGACTAGTCTAATAGTAGTAACTAGTCTTAGTAGCAAAGAGTGGCGTTTTTGGGTGTATCCACCTTAATCTCTAAATGGCTGAGTGACCAAATATGTTTGCTCCAAAGTTTCAAGCTCATTTTGGTGTGGGCAATTAAATTCCTTTGATCAGTTTAGAATTTTTTACATGTAGCTTTGAGGATTAATTATTGAAAGTTTTTATTTTTCACTGAAAAAGGTAAATATTTGATTTTTGAAAGGTCTTCAAAGGCATATATGTACCATTTGTGAAAGAGTAAAGCTTGTGAAATTTACTTGATTTCCCATCTTTGAGCAAAGCTTAACAATTTCAATTGATTTGGGATCTAAAAAATTGTACTTATTTATTTGCTTTAAAAATGATCCCAATGGAAAGAATAAAGTGTTTTTATGATTTTCACCGTTGAAAATTTAAACATGCAACTATTGATTTGGAGTTATTTGTGATTTTTGCTTAATACTAAAATAAAATGTATTTCAACAATTGCAAGATAAATTGTGTAATGAGTTTGATAACTTTTCTTGTGAAATTCATTTTTTTGAAAGTGCACTTTAGTGTGCTAACACTATTTGTAGTTGTTCATGTCACCTCCAATCCCCAAAAACTTTTATATGCAAATTTCTGAAACATTGTGGAGAAGGACAACATACTAAAAATAGGATTGTACATTTTTCTTATTATAATCTCACAACTCCTATGCAATTTTCAAATTCATAATTGGTATGCATATTAATAAGCAAGTTCTTTAAACATCTATTTGGTTAGATTTTAAGAGAAAAAAAAAATTCTTATTGGGGATAACTATAAGTACATGTTCTATTTTCATATTCAAAACACGCTTGGAAAGGCTTACGCATTTAAGGGTTACATTAACTTTTCTTGCAAGGATAGAAATGACACCCCACCTCCACTGCTGCATAATGATACGTGAATGTTGAACCCTACACTATGTATCATTATTATGCAACAGTGCTAAGAATGAAGATAACGCAAAATAACCAAAGAAAACACTGCACACAAGGGATGGATAAGAATGCAAAGAATGTAGGTGCACCCAACTGCAGCGACTCTTATTCCTCAACTAAGAGGCAATGGCCTCACTATAAAACATATGGACATGAAAGACAACAATAATAACAGACACTAGTCTGAACTCCGTTGAATACGCTGGGCCCCGAGTTTCATAGGCACTGCTCTACCCCGACCTCTAGACACACCACCAATTGACACGTGTTGCGCTTGCTGCCTCGGTCCACCAATGCCACTAGCTTTCGGTGCCGAGGGGTTCAAGGCACGCACTGAGGTGGAAGGAGCAGGCGCTGCAATGGCTGCCCACGGATCATCATCGTCTCCCCACCCATCCGCAGTTTTGGTACTGCTTTCCTTTACTCTATCCCCACCTGCAAAAACATCAAAATAATGTCAGCATACGACAAGAGGTACTGACCAAGCGAGTAGCGCACTTAGCTAAATCGTGAGCACGACATATAGAAAATCAAAATAATGTGTCTATTTGATAAATTATTATATTTGATAAATTATGTACCTTGGGACCATTATCAAGGATATTGAGTGAATAGTGACTCGATCAACAAGTGGTCAACGTGAGATCCAAAGCTCACTAAATGGTGATCATCAATAGGAACACTAATTCATGGAATTCATAGGCTTAGGGAATGGTATATTTTACACTAATTAGAATAGACAAAGTACTTGCTTGCACAATTAGTTCACTTGTCCAGAACCAGGGAGTTAACTAATTGAAATGGATGTTTACTTCATTTCATTCCAAGTGAGTAGACCTGATAAGCTTCGAGTATTTATTAATTAATTCCATTTAGATAATTGGAGCCACTGGGTTGGTGCCGGCAGGGCCTACAAAACTACAAAGAGTTGAGTCTGTTTGAAGAAGAGAAAGTTTGACTCACTAGGTTTTGTGACAACTCTTGTGGCAGTGGATGTTGTTGTGGAAACAGGTTTTTGCAGTACAACAGGCTTTTGCTGTGTGGTGGTGACAGGTTTCTGCTGTGCGGCTCGTATTCTCGCTAAAGCTGGTGCTGGTTCTGCAGGTAAGTCCATGTCTCCCCATCCATCTTTCTCGTCGTCGTCGTTTGCAAAAGCCTGTTCTTGCGCATCTCCCCAGCCGTCAGTTGATGTGGGGGATGCTGAAGCGGGCTCGTCTGCATGAAGGCGGGGCTGAGCACTAGTGTGTGTAGGAACTGTCGGAGGAGCTCTGACGCCTTGAGGTACCGAGGCTGCATCAAAGAGACATCAATGTGACATCGAAGTTATAGATAGTCAAGGAGGAAAGAAGTAAAATACAGTATAAAAATGTAGCATATAAATTTTCCACATATATTTCAGAAGCGAAGGAGGTATAGTGTAACTATAAGATACATTACTATCGATATCAATTTTATATACTAGAGAAACAGTCGAGGGCGAGGAGACACAAGACGAATATCAGACATAGCCCTCTTCTTTAGAGTAAATCAGAACCATCAGATCTTGGAGATCCATAGCTCAATGAGAGCATGGAGGAAGACGGCTAATGAATCTGGACCCACATACTTTCTTCCAATCGTAATGCACCCGGTGGCAACGCAAGCAGGACAGTGTTACGAGTATGGACAGACCACCTCAAACTAGATCTTCACATTGTGAGGGAATGAATCCCATCCTCACAATAGTAGTTAAGCCGTACAGCCTGTCTCTAAAGTCAAGCTAGCGAAATACACAAACCAACACTAATAAAAGACTGCACCCAATAGATCTCGCATTCCAGTTTAGGGTTTTAAACACACCCGTCATATTTGAGGAGACGGAAGAAATTTCAGCAGGAGCAGAAGAAAGGTCTGAGCTCTTGCTTTTCGCAGCCAAAGAGCCCACTGCCCACCTGTTACAAGATCACAGAAATTAACTTCTACAACAGAACTAGACAGGATAGAAACGAGCTATTCTTCACACCTCTTCATGATGTGGCTGAGCATCAAATTAGTGACGAAACTCAGAAGGCCACCATTGGGGTAACATATCCAGCAAGAAGAATGTGGCACCTAATTCCGTTTTCAAATCTATTTTAAGGTTACGTGAGAAAGAGAGAACTTTCGAAGTGCAATAACGAACCATCTTGATTCCTTCCCAATGTTGCTAAAATAAAATTCTTAAAAAAGGTAACAAGCTATGCACGCAGATTGTTGAACTAAATTAGTTCTTCTCAGGTTACAAAGGTTACCCTAGAAGGCCTGAGCCGGTAGATGCTGATATATTTGCAGCAGGAGCAGCACTTCCAGCAATATCTCCTGATTTTAGCTGGTACATGCACCAGTTGTTAGTCGAAGAGAGGAAATACAGAAACCATAAAAGACTAAACAACTAGAGGCATCGGAACATCGGATGGGGTCAAGTCGGCAACCTTCTAATCTTCCAGAAGTGAACACTCTGAAACAAGTTCCACATACCATTGCACAGCAGTACTACTAGACATTCAGAACCATACGGATCAACTTCAATCAGTAGATCCCTCTGACTTTAGTGTAGACAGCATATCTGCAATGTAATACCTTGGCGTAAAAAGTTTTGACAGATTGCACAAACTGCTCTGTGGCCTCAAAAGCCCTTGTCCGAACATCCCTGCACACATCAATCTATGGTTAGGCGAAAAATCCAGCTTGACTGAATACCAGAAAAAACTCAAAAAACTGAGACCGATACAAGGTTCCAAAAAAAAAGGCTAAACTACTTGATAGCACAGAAACACTTGATATAGGAAGTGTGCAGATGAGAGGTTGTACCCATCCGCGTCAACTGTCAGAACCACGAGATGTGGTAGAATACGAGTGGCAATTTCTGTTGCATCGTAATACTCAGCAGTTGCCATGAGAGCCATAATTCCTGCAAGAGTGGACACACAATTTCATTAAAACTTGTGCCATTTGTTAACTATCAATGGAGCTCAATTTACAGAGCGTCAACGACCTCAACTCGCAAGCATGCATTCAGATGCATGTCCAGACCATCCTGTGAGGTGCTTGCTTTAGCAATTTAACTACGAAATGCTATGCAGGACATGCAAGTCCCATCCACCACATTCAAGCATTGCCTTCATCCAATGGGGAAGCTTCATAGAAGAATTTTAGGTATTTCTAGCCCCAGGATTGAGCTGGCTTTCTAAGAACAATGGATGTTCCGAAGTCACGAAGATTTTCAAATTTTGACTGTGAGGATAATCTCTTATCATCATGCTTCACATCTTATGTTATTGATATCAACATAAAAAAAAGCATGAAAGTCTTATAGCGTAGAAGATCTAAGTTTTATCCAAGACCAGACATCCATTTACGGGTTAAATGGCAATACTTCTCTCTCCACTAGCAGAAGAACATAGCTTAGGACGACTGGAGGCCTCGATGTATTAAAGGATTCTAAAATACCAGCAGTTCTTGCAGGAGGAAAACTATCGCGTAAAGCCCGCACAGTAAACGCATTGATTAAAACTCTCTTCCTTGTCTGCACACAGCAACACCTCCTCACTCAACATGAGTTCCAGAAATAACTCACCACAAAATAACACACCACATGGCACGATATAGGTAGCAAGCCAAGGTGAAAAAACAGAGTTACAAGAAAGAAAACACTTACCGCATCATTGAGATGGCTAGCAATATTGCCAAGCAAGATTGTAGTATTGGTGCGGATCGCTGCCTCTTCATCTACCTGAAAGCAGTTACATTGCATTAAACACCAACAAAATATAACCTCTTCAGACAACGGGACAGTTCGTCAATGTAAACTTACCGCAAAAGATTAACTATGCGAAGCACCAACCTGTAGTTTAGAGAGATGCTTCAGAAGCGAGCCGGTGATGGTGCGTTGGCTTAGCTGCAAACGAAAACAAATCGAGGCTGACGATTAGCTGGTGTATAATATGATCGTAAATTACAACCAAGTTCTGCAACAGCACATAAAAAGAAAATGAAAAAGAAAAAAAATCTCTCGGCAGCTACACTAGGGAGCTTTGAACTTATGAACCCCTAAACCCTGGCTTGTTGTGCTCAATTTCACAACAAAACTAGGGCATCCAACTCTCAAACAAAAAAATCGACGAACTTACCTTTGGAGCAAGTAAAAGCATAGACTTCAAGGTGAGTTCTCGAAGGAAAGCAGATGTGTCGGCAAAGCCAGTCGCAATATGAGGGAAAATCTGCACCCAGGCAAACACGTGTTAGATGAAAGAATAAATACAATCAAAAGGCAAGTAAAAGATGCCTCAAAGGTCGTCAGAAATATCACAGGTCCAGTATGTTTGCGAACCTGCTCATCAACCGCTTGAGTAGACAAACCACCCCCAAAAGAGTCAATATGTTGCAGTAATCCAACCCGAATGGCTCTGTCCGTTGAAGCAAACAGCTTGACAACAGTGGGCAGAACCTGATCACAGTGAACACAAGATTTTATATAATTGAAAAGATTAAAACCGGTGGCAACAAAGAGTGACGAGGTCAAATTACACAGTGAGAACAGTTATATGAACTACACTAGTTAAGGAATTCTCACCTTCACGTTGAATTCATCCTGAGGCAGCCATGAGCCTATCTTCAGTAGAGGAATTAAAGCAGGTGCAGCAGCAGAACCGAACTCCAGCGCAGAGGCAAGCAAAGGTAGCAGCTGCAGAGGCATGAATGTGGCGGTGATTCAATAAAGTTCCCCAAAGCTTTCCATAGAAATAATTGGACAAATCCAAAACCAAGCCATGCTTGTATGGAAAAAAGATCAAAGAAAGAAGAATGAAACCTTTTTTGTGACAACAGGTCGAGAAAGCTGCTCTGCAAGAGTAGGGAGTTTGCGGAAGAAAACGTCTTTCTCTACACTGTCCTTCAAGTTCAGGACCTCCATGAATTGTATAGTCTCCACCAGCTTATTTTGAAAAAATTCTGTTTGATATCGGAGGCAAGTTGTCATCCTTTTTATAAGTTTAAACGCCCATCTAGCCACCCAACCTTCAAAGAAAAGGACACTACCGGTGCTCATCCTAATTTGCACAGGAAAATTTAAGATCTACTGGAATTACACAATACCTTGTGGAGCTCAGAATCCTTTCAATTAACGGTAGAATTCAGCTGAAATAAATCGAATCAAAGCAAAAAAAAATAGTTCTCTACTTATCACATTACTTCTAAGTTAGTCGCAGAAAACACAGAACCAATTTGGCAAAATCCACTCACCACTGTCCTCCAGCAGTTTAGCAGAGTTTAATCTTCTTGCAGGAGCAGAGGCCAAGAGCTTCTGATAGTTTGGAAGCAAAGCCTGCACAACACAACACAAGCACTCCAAACTGTCACTTCCAGTCAGCTTGAATAGGTGTAAGCATTATTGTACTCTGCACAATGTACAGTGGATCAAGCATAACATTGCATACTCATCACAACCATCACCTTAGGAATTTGAGACGTATTTCGTAAATCCTCCGTCTTAACCAGCTTGGTAGTCGAAAAAAGTTCGTATATAAGACATCCTGTTGATGGCAAGACCCAATAATTACTGAGCTGGCTTCATGAATTCCTCAACGCGTGGACCTACCGTGGGAGCACAACTGTCTACAATTTGCATGCGAGCAAAAGATACTGAAATATACAAGATAACTAAGATGTAAGTCCAATATGATGAAAAGTGTCCACATCATTGTCCAAGGTAATTCCAACCAGTCAAAGTTTCTCTTCTTAAGAGCAAAATCGTCAACTCACCCAAGCCCCAGGAGTCCAGTGCCCAAGGAGGTGATTTGCGTATGATAGCCCAATCACTTTTTGCCAACTCCAATGATTTAAACTGAGTTCCCACAAGCCAATCGTATTGCTGCAAAAGCGTTCAAACACAAATGATTCAGCTTACAACTATAACTTGTAGCTCTCATGTCTGGAATATGTTAAAAATGGAGTTATTGTTAAAACCAAGGAAATTCATGAACTCACAAGCATAGTGCCGGTAGCTGCTGGATTAGCACCATCAAACTCAGACAGCACGTCCAGTCCATGGAGCCTCCAATCTAGTGTGGGAGTAACAACCACTGAGGCCAAGCAGACATTTCCATGCACCTGCAACTCAATGGAGAGACCGCGTCAAACTTGAAAGCGCGAACAAAAAACTCAAAAAAAGAGACGAGAAGAAGGGAAATCTCTTAGAGTCGCACAATTTGTCCCTCAAGAAAAAGTCAAGTGACAACACGTCGTTCAATTGAAAAAAAGACAGGGAAAACAGTAGACAACACTCCTACCAGTTTGCAATCGTTGTTGAGAAAGCTAACCGCTCTTGCAATTTGATTAAGCCCCCATGCATAATACTCCTCCCTGAGATTCTCTAACCTCAGTCCAATGCATGAACGACAGATCGAAAAGAAAAAATGCCAAAACCACAATCATCATTGAGGTATATCACCTCAAAGACCCAATCGTGAGTAGAATTGCTTCCTAAGATAAACTTTCTAGCTCTACATTTAACTTTATCCATGTACACTCAAAATGCCAAAACCACAATCATCATTGAGGTATTTCACCTCAAAGACCCAATCGTGAGTAGAACTGCTTCCTAAGATAAACTTTCTAGCTCTACATTTTAACTTTATCCATGTACACTCAATACATAATTGAAGTACCTTGAGTAATCATTCTACAATTCGTCAAAGCAAGGAACAGGGTTTTCATTCAAATTTGTCTATTTCAGGAACTCTTAGACAACATCATAAACGTAATCTTCTCCATAATTCATAGGGAGGGTCTTCCTATGGAGTATTACAGGGAGATCTTCCTGCATATGACTGAAGAAGATTCAGTTCAAGATACTGTCTAAGAGTTCCTGAAACAATTTGATGATACTAAAAACCTTGTTAAAGAATAGTCAAAGTCATCATGCGGCTGGCAACAGAGCCGATGCCGAGCATATGGTCAAAATATTCCCTAAACAACGTCGCGGCATGGTTCTCTACTATATTTCTAGTCAAAGGTTGAAAGATGCAGAACATGAATCCGCTCAAAGCTGCGATATATCAGGCTGTCTAAAGTTGGTGACAATTTCTAAGAGTATGCTAATCCTCCATACCCCACCCTCAAACGGCTGCACGGCAATGAATACTCTACTTAGTGCATTTTTCATGTAGTTTGAAATCAAAGAGTACCTTTGCGTTCCTTGCAAGTCCAGCTCCTTGATTTTCTCGGCCAGAGGCATGACCGGTTCTGTCACGAGATATATCGTTGGTTTCAACACACCCCCGTCCATGGTTTCCGCTTCGGTGCTATGCAAGAACACAAGCACATTGGGATGCCGCACCTGCCAAATTTAACATCCATGCTTACTAGAGTCTCAAGAGAGCTATCCTCCTATTAAGGAAACCCCAACCAAATGCAAAAGCATCCATTTACAACAACACCAAGTCTTAGCACTGAAAACCAGAACTTCATAGTCTCTGAAACCAATATCAATATGATTTCAAAAATAACCAGAGGAAGGAGAATAGCCTTTTCAAGTAAACTAGTAGGAGTTGAAACAGGAAGTGCCCGATTTTAAGGGTAGTCTCGTTCAATAATGGTTGGTTCCCCTCTGATTCTCAACTCCGAAATTTCCAAACTTGGAGTGTCCAAAAAATTATGAAACGACATGCCTTGTGATTTTCTTTTATCTGCGAACATTTGTTTAGACCATACCCTCACTCACTAAACAGTGGGATTAGAACAAGTTCTAGAATCAATTACCTCAGACCAAAAAGCACAACCACCAGAAAGTAGACGGAATCTTACCACACGGAGACGTTTCGCTCCATTTCGAGCAGCAGCCAATCTAGCGTCCTGAGCATTGCTCCCAGTGTAGGAAAAGATGGAAACAGGGGAGTTATCATCCTGCACGAACCACAAATAAAGCTCAAAAACCGTAATGTATACCGACAAATAGCCAACCCTAGATACTACAGTAGAAGCAATCCAACCATAGTTACGAAGAACAGTCTAATAATCAGGTATTGGACTCCATTTTTTCGATTTTTATCTGCTCGAGCTCGAACCTCTCACAAGTAACTGGAAAAAAGAATAGAAAAAGTAGAAAAAAGGTTCAAATTGACAATGGGCTAAGAATCAAGCACGCCGTTCCTCATAGCTATGGATCCAACTCCCCTGCGCTCCAGCACACCACAACAAACCTCTCACCTTCGACGTGCCCCGGCAGTGCGTCCATCCGCCCCACGCAGTCGAGTAAGGCTCCCCGATGTTGTAAGGCAAATCCTTAATCCCGCCCCCGGACCCGACCACGCCTTTCAAAAACTTCAGCATCGTGTGTGCTGATCCGGATCTCGACCTGCAGGTTCGATCTACGAAGCGTCCTCGGGCTTCATATTCGATTTTCTTCTACCTTGTCAGGAGCACCAAACCCTAATCCCTGTTCGGATTCGATAGTTAAACCTCAAAAGCTGAAACTTAAAACTCAGTCACATCCGAAATGGCTGCGAGTTGGATCTGCAACAGGAATCTCGAATGGCGGAGGCGTGGGCGTGGCGATCCGGTGGTAGGTGGATGCGCTAAGTTAAGGGAGCTTCTCCGAAGAAGAAGCTCCAGGCTTCCTCAAGACAGCAGTTCGACGGTGACAGTAGAGAACTATTTCGGTGAGAAGCTTTCTGCAAAAGTACGTTAGGAAGAAATCATAAAGGGAGAACATTTTCGAACTTGAGGGTAGGTACATTCACACCAAGGTGAAGAAATGCAAAGGTGGGACATAGATTATGGAATAATTTTGGAAGATTGACCTGGAAATGTCGTAGAGGACTAAAAGTATCCGATGATTGATTTCTTTAGAAACAAAAAATACACCTATTCATCTCTTACTTTGGTAATTTTGGGATGATCACCTAAGGCATAATAGGAGTTTAAAACATTATCCTATTTAATGGTTAGGTCAAAAATTAGTCAAAGTTAGAAAGTATAATTTGAAAAGAGCTTAAAAATAGAATGAACAGCTTTTTTTTCATATCAAATTTTTTTTCTTTGATAATCATTTGGCAACCTTGACCACCAAGTATGGTACCTTTGTAAAGAAAAATAATTTCTTTATGGTTGAAAGTTCATTCAAACAAAAAGGGAAAATTTAACATTTGAAGGATGAACTAAGAACATATTAGTTGCCAAAGGGGTTTTTTTATAATATTTTTAACCCAATTGTTTGTTATAATAGCATTTGTATTTTCATGGGCCCTTTCCATAATTACTATTCTACACTTAGATGTTGTTCCATTTAAAATAAATAAAAACTACTTATATGGAGAGCTCCTAGAAGAGATCTACATGTTTCACCCAAAAGATTTTGAGGATTCTAAATATATAACATTTGTATGTTGTTTACAATGCAATTCATATAGCCTTTGTCAAGCTTCCTGAATTTGAAACCAAAGTTTCAACAAGTTCTTAAACTCAACAATCTTCTTGCTTCTAATGTTGATGAATGCATATACTTCTTATCCTCAACTTCTACCTTTATAGCTATTATTTTTAATTTGTAGACTATGGTCTTCTATGCTCTACATTCTTTGCCCATATTAATAGTATACTCACTAGTATGCAAGGTATTTTTGAAATCAAGACCAATCAAACATTTATTTATATTAGTCTTCAGTCATCCAAGGTTAAGCCATGAAGATTTTATTGATCCATCAAGCATCTTATAACCACAAGACACTTCTCAAATATGGTATCCTCGATGCTACTTCTTCTATCATTCAAGTTGATCCTACAACTCATTTGAGTTCATCATCTGGGCTTGATGTTGATAATTTGGATCCTAATTTCTTTTACAAGGAAGTTCATGGCAGCATCAATTTTACAAGCAATTGTACTTGCTTTGAAATTTCTTTCACAATCAGCATTATGGTACATTATTAGTCTTATCTTTGTCAACAACATTGTAATGTATCTTGAAAAGTTTTGAAGTAATTCAAGGATACTCCTTTGCATGGTATCACTTGTATAAGATCTCATTCTAATAATATTTTATTAGCTTAAACTAATGCCAAATACGCTAAAGCCCTTGACGATTGAAAATCTTAATCTAGTTAATATGTTTTTTTCTTTAGCAGTGACCCAATAGCATGGGGTTCTCATCATTAGGCTTGGACTATTACTTCTACAATAGAAGCAAAATATGTCACCATTTTCAACTAAGAATGCTATCAAGGTTGTTTGGATGTGCAAGCTGCTCAACAATATTGGACTTCATCAGCTTTCTTTTATAATTATATTCTTTGATCTTTACTGAACTATTTAATTAGCATCAAATCCTAATAATCATCATAAGAATAAACATATTGATGTGCAATACTATTGGAGTTGTGAACAAGTTCATCTTAATAAAATTAAAATTCTTACGGATTTTTTTCAAAATATAGTTGCAAATATTTTCATGAAGGCACTTCTTGTTGAATGCTTCAAATCCTTGTGTATTTCTCTCACTATTTCTTAGAGTGTGAGGATTGATTTTATTGAGGGTTAGAAAACTTGATTAAAAGAAAGTAGAAATTTTGATTTCTTCTCAATAAGATTCTATTTATTTTTATATCTATCATTTACTTTACTTTGGTGCCCTTTTCATCTTCATCTCTCTCAATATGAGACTATTCTTTATTATAATTGTTTCAGAGTTTTGTGGATAGTAGTTGTATTTTAGTAGTTGATTTTCCTTTTATTATTCAAGTACTTTAGCAACCGAAAATGATATTTGCAAGCCAAAATGCTTGTTGATCATTATAGAAAATCTCAAGCCTCTGGAAGGCCACTCTAAAGCAATTGAAAGGACCCTAGGATAACATTTAAATTTGCTTAAGGATTGCTTTTTCCTTTATAGTCGCTCACCTTTTGCTACAACGTTGGATGACTGCCAATGGTTCAAAATCCGAGTAAAAGATATTAAATAATCAAAATTCAAGTATTGTAATGCACGTTAATCTTGATTATTGCTTACTTTGAACTCTAACCAAATTTTAGAAAAAGAAACAAATGTCAAAATTAATCCAACGACATCTACCATCAATAATATTTTTAATGCAAATGTGATAGTCATAATTCATTGACAATTGATGATAATGAAGGATGAAGTGGTTGTTTTATAAAGAAATCAGTTGTCCATGGTAAATCCTCAAAGGGTATGGGATATTTTGAAGAGAGATCACTCATTGTCAAATGCAAAACTTGTGTTCAAAGTCAAATTTCAGACTGCATTTAGGTATAGTAGAATAATATTTTTCAAAATCTTTTGAACTAAAAAAAGTTGGAGAATCAATATAGTTTTCATCTTCAAAAATATATTTGAGGTTCAGAGCCTCCACAAAAAAGTTATGGACAAAAATCCAGAAGGGATTGAAAGAGAATTTTTTTTTTTACATTCCAACTCCTTTTAGAATTTTGTCCATAAATTTTTATTGGAGATTGGAGACTCTAAACTTCAAAAAGATTTTTAGAGATAAAAACTAGATTGATTTTCAAAGCTGCCTGTTTTCGATTAATAGATTGGTTTGGTATTTTTGGAGTAGCCCTACTTAGGCCTGCGATTTTTTCTAATGTAATAAATACAAATTATTTTTGTTAGCTATGTTCTTGTCTACTTACATTGACTGTTTGAAAGGAATTTGAAAACCCCTGAAAGACTCCTCCAAACACAATTTTTTAAATATTTTCTAGAAACAATAAGAAAAAGTGGCAAAGTGTTATAGCTTTCCAATGAGCTAATTTGCAAGAGATACAAGTTTGTGGTTATGATAGAGATTTATATATTTTCTGAAAGTCATTAAAGTTTTGAAAGAAAACAAATGTATTCTTGAAAATTAAAAAAATCTACACTTTGTTCATCTAAATCTGTCAACTATCTACACTAAATAGTGGAATTGGGTTGTTTTCTCTGAAGAAAGTTACTTTACAAGTTATCCAAGGAAAATCAACAAAACATTTTTATAGATATTTCCATTTAACTGTACACATGGAGGTTCATGAATCCCAATTACAACAATATCTAATTCAAAAGTAGTGCATTCTTGCACGATAACAATAAATATTTATAAAGTCTCAAATGTCAAAAAATTAGTGAGAAAAAACCTGATTTCATATTTAGTGTAATGGATTTACTACTTACAAAATCATATAAGGACACTATAATCAATTTTACCCTTAGTTGTTAGTTGTAAAATGGCAAGATTGATAGAATAACTAGCTTCTCAATACAAGTTAAATCAAGCAAAATTGTACCCAATTGAAGTTTATCTTATAGATCTATAGAAGTGCAACTCATACTTTACTTGATGCTATTTTTTTCTCCGACCTAATCAATTCTTCCCAACTCATACCTTTCTAACTTTCTATTCTTGAAACAAGTTTTCAAAGAGCTTGATCATTCCCCCTCTTCACTTTCCTTGAAAACATTTGCTCATTCAAATTATATTGTTATGCTATATATCACATGAAGAAACATCTTTAAATCCAATGGGATATTTTAATATTTCCAATACCATATAGAAATGTATTTTCCTCTTCTAAGTCTATTCTAAAAAAGAATGGTAATATCATTTAATAGGCTAATCAATGTTATTTTGGAAATTACAAATAAATAATTTTGATAAGTGTAGCATATGCATAGTTCAACTTCTTTATTTTGTAATACTAGATTATAAATTGTATTGAACATTTTAATATGATAAGTATTTTATAAGTTTATCTTTAAAAAATATTGGTATCCTCATTTTGTTTGCTTGTAGTTTACATTTTTTTTGTAAGTGTCCTCTTTTTCCCTCACAAAGAAAAAAATACATTCATTCTAGTTATAAAATTATCTTTTAGCCTATTTCTTAAAGTTTAGAGCCATTTGTATTATAAGTTTAAATATAGCATAAGATTGAATATTTAAAAAGTAAATACATCCAATTGTGACTTGGATTGCAAACCTAAAAAACTACAAATTTTTATCTAAAATGTTTATTATTTAAGGCCCGATTTATATCTGAGGTTGGATGGAAGGCCCATTAGATGTTTTTCAACTCCTGTGGAGGGCTGCGTGTTCTTCTAAGTTCCCTTGGATTCCCCAACTTTGAAAACTGTGCCGCAATAGCTGGCTGCCACATCATTTTTTTCATTTTTTTTTCATAAAAAAATTTCATTTTTTTTCAACTTTCTTTTGTGTTTTTAAATTTTAAATACATGAATATATATATATATATATATATATATATATATATATATATATATATATATATATATATATATATATTTTTTTTTTTTAATTTTAATTCTATTTTTTATTTTTATTTTTTCAAAATTCTTACAACAATCGTTCTTTAACTATTGGGGGAAACAACATTTAGAACAAGTCTGGAATGGCCCTCCAGACCCCTTCAAAACACATCTAATGCCATTCATATTCTCTAGGTTTGAACCAACTTCATGGTCTATATTGAGTACATATCTCAACCTTTGACTCTTATAAAATTCATAGTATATTCATATGATGTCTACAAAATAAATATTATTTTGGAATTTTAATTGTATTGCAATCCTCAATAAAAAAATTTATAAAATAAGAATTATATTAAATCATTAATTTGATAAATTTATGTGCAATTATTTTTAAAACTTCAAAATTGAAATAAAAATTAGGTTCTTGATATAGGATTTGAATTTGAAAGTATTGTCGTTGGAAGCCTATTAATTAACATTTAATCCTTGAAGCGCTTGAAAGCCCTCTGTGACCATGTAGTATATTACGAATTCGGTGATATTTGAAAAACATTGACCAAATATTGTTCAAGTACAAAGTAAATTAGTGACTATAATAATATATAAATAACAATGTATCACAATTCATATATTAAAATATAATTTAAAAATTATAAAACTAAATACGAGTTGTATAGAGAGACCCCAAGGGTTTTTTAAAGGTTAAAGGACATTGTAAGCCCTAGGGGCATTGTGAAAGTCAAAACTTGAATTTTCACATTGTAGTTCTTATTTTTAAATGTTTTAAACTTAACCTCTAACTACCCAATCGAGCATATATGGTCGATTTAAAATTTCAAGCTCATTTGGTGTAGGTAGTTAAATTCTTTTGATTGTTTAAAACATTTTACAAGCAGTTTTGAAGGTTAGCAATTGAAAACTTTCATTTTCCATTGAAAAAGGTAAATATTTTATTTTTGAGAGGTCCTCAAATGCATGCATGTACCACTAGTGAAGAGTAAAGCTTGCCAATTTTATTTCATTTTGAGACTTTGAGCAAAGTTTGCCAATTTCACTTGATTTGAGATCTAAAAAATTGTATGTAGCAAGCTTTGAAAATGGTCCCAATGGAAAGAGTAAAGTGTTTTCATGATTTTAATTGTTGAAATTTAAACATACAAGTGCTGATTTGGAGTTATTTGTTTATTTTTTGAAGATATCATCTTGAAAGCTCAAAAGACATCATTTTTGAACTTTTTCTATTGAATTTCTCTTGGTGTGAGTTCAAAAAATACATCAATTACACCATGATGCTTGTAACTATTATTTCCATTTGTCTTTATAATTTTATATTAATCAAAGCATTTTTGTAATTTTTATAATTTTTACAATTTTTTTAATTTAAAAATGAATATAAATTTTAATTTGATATTTTAAATAATAATAAAAAATAGAAATATATTATTCCACGTGAAAAATATCAAATTTTTGAAACGTATGTTGTAATACGGAAATCTAATGAAGTTTGACCAAGTCTGGACATGAAATGCTTTTAAGATTAGAAAATCAAATCAAACAAACACCAATATTCAATATTTAGACACTGGACAACCACAACATCCTTGAACTCTTTTATTGCAAAGTAAAGAGAAATCATAGTGTCCACTTCTGAAATTTGTTGTTCCTTCAACAAACTTGTACAATTTGCTACGTCAACAAAACTATTTTGAAATTGACACTATTTTTCTTTATTATGCAATGGCAATATTTGGGAATTTATATTAATCTTCTTTTGTCCAAGTCTAGATTTCACGTGTTTTTTAAAACTTTACTGCACTTTCAATAGTAACATTTTCAAATTCTAATTCCATGCAAGTAAACGATTTTTTTTCAGTTAGAAGGGATTGGAAAGAGTTATTACATTTACTCCAACATACAAACCACTCCAAAAAGGTGCCTCCGAAAAAGTTAAGAACCTCTCCTAAAGCGCCACCTAGTACACATGTGCACAACCACCCTGAACAAACTCTAGCCACATCGAACTAGCCACTAAAAGCGTACGTCCCCATCATTACCTGAAATCGACGAAAATCATCCCTATAATCCATCCACCACCCCAGCTTCGCATCAGGAAAACGAACAGAATCATCCATGAACCCGGTTGACCATTTGGAGTACTTTGCGCGGGCACCAGACTCGCTACACCAAGTTCGTCCCTCCACTCTTTCTGAAATGTCGGCGCTGGCACGAAAAATGAGGCAGCTCAGGCACCTCTCATACCACGATTGAGCTGAATTTCACGAAGCTTGTTGGAGATTCCCGAGGTTTGCTCGAAATTTTGCGAATTTTGGTCCAGATTTCACGAATTTTGGTCCAGATTCCACAAAGTTTGGTCGGGGTTTCACGAAGCTTGAAGATGCGGAAGCGCGGTGGAGATTTCGGCATGGGGAAGCTCAGGTGATTGTTGAGGATGGAGGAGGAGGCCGCGGATGTTACCCGAGCGCCTTCAATAGGGGCGACGTCGGACTTGGATGCGTCGTGGAGATGGAAGCGGCACCGCAAGAAGTGGCACCGGAAAGTGTCCGCTTGTTTTCGCTACGGGCCGTTCCGAGTGCTCGTCGTGGTGGTGGGATGGCTCCTGGCGTGCGGCGTGGGCGCCTTGCTGTGGCGCGACGCGCTGAAGTTCATGGAGAATGAGTTTTTGCTCAAGTGCGAGAACCGCAAGGAGGTGAGGGAGAAAGAACTTTTGTCTGTCCCGTCAATTTTTTATAATTTTTTTGAATCGGGAGCTCTATTTCTTGTCCTTGTTTTTTCAGTTCAAATTTCTGCGGCCTTGGAGTAATCCAAACCGTGTGAGCATTACGGCTCCGGAATTCAGAGGAATCTCAGTCGGCATACTTGTATTATGGTTTTCGCACTTGCATGCACGAGAACCAGAGGTTGTTCAGAAGAATATTTTGAATCCATTGCGTTAGACAAGGAACACATGCAAGTTCTTCGTTTTTATTCAAGATTCTTGCATATTGTACGTGTGATTGTAATGTTCCATCTCCACTTGGTGTGAGGAGTGGCAAAAGGAAGGTTGTTAGAAATGAATTTAGGTGCACCTGTGGACTAGATTTGGTTTGCTACGACCACGCCTAGCGGCACATGCAAATGGACCTTAATCTTGCATAATCTTATAGTAGAGACCTATACGATACCCTGTGGGCTGAATTTCACTTGTTCAAACCCCTCTGTTCACGGAAATGATGCGAATGCACTGTGAGGTCATTGTGGGTTTAGCACAGGGGATAGTAAAGATCCTCCCTGTGCAAGTTTCTGATACAGATTAGGGCCATGTACAATTCTCAGGTGTTGAAGTCGCAAGTAGAGAACAACCTGAACGCTTCATTCGTCATAGTGGGGCTCATAGCGAGCGTCCCGACGCTGAGTGAAGACCAGTGGCTGACCTACACACGGCGAACGCTGTTCCTGCGCTCCTCGGTGCGAACCCTGGTGTACAACCAACGCGTGCTGGAAAGTGAGCGCAAGGCTTTTGAACAGAAATGGAACAGCAGTATCCTCTACATCACGCCGGACCACCGGTTCATCAACCGAACTGACAACGACACGGAGTATTCGCCCGTGATTTTCCAGACAGACGATGTGAATTATCGGTTCGTCGATGCGGGAGCATATCCTTTTTACCGCAGCGTCATCTATGCTGCTCGCGACACCGGCCTCTTCACTCTCTCCCCTGTCGTCGCCAAGCCGATGTCATGGCAGATTAGCGCTTACCTTGCGTACTATGGCCCCGGCAAGGATTACACCTCCTTCGCTGGCGTCGAGGAGCGACGTCAGGCCTGCCGCGGCTATGTCGGCACTGTCATGAACGTCACTGATGTCTTCCAAGACGTTCTCCAGAGGTCCGTTTGGGGTTGCTCAATGCATTTTTCTGTGCGTGTTTCCTATTCATTTTTCTGCTTTGTTCATTACGTTCTTGAGTAGCTGTGGGCTTGCACCCTTTCCACTTTCGCAATTTAGAAACATGTGGTAGATTTGGCAAATTTAGAACCATGTGGCAGTTAGGCAACTTATGAACCGTATGGCTAGATTATAAAACTGGAACTTTGTAACCTGGATCACTCGTAAGGACTCATGAGTCAAGAAATTTGCTTTCTGGTTTTTGAACTCAGCATATTATTGGAAGTGCATCAAAGAAAGTAAATGTGCGGAGATCTCTGAATCTTGGATACCGTGATTCTCCCTTGAAGAGCAGATATCGGGCCTGAGGTGTGAGGAGCTGATTTCAGAATGTCGTGTTAGTTTGTGATGTTGTTCTCTGATTGTGCAGGTTTACCGATGTGGACGACATGGACGTGGTTGCCGTCTTCATCGTAGACCCTAAATCAGGGCTCTACCCGACATATAATTGCTCCCCCACGGCGTCCAGTTGCGTCGTGGCTCTGTTTGATCCCGCCCATCGGGCTTCGGAGATTAGCAAAGCGGCGGTGATGTGGGAGTATGGCACGCAGCAGTTCGAAGTGAGGTGCCTTCCCAGGCATAATTTGAAGCTGTTGGCGCTGCGAACCGTGATCGCATGGCCGCTGCTCATGTCCGTGGTGGTCATTTTCTTCTCCATCATCGTCTACCTGGTGCTTAAGCGAATGCAAGCGATTGAGAAGGACGTGAATATCATGGAGAAGATGAATGAGGCCCTTAAGATCGCCAAGTTGGCTGCCGAAGCTGCGGACAAGGCCAAATCCAATTTCCTTGCGACAGTCTCTCATGAAATCAGGTCGATACTAATGGCAAACCTCCGGTGTGTTGCATAATGTTTGCTTTGCATCCATTTTGCACGTTCTGTTTTGCTACCTTACCAGTGCAGAACACCTTCATCCTAAATCATGTTAAAGCTTTTAGCTTACTGGAATTAATTCCAAAATGGCCGTGCTGCCCAAGTTCTGTAGTCAGAAGATTGGTGCTTACTCCCCTAACTTGCAAGCATTTTACATTCGTTTCCACCATTTAACTTCACTCCCTGATTTTGCACAAGTAAACTAACTGTGCCTGTACCAATGCTTTGAAGTGCTAAATCTGCTCGCACCACCAAGTAGTAGCACTGCACCTAATTTGAAAGCTTACATTAGTTAACTTTGCAAGTGCAGGCACCCGCACACCATAGGCTAAATTTTAACCAGCTAATAGCCCTTAACACCCTGGTTTGCTCATTGGCGGTACTTGCTTGGTGCGGATTGGGCCTTTGAGGTACTGCCAAATGTTTATTTTCCATTTAGTATACAACTAAGCAGATCTTTCTCTGTGCGTGTGATGCAGGACTCCAATGAATGGAGTAATTGGTAAGTTGTATCCTGTTCTTCGTTCTACGCTCTAGAATGCCTTGCCTTGCTTGAGCACAACATTTTCTTTTTTCAGTCCTAAGAGCTGAAGTCAAGTGAATCCGTTGTGTCCAGTTTCACGATACCAGTTTCTTGACCTCGTTTTGCGAGTGGTTTTTGGATCATGGTGATATTTTCGTTTTAGGAAGGCTCCCTGTCTGTTATGGAGGGTTGAGCAACTCTATGCGAGAAAGATATATTTGGTGGAGCATTATTCAAAATCTTCCAACACTTTTAGGGCAACGTTGCAGTGACATGGATATACTGACTTTCACGTTTTCTTAATTTCATTTGCTCAGGGATGACCAATTTGCTGATGGGAACAGATTTGACGCCCCAGCAGCTTGAATATGTAAAGGTTGCACAGACAAGTGGCAACTCTCTTATGTATGTTCCTATGCTCTGCAACTTTTTCTTGCTAAAATTCTCAGTCATTTTCTCATGGTTGCTACTTTCGGATAAATATATCAATATACTCATCGGCTGTGGTGTTTTCCTACCACGTGTTGCTTCATTTGGTTAGAAAATAGCCAGACCTCGTTTTGCGTTCTGTTACGATGCACTGGAACCTTAAGTTTGGGTGGAATGAGGAAGATCAGTAGTTTCATATGGGAACAGATGATCGTTCATTGGTGCCAGTTACAACGAGATAACTATTTCTAACCTAGTTCATTAAATCTATTCATTTATCTAGACCTTTGATGGGCCATCTATCCTTGATTTTTGTCTTTTGCGGATGATATATCAATTCAGTGGTCAAACATTTTATTTTCGTTCTGTTTTTAATGTGTCAAGGAGGGATTTTAGTTGTTAACTAGTCATTTTCTAGACGATAATGTGTTCTAGAATTACTTAAATTTGAGTTAGTAGCTGCATCAAGAATGTGGTGTGAACTATTTTTTCTTCTGCATATTTGCTGCTCTTATATTTGAGAATTCTCTTTGACGTGTGTTCGATGTGATGGCAGTGCTCTCATCAACGATGTCCTGGACCTGTCCAAGATTGAGGCAGGCCGAATGGAACTCGAGTCGGTTTCCTACAATATCCGTAAAGAGGTGGACAACGTTTTTTATCTCTTCGATGACAAAGCGCAAGAAAAATCGATTGAGATGTCTATGCTTGTGCATGACACAGTGCCAACCTGTATAGTTGGAGACCCTGGAAGATTCCGTCAGGTACATATCTTCACTTTATGTGGAAAATTAGCACTATTTAGCTCTACTAATGTTTTAGGGTTAAGGGTTTAGGCGGAGTTTGAGAATTTGAGAGGTTCAAAAACGTTTTTGCTAGTTCTGAGCGACCGAGGTCTATTCTCAGAACAGATTATTTTTTAGGCAAGGGATATTCATGTTTGAATCTCACATATAATTAATTTTTTGTGCAGATTCTTGGCAACCTTATTGGCAACGCCTTGAAGGTACGCTGCTTCTCTCTTTATTTTTGTACAGCGTAAGTACAGGAGATATTAAGAGGAAACATATGAGTCCACTAGTTGGCACATCAAATATCGACATTGAGGTTTGAATTATTATTTGAAGAAGTAACCATAACTCCTTAACCCTAGAGAGCCCAAGGGGACAATAATTGGTGCTTCCATATCTTTAGGAGTTGAAACAAACCATTTATGAAGGTTTAAGGAAGGCAGCAACTGAAACAATAGAAGGAAGAAACCATACCCTGCATTTTTGAATGATATAATTATGTTTGAAGTTACTATAATTGACAATTGACTTTCACAGAGGTCGGATTTTTAGTTCAGATACTTCGGCGTTAAGAGACGGATAGTCAGTATTTTGCGTGGTTTCTCTCGGTTCATTCTAATTTTTTTCCCTATCGTTTTCTTTCCATCAGTTCACGAAGGAGGGCAGAATTCTTGTTTGTGTTCGTATTATGGACCCCAATCAAGATACCAGCTTAGACTTCACATCTATCAGTATTGACCACAAAGATGCGGCTCCTGGAGACGTGCAGCCTTCGCAGGTGCTTCCTAAAGAGACTTTCTCACGAGAAGAAGGATTTGATGGGTCGAGCTTGAGTAGAGGAAATACTGCTCCTAGGTTGAGTATTCAACCAGGAAGTGAGTTGAATAACAAGGAAACGGTTGAGTTATGGACGAAATGGAAATTGAAGACTAAATCAGGCAGGGACTGCATGACTCCTGATCATTTCATCATCATTGCTTCCGTTGAAGATACAGGTGAAGCCCTCCTTCATTATTTAAGCATTGTTGTCTCATCGCTTTTTTTGCTTTTTTTGCTTTTTTTCTGTTCTTTTTCTTTTTCTGTCTTTTTTTTCGAATTTTTTCGAATTTTTTCTCGTGTTGTATTTAGCTACTGGTCTTTCTTTGCTTTTCTCTTAGTTTCTAATGGCACTGATATTCAGGTAATGGCATTCCCAATGATCTGGAGCATCGTTTGTTTCTACCTTTTTCTCAAGCCGATAGCAACACCCCAAGGGAATACGGGGGCACTGGCATCGGCTTGTCTATATGTCAGGTGAGTTTACGTTCTCAATAACATTCTTGAGTAGCAGGGACATACTACTCTTAAGAATATGCCAAGGATTAGTCGTTTAGACCAAGGTCATGCCAATCAGAGCAAAATCAGGACAAACATGTGAAGACAATGCCTCATTGGTTGCGCAGCTTTGACTTGTTTAAATTCAGCTCAGCAAAACGAGGTGTCGGGGATTTCTTTCCATGTGTCAAGGATTCCTTTCAAGGCTAGTTCAGGAAGCGCTTAACAAGGGTTTGTAGAATGTTATGTTACATGATGCAATTTTCTTTGTGAAAACAATTTTCAATTCTCACATCACGGACCAGGTTATGGATTGTTGAATATTTTCTAGCTTTTTTTTGTGGTTCTTGTTTTTTTGTTTTTGCGTGTTTCACGATGTTTAAGTTTTCATTGACGTTACAGTTTTGTCAGTGTATGCTGATTGATGAGCGCTGGCACTCACTTTGCAGAAACTGATAAAACTGATGAACGGCAATCTCTCTGTGAGGAGCAAACCAGGAGAAGGAAGTGTCATAGAATTCACACTTCCTGTGGGCTTATCTTGCGATTCTGTGGGGAGCAAGCCAAGTTGCACACCACCGCTAATGGTAGACAAGGCACTGAAGGGACAACGTGTTGCTCTGGTGGACACCGATCTTGTTCGACAGGTACTGTGATTTTGACATTACCATCTCAATTAGCCTCAGCATGTGATCAAAGGTTGTTCTGGCTCCATAACATTCTAGAGCAGTGTTGATTGCCCATCCTTTTTACTGTGGCTTCACTGTAGTTGCTGTAACTACACTTGCCTATAATAATTGGTTGAGTACCAATGCTTTCATTCTAGAACGCAAGCTATGAGAGGACTGTGTCAAAGAACGATAATTCCAGTGAACCAAAGGATCTTGGATACCCTGTTTTTCCTTGATTTAGTCAATGGGCCCAAGGTGCTTGCAACTACTGTCAAATGTTTCATGGTTGCAATCATTTTTCTCTATGGAGTAATCTTCATGAAATTGGAGACGGCTGATTTTCTACTCAATTTCGTGTTGCAGGAAGTAACAGCCAGTTACTTGCGATGTTTGGGTATGCATGTTGAGCTGACCGGAGATGTGCAATCCACCTTGAAGCTTCTATCTAGGTAATGGTGGTGAAATCTTCACTGTAGATTTTCAAAGTTAATAACTTGACTGTCACTGACATGTGCATTTTCTGTTTGAAGGACTGGAGGACCTGCAATAAATGCTATTTTGGTGGATTTGAAAGGATTACCGAGCCTATCAACTATGGAGTTGGTCACCGGAGTACGCAATACACCCAGACTGAAAGCCTTGCCTGTGCTGGCTCTGCCCTATCCGGGTCTGAACCCCTCAGCTGAGAAGGATTTAAAAGATTGCGGAGTCTCCTTTATAAGCAAGCCTCTCCGATATTCCACACTAGTTTCTGTGTTGCAAGAGGCGATTGGTTTGTCACGTAAAGCACCCCCGAAGAAAGCTCTAGACACCGTCAAGCTGCTGACCGGCAAGCGGTGCCTTGTGGTAAATCTTCTTCATTTGAACCCCTGTGCCTGGTCTTAAACTCGGAAGTTCACTTTGGTCAATCACATTAACGTCCAAAACATATTTATTTAGTTCAATAATATAGAGCCTGATTTCTTCTTTCTATTGATATATTTTTCTATCTCCCTTGAAGCTTTCTAGATTATTTGTTCCAACTTGTATTGATATGGAAGTGGCCACTTTTGACCATATAGGCACTCAGGGTTTATCTTTCAAACCCATTGTACACTATGCGTCCTCAATTGTAGTCCACATCGAGAAGGTCACATTACCATTAAACACAAGCTTCTATAGTCAATATCTCTATTGCAGTGGAAGATGTGCAGAATTTAGCAGAAACTGGGCAATGTTGCTAAGCTCACCATCATTTGTGAATACCAGCTCTCTGATGTGCACTACGTTGTAGGTGGATGACAATATGGTGAACCAAAGAGTGGCAACGTCAATGCTGAAAAGATACGGTGCAATCGTTTCAAGTGTGAATAGCGGCACAAAAGCCGTAGCTGCTGTCAAAAACCAGAAAGAAGATGCCAAGTGGGATCTTATATTGATGGATATCCAGATGCCTGAGGTACACTCGACTTCTTGAAAGTCTTACCGTTTTTTCACTGTGTAGCAATGGTACAACTGCAACTATTTTATGTGCTTCCTTGTGATCGAAGAATCAGTGATTTGTATGTATGGCTAATTTGGCGCTCTGAACAGATGGATGGTTGGGAAGCAACACGTCATATCCGCAACTGGGAGATTGAGAATTGCGATATTTGCCGACAGACAAATGTTACATGGTGCCGCCACAATCGTTTGCCTATTGTGGCTGTGACTGCGGATGCCATGAAAGGTACTCATGAGGAGTGTTTCAGCGCAGGAATGGACGACTACATCACCAAGGTTAGTGCTGCCATTCTTAACCCTGAAGTGTATTTATGACCCAAAGTGACTCTATAAATCCACATCTCAGCGAATTGAAACAAGTCATTGACAAAATGTATCAGTACAAAGAAGTGATTAAGTTTACATTTTTTAACGATTAAAATATGTTTTCTGAACGACTATTAGATTCCAAAATAGACTTCTTATTTTAGCTTGGGCCCGTAGAGATGAACCTTGCTCTGCCCAGGTGGCCACGGTTGTCCGCTTCCATGTCGAGAGGTGTTGAAATACGGTGGGCACCCCAAAAATGCGCCACTGATCCTAAACCGCCATCTTCACTCTATGTACATCTCCAAAATCAATTATGTACCTATGTTGAAGAAACACTTTTAGAACCAAGCTTTGTTCCTTCATAACTTGCATATTCATACAGCATCCAAATGTCATGTTCTTTGGTGCATTGGAACCTCCTTTCACTTGCCACCTTTCACTTGCCAATAAGGAAATATGAAAATTTGAACAGTCTATTGACAGTAATTAGGCACAGTAGCAATTAGTGGCGGTTTTCGGGGTACCCACATTATATCATTTATGAAGTTAATAACAAGAAGACAACAACAAAGTATCAACAGGCAGAAATCACACCAGTTTTGAACTACAGAAACATGTTTTGAAAGTTTTGACATGTTTTGAAAGTTTTAACATGTTTTGAACTACTATTAGTTCCCAAATTGACTGTTAGTTTCCAAAGTGGACTTTTCTATTTTTAGTTTACTCACTTAGGGGAAGCATGCCCCTGATTTGTGCAATGGTGGAGATGTGTTAATTGAACGGAGCACTGTTGACAGTTCTTGATTTTGATGGTTATTTTGTAGAGAGATCTGACACACTTTTTGTTTTGCTTTTGACAGCCTCTGGACCAGAAGCTGTTGCAGTCACTATTGGAGCGTTTTGTTGAGAAGGAGATGGTGAATGCCCCACAAATGACTGGAACTGCTGAGCGTTCTGTCAGTTAGTAACGCTCAATTTAGTTCCCGTGTCGGTTTCTGGTTTTGAAGGGAGGTTTGGTGAGCAGATGCACCGTGACTTAGTGGACAGACTCCAAGAGCTGTTTCGCCGTATTCACTAGACTGATTCATCCTGTTAGTGTGTGACAGTGGTTTACCATAGTCACACTCGCTTAAATTAGTGCAAACTATTACTGTACTGTACTAATTTCACCAAAAGGATTTTTTTAGTGACACTAATTTTGCGCCCTCACTTGCAGAATAATTCAGTGAGTTGTTATCCGAGTTCATTCCATCTTGAAGGAGTAAATTTCATTCCTGTACTCAACTCTTCAATCAAGTCCACCATTTGGAATTATGGTCTCGAAAATGGTCTCTGGAGTTCGTTTACATAAAAATATAAAATGATAATATAAAGATTTACAAACATGGAGATAAAATTGACGTTATAACCCAATAAACTAAAAGACGAAATACCCAAGAGGCAATTTTCTGGTCGTACCAATGTTCGTAAAATTGATCTACTCTACCTAGTTGGCATGCACTTGAAAATTACTGCGAACAGTATCATTCCACACCTGCGTCAGGCAACTCCTATGAAATTGGAACTGTCATCACAATATTTTGGAAGATAATGAAGATTAATGTGAGAACCAAGGTGTGCAAGAATTCTGATTCTGCAACAAGAATCGAGTTCCTGCTCAATGAAAGGAAACACAAATGCAACGTGTTGCAGGAATTCCAGACAAAACGTGCTGGAGTTATGTCCCTCTTTAATTGCTTCCTCTCTGTACTGGAATTGAAGGACATCGAAGCACTCTAATAATACTGCAGCCGAACTCAAAAGGATTTGACCTACTTCAGTGGGCGATTGTTTTCTGTTTGCGAAGACAGAATCGTGCTTCACCACCTACGAATTTAACCAATTGACAATCAAAAATGCATTTTGACTTTTTTATGCATGGCTTCATATCTCTTCCTAGAACGATACGAATGTTCAATGAGTAACACGCACAAACAGTGACAAAATTACTTGATATTCGACCCCTCCGAGACTCCTTGAGATACACCACCGTGAGCTTGGGGCGCTGGTTTGGTAGCCGAAGTCGCAGAAGAAGCTTCCTCTACTTTGTCTTTTCCAGGTACGGTAGGAGGCTTGGATCCTCCTCTGCTGGTCGAGTTCATTTTTTCACCGGCAGAACCAAGCAGGCCATGGGAGGAAGCATACCAGGTAAGACCTGCAACGAGCCATGAAATGGTCTAATCGATCAATTGCTTGCCGTCGAATTACTACTCGCTAAAGAAATCATTTCAAACCTGAACTTCGGAATCCCTCTTTTATCAAAAAGAGGAGCACTCACAAGAAATATCACGAGAACATTTAGAAAGAGGTACGTAAGTCCCAAAGGAGCAGAGCAATACCAGCAGCAACCATGCCTCCCACGAAAACGTATCGGAGTGAAGTTCGTGAAAGCAAGTTTCCGGGAAACTTAGTTCCTCCACGCCCCTCGAGTCCGATTCTGTTCTGGTTCGAGTTTTGAGTTTGATCCATTTTGTCGAACTTTCTCTCTTCACATTCATTTGCACATTCATGAAGAATATAAGAATTAACCTTAATTAGGAGCTTCAAAAGAGGCATACAACTCCACAATCCTCTGATGGTTCTGTTGCGCAAGAAGATTAATCAGATAAATATCGTGAAATCTCTTCAACTGCATGCAATTCTCAACAGCACATAGAAATGAAGTACCTCACACAGCACAAATCCTTTTCGCTTTTTATTCTAAATTACACCAAAACTTCAGTTTCATATTGCACAACAACAATATCTCAAACCGTCCAACTGCTTAAAGTACCTTAAACTGCCCGCGCCTTTGAACGTACAGTATTTCAAAAGTCTCTGTTTCTATGAAGCTCCAATTCTTGCGTAACTGCCAATTAGCTGGCCAAGCAACACTCAAGAATTGTAAGCTTCATATCCAAAACGTACGAAAGACAAATAAAAACCCGAAACACGATCCAGTACCATCATAGTACCCTGGAGCCGGAAAGAAATGACCAAGAATACGAATAGACAAGAATCAAGACTACAGTCAGCCACAAGTACAGCAACAAGAATTGTAATTCACTTCATTCTAGCTCGCAAGGGCTCCACTAACAGGACGCATTCAACACTCGAACTCAAAAAACAAAGACATGCCAGAGATCCAATTCTAATCAGAAAATGATGCAGCAGCAAATCCGCAAGAAAAAATCTATCCCGAAAAAGGTAACAAATGCACGGTCTCAAAATCAACTCACCCTATCAAAAGAAACGAGAACACGCAACATGCAGCCAGAAACAGAAAACAAAAAAAGAAAGTTAGAGCGGTACCTCAGTAGCTCAAAGCGAAAAACAAAATAGTGCCAAAGCTTTGTTGCAATGAGGCGGGCTTAATGCATATAGCATGGGCGGGAGGAACACAGCATGGCGGGTTCAATGGAGACGATGATGGTGATTGGTGTTTGCAGCATTGCCACGTGGAGTGGTCGATAGAGCTTGTCTGGAACGGAACTTGGCACAGCACATGAGAGCCACGTTAGACTTACGGATGAATGGTCTCCTTCATCCAAAGTCTCGAAAATCGTCAGTCATCTGGATTGCACTTTCGGTACCTCTTCGTTAGTTCCAGAATGGAGGCACCGAACGCGCTCCGGGCTCTTCGGCGGAGCTCTCCACTAGCTTTGCTTTTACACGTTTCAGCGGCCCCTGCGCGTTACTTCTCCCGCGTCTTGATTCTGGATCCCTTTGCATAACTTATATCTGCCATGTTCGTTTTACAGCATTATACCTTTTCCAGCGTTTTTTTAAGCTCTTCCTTGTTCTAGGGATTTTTTTCTTCTCGCAATTCGGGACAGTGTAGGTGGACGCTAGACGAATTTCTGTTTGTTTTGTGAGTTTGTTAGAGAAGCGCGGGTTTGTGTGTGTTTGTGTGTGTGAGTTTGAGGTGATTTAAGGATGACGGGTGGGAAAGCGCAGCAATCGTATGGCCAGCCTCAAGGGGGATATGGCCAACCGCCGGCGGGCTATGGGCAGCAGTCTCAAGGGGGTTACGGCTCGGTGCCTACTGCGTATGGACAGAACGCTCCTCCCGCATATGGCTCCCAACCTGGTGGCGCCAGTCCTTATGGTCCAGTTTCGACGGGTTATGGACAGACGCAAACTGGCTATGGAGCACCACCTGCGTCAGGGGGTTATGGGACGCAGAGTTCGTTGCCGTCGGGTTATGGAGCTCCTCCTCAATATGGTGGATATGGAGCTCCTCCCGCTCAGGCAGGGTACGGAGGGGGCTATGGCCAGCAGCCGCAGCAGTATCCGCCGTATCCAGCTGCTAGCGGTGCAGGGTTTCCTCCCGGAACGGACCCGTCTATTATAAACATGTTTCAGCAAGCGGACGTGGATCGCAGTGGGACAATTGACGCCTACGAGCTAGGGCGAGTGCTGTCCCAGGGGCGACCTCCATTTTCTCCCCGCACGCTTCGTCTCATGCTTCATCTCTTTGCTGACAATAGGAACGACACTACCAGGATTGGTCCTGTAGGGTTTGCGAAGCTCTGGAAAGAAATTCAGCAGTGGCAGAAGAAGTTCCATGAATTCGATAGAGATAACAGTGGCTCCATCGAAGTGTCGGAGCTGCAAGCGGCGCTGATGAGCTTTAACTTCAACATTCCGCCACCGATCTTACAGATGCTGGTCTCCAAGTACGATGTTACCGGCGGGAGCAGGAGCATTGGTTACGATAATTTTGTGGAGTGTGGATTCATTGTTAAAGGATTGACGGAGAAGTTTAGGGACCAGGATAAAGCTTTGTCCGGAAACGCCACATTTGACTACACATCTTTCATGCTGTTGGTGATCCCATTTGTCGCTGCGTGAGGAGTGCTTGTTTGCGCATATCGGTACGAAGCTTCGTCACTGCAGAATCTGACATGACGCAAATAGAGGACCTGCCAAACTCTACCAAGTGCTTTTCCATGTGTCGTCTTGCCGCTGTTGGGTGACTATTGCAGAGCCTTGAGCGGAGTTTTGTTTTGGGAACAAACAGAGAAAAGCCCTTACAACAGAGTTTAGATCCTCCGCAAGTGTTGATAGTTGTGAATGGGCAAATTTAGGTAGCTGACTTCAGAAGTCTGAATCGTAACGTAGGCACTCTTAGTTCTGCAATTTTGTTGATAGTGGATTTTTTTTTCTGGTCATGTACATATAAGTGGAATAAGGCAATCTATTCATTGATGCTACTCAATGTCTTTGAATAGTGTAATGACATTTCACCATACCACAGTCAATATATTTCTCAACATTGAAATTCATGTGATATCGTGCCTGTAAGGCTTGAAATTGAAACAATCTATCACCATACTGAAAGTTGCAGTTCTCTTGCGCTGTTGCATTCGATGCCAAATCTGCAGATACCCATGTCTTTACCCCGTTCGTCTCTGCATGCACAGTTCATACACCCACCGTCAAATGAAATTAGCTCACAGGGAAATCAGAACCGTTACCGTAAACAGAGGGTCTTGCTGTTCATGAGTATGCACCTAGTTGCTACGTTGTTGCAAATCACCTTGTACAGATTCTCGTGAAAATGTGCTAAACAGAAAAGTCTAAAGTCTGTTATGAGTTCTCCTCAATGAGAATTTTGAGTTTATTGAAACATATACTTATCTAACGAATCTAGAATCCTTCTTCTATTCCAAACAAAATTTAATAAAAACATGCTTATAATTAGACACTTGCACACGTTTTGGTGTGGTTGCCATATTTGCTGTTAGCCAGCAAGGCTAGGTGATCCACATTCCACAATCAGGATTGTCTACACTTGATAGCTGATAGTTGATACCGAACAGAGTCGGTGACCAAGCAGTCATCCTTTTGACTTTTTGACATCATGATAACATGATTGACAGGCTCTTTAGACCAATGCGGACGTCGCAACAACGGATTCCAGGATGCGAACATTCTGTACTTTCCAAAAATCACCAATGTGTCGGTGAAGCCCTCAAATGAAAAAAACATCCAACTCGATGGCTCAAGTAACATTGTTTTCCAGGTTAGGTTCCTTTGGTATCCTTGAAAAGGTCACCCCTGTGGGGAAATTACACTAAAACAACAGGCTGGATCTACAGGAACAACAGTTGCACATTAAAAAATAATTTGGATCTACATGAGCAACAGTTGTAGAGCGCGCCAAGTTTCTGTTTATTCACAGGAACCCTCTACAGTTTGACCCTGCCTCAGGTATCCCATAAAAGGTTTTCAATCAATTATCATATGCACATCTTTCCTTTTCAAAATAACATACATATATAACATTCATATACACATCTTTCTTTTTCATATAACATTCGCATGCCCATGTGGATTTAATATCTCTTTGAGACTAAAATAATGACACCATCTATTGCCCAAACTCTAGCCAATCCAAGTTTGCTATGGGCTCAGGGACTGTTTGATAACTGAAATCCTCTGAATCATTGTTATGAAACTGTTTCGATCTTTGGTTTTCAATACACCAAGCGTGTGCAGTCCGCTCAGCCTCCTGAAATACTCTCTGCAAGCTCAAATCAACAATCCAGTGAAGTTATAATAATAAGCACAGCACTAGATACATCAGTGGTAACATGCAGATGTCGGTAACGTCATTAGCGAAAATATTGATATAATTGCAGTACCATGCATGCATCCAAACTGAGAAGTTAGCAAAGGTGTTCACCTCCTTGTCATGAAGTATAAGCCCACACTCACTCTCCAAGTCAGCAGTGCTGCAGATATCGAACACAGTGCCTTAAGAGTCGCTCGATTATAACGTCAAGGAATGCAACAATAAAAAAGGAGAATCAAGTTTCCACTCGTAACGTTGTTTGGAAGCAGACTTGACATAGTGATTGATACACACAATAGCTCAATAAGCACAGCAGGTACTCAGTCAAAGCAACGCACAATATTACATGCAAATACCTGAAAGATATCGTGTTTAGAGCATCGGAATTTACCACCATCATCTTTACTTGTTCCCCAACTTCAAATATATCTTTTATTTTATCAATTAGTGCATGCGCAATGTTACTAATGTGTATCAATCCCCTGCACGCAAAGGAACCAGACGTTAGTACTTTCACTTAGTTCCATGTTAGAGCCAGGTACTTAAAAAGTAATGTTGTGTGGGTTTGTAACTCTGGTGGCTCTAAACCCTTTTTGGCCCACATTGAACACATGTCAATTCTTTTACTAGAATGCACTTGAATTCTTGTTCAACTTAGTGCCGTTTTGGAATAACAACAATTCACAGTTGCATACAATCCAGTTGGCTCTAACCCCACTAAGTACTGATCCCACCTTGCAACTCTAGGTCCAACAAGGAACAAAGGGTTTCTTCACCTCAAGGGTTACTGAAGTGTGTTTGATCCTAGCTTTTGCCATTAGTTGCTTTCTGTTCGAAGTTGAATCACTTTAACAATGATTTCAATCCCATTACATGAACGCGTCCAAAATTGGATTCTATTGGGGGAAAAAATCAAAAACACCATACCTTGCCTAATACCTCAATTACCTCCAAATACTTGCACAAAAACTTTCCAGCATTAAACAACACATGAGCTAGGCACTATTTTCCCCTTATGACAATGTTCACACTCTCAGACTTGAAAAGTAGACTCATAGCAGAGTCTAGTTGAAAGCCACTAAAACTCAGACCGTTCGAAAGGTGTATGAAAGAGAGGGAGTTTGAAATGCAGAATAGCGGTAAGGGATAAGACTCTTACATTATATTTGTCCTATTAACTTGCACTCGAACTCCAAAAGGAAGAATCCCTATTACTGTACCATTGTGAAGGGACCCTGGCTGAAGATTTCTCTTTACCTGCACAGACGCAAGGGCATAGATGTTATAATAATGACATTAAGTACTTCTCCATCTTGAGATCGTACAACAGTAGCCCCAACTAATACTCGTTACTTCTCTAACTTCTTGCTCTAGAGGGTCCTTTGCTTCTGGTCATAATTCCTAGTTCTGAAATTGATTTAGCCCCGATCTGATTGCGAAGTGAAAGAATATAGCATAGAAACAAATGCGACAGTAGTTTTGCTTAACAAGTAGATTTTCAAGCGAACGATTGTAACCATAGGCCCTGATTCCAGGAATGGAAATCCAGTGTAGGAAGCTACCTAGGTAGAAATGTCTCGTCTTCTAAGAGCCAGAATATGTCTCAAACGTACAGTAAAATATTGAAATACGGAGGAGCCAGTAAACAACTTACCCATGCTTTCCTTTCACTTATAATCAAACTATGGGAAACTTCGTCCGCAAAATTAATAGTCACCCAGAGTTTTCTACCAATCTGTACACCAAGCCTTCATTAGTACAGATCCGTAAAGTCTAAGGAATTATATACGGATGAGCATGCTATAATAATACAAAACAAAAAATCAGATCTTAGTCAAGAATCTGTTCCACTCACATAGTCTTCTACTGTTTTAGGGCGATTTATAAACTCTTTTAGAGGCAAAAAGGCTCGCAATCCCTGCATCCAAACAGTGAAGCTTGCTTTAGTAAATTCGATGTTCACTTTGCTTCAAAATCCAACCCTTCCGAGAATGAACACATGTCATCTGCACCAATATTTAGTACTACTCCTGTGACAGTTACACCAATGTATTCTTGATTACTGAAGTATTACTGAAGTAAATTACTGAAGTAAAGCCCAAAGTCGAGATCGCTCGAAATAAAATACCTCAATTTTCGCAATTCCACCAAATAGATTACAGTCTATGACCTCAACTTGGATGGGTTGTTTCAGCTCTTTGATCTGTGCAGCATACCATAATCCTAAGGTGAGATGCTATTAGACTAGCATTGCAGAGGCAAATATCCAACATGACAAAACCTGCTAGCAAGTCTCAAGTAGGTCAAGTAAGTTCACCTGCTTCACTCGATCCCATGCAATTCGCTCTGCAGCTTTTCTCGCAGAGAGAATAGGATTACCGCTCAATGACTTCCCAACCACAACGAACTCAAGTACAGTTCCGATATCAATGACAAAGAGCGCAGGGTCTTCGTATGCAAAGACCTCCTTGTCAAACACCATACAGGGACAGCCATGAGGCGGTTTCGAATACTTCTCCCTCGCATCCTCTGCATCGACTTCTTCAGGGAAAATCCATTTGTTGTGTCTGACTTGAAACCGATCAAGTGGAAAAAGCTTGCTCACTTTTAATTCCCCAAGCTTTGCGGCTCCAATGTCAACATCGAATTTCGTGCGACTACCAGCCACGACGACGCCAAGTACACGGTGTCCAATTTCGGGCACATAATACTTCAGGTCATCCAAACCTAATTGAACGGGCGGAGCGATTCCTCGACCATTCTGAGCTGCATGTTCACCGAAAATCTGCTCATCCCTAGTAATATAATCCAATGATGTAACTCCGTCTTTCTCAGTGCTGAAATAAGCTAATTTAGACCTTTCCAACCTGTTGCTGCTACGCAATTCCGCTGTTTCCGTCGCCGTTACATCTTCATCTTCGTCATAATCAAAAGAACGATCAACAATTGATAATCCATTCAGACGACTCTCGCTTGAGACGCTATCAACAGAAATAATCTCCCCAACAGAACCTTCTAATCCGTCAGTACACACACTCCCGCCACCTGAAGCTCCATTCACACCATAACCAGAATCCAACTCGAAATCCTCATTTCCGACTCCCACGAATGAATTGCGCCACTTCGCATACCCTAAGCACTTGAAGCCCCTCGCGTGACGCACGAGAAGACTAATTTCGTAAGCGCTAAACTCTCGCAATGCCAGATTTCGTCCCAGAGCTCGTGTTCTCGGCGAGATATGACGATGGCTTAAGGGAATTCCCGGAAAGCCTGGAGCCACAAGCTCAATGAATCTCAAGCCACAACTCACTGCCATTTCACCAAAAAACTAACCGCAACAATGCGCATGGTTTA
This sequence comes from Antitrichia curtipendula, assembly GCA_951230915.1. Lineage (NCBI taxonomy): Eukaryota > Viridiplantae > Streptophyta > Bryopsida > Hypnales > Leucodontaceae > Antitrichia > Antitrichia curtipendula. The sequence goes on along the minus strand of OX579638.1, from coordinate 23,945,727 downwards.
TATCCAATGCCAGCACGAAGTGCTACAATCAGATGTTATCCAATCGAAGCTAGCGCGAATTTTAATAATTGATGTTAAAAGTGAAACGACGAGGACATTCTCAAGCTTAGAAACAATCATCTAGTCGTCGTCTCGGCAGCAAGATGCCTAGAAGAGGAAGCAAGCACGCTAGCAAGGAAGGAGAGCTCGTTCACCCATTCTCTGAAGATTGCAAGGGTCGAAGCAACGGGCGCTAAACCCTAAAAGGTCGGGACTAATTGCTCATATAATCGACACTAGTAGCAACTAAGTACCATTATTATTAATTTTATTGGATCTTATCGACAATCAGTGTTTTTTTTGGGGGGGGGTGTACCAATGGATTTGTGCCTTCAATTTCTAAATGGGGTTGAGTGACGTGGCCCCTTCCCTATTTTGAGTCTGCAACTGACGGTGGCCTATCAATCAACCTTTTGAAGGCTAGTGGCCTTTTGGGAGGGGATGACAATGTCAGCAATGGCATTCATTTTTTTTTTCCATGCAGTTCTTTGGGCAAACATTTGGAAAGTTTTGTTGTTACTAAGGCAAATTCCTAACAATTTTTGTTGCCATATAGGCACCCAGTTGGGCAGTTTTGTTATCTTATAGGCTATGCTAAATGATTATGTGAAAGCTAAGATTCTACAACAACAACCAGAAAGAAGTGGAAAAGGGCCACATGGAAATTATGGCATATCAATAAACTCATGATCAAAAAAATTAAAGACAATTATATTGCAAGAAGAGTACAACTTCTTTACCTAGCTTGAGCAAAAGAAAAACTTTAGAAAATTAATACTATAAAATATAAATGGATGGAGAGTCCTCGTTTACAAAGCCCGGACCTGCAAAATACAAAATATACTCTGATGCTCAAGTAAGAAAGTATTCACATTCTAATCATTGCTTATCATCTACATTTCTTCACATAGAACACATAGTCCTCCCTTGTAAAGTGTTAGACATTTAGACCTGCAAAAGAAGAAATACACTCCAATGCTCAAGTGAAAAGTTGTGCACATAAAAAACATACTAAGCATTGAGCAACATAAGGGATTAGGGTTTACCCATGAAAAACATACCAAGCATTGAGCAATATAAGAGATCAAGAATTTTCCATAATTGCAAAGGGAAGAAAGTAGTGACATTTACCAAAACCTGTAAAGTTGAAGCTGAAACCATCTCAACCACCATTTAGCATGTTAGACACTTAATAGTTAAGAGTAGTATACAACACGCATACAAACATAAGCAATAGTAACCAAGAAAAAATTCATTGAATGAAAATGTTGTGAAAATGGAAGTCACATATGATGGAAACAAAAAGATCTATGTGTAGGATATTTTCAAGAGATGTAGAATGCAACTAAATCACCATGCACAAATGATCAACGCAGCTTTCACAATGACTGTTGAAAAGAAAACTTACTACCTTGAGACTACATAACATTGCCGCTCTGCTAATCTAAGCCACACCTAAAAACACTCTTCATAGATGAAAGTGTTGAGTGTGTAAACTTGCTAGGTCTTCATGCCCACTACAATTGACAAATTTGCATCCAAATGGTTCTTCACTTTGTCCTTCAAGAAGATCATGGTAGAGAAACTAAGCTCATTTTCAATAGAGCCCAATACATGTATCATGGCGATCTTAGCAACATTCACATACTCACTGAAATTATTTGCCAAGGCACAATTTGCATCTAGAGTCCTCCAAAACTTTGTCAAGGGATTGATAAAGAATGGCGGTTCTATAGCTGTCATGGAATTCGAAAGCATAGTCAATTTGAAAAGAATTTGCTGACACTCCAACTAGAAGGAGTCTAATAGAGGTGGAACAAGTTTATTGCCCTCTTTTCCTTGAATCCACACTACAAGAAAATAGGGGTATAAATGACTTGTCCACAATGACTACACCGACAACAATGACTGCAAAATAGTCATTCTGCAATCATTTTGCAATCATTGTTGTCGGTGCATTCATTGTGGACTAGTCATTTATACCCCCATTTTCTTGTAGTGCCACCTGGGCTCACAATAATTTTTCTTGATGACATCTAAGTGCTTTTGAAACATCACTTCACACCTGGGTTGTAACCAGTATTGAGGATAACCGACGCCCAATGTGTCCATTATTCCATCTAAAGGAAATTAGGATTTGAGCTCATGAATGAGCTACCATGCCGCATCTATAGGGGCCATAGTTAATACCAAAGTACACAGAAGAAAGACACAATGTCATATGCACACGACCAAGGTCGGGAAGAAAAGAATACAAGTAGACATTAAAGCAAGATAATGAGATTACTTTAGCATACCTGAACATACCTTTATTAAGATTGGCAGCCCCAAACAAAGTTCATCTAGATTACTTGCACATACCTAGAGTTTCAAGGATTCAAGGCCACTAGTCACTCTAAATGACATTGAAATTGGAAAAAAAAGTTGAACAAAATCAATTACTAGAATACTTGTGGTTGTCTGTCACTACCTTAACCTGCGTACTTTGATGTGGTGGCCAGTTGCCACCCAAAAAAAATTAAAAATTAAAAACAATAAAAAACAACGGAATCAATTACTTGAATACCTTTACCTAATACCTTTACCTATGTACTCGCATACTTGCTGTGGTGTCCTATGACCATCCAAAAAGAAAATCAAAATTGGAAACCAAACATAAACAAAACCACTTACTTGATAACTTTGGACTGATACCTTCAACTGCTACTTCAAAACTCACGATGTGGTGGCTGTCAGCTACTACATAAATATTTGAAATTAGAAACAAAACAAAAATAAATGGAATCAGTTACCTGATCACCTTGAAAGTTCACCAATACCTTTACTTGCTACCTGGAAATTCACAATGTGGTGGCTGTTGGCCATCCAAAAATAAATTTGAAATTTGAAACAAAAACAAACAAACATAATCACTTACCTAATAACCTTGATATGATACCTCCACCTGCTACTTGGAAGTTTATGATGTGGTAGTCGCTGACCACCCCCAAAAGAAATTGAATTTGGAAAAAAAAACAAGATCCAAAAACTTAACGTACCTTCACCTACAAACCTTCATCTACATATCCTTATCAACCAAACCTTACTTGCGAACCCTTACCTAAGAGAATATTGTTTAGATATTAAGTTAACTAAAAGAATAGTGATATTTTTACAAACCTTTATACTCTTCTTTGACGGCACCCACGATTTCTGCAAACAACTCCCAGATGACAAAGCAACCGTCATGCATAGCAAAACAGTGTCATCACCTACAAAGAAGACTAAGTGTGATGTTTGTTCAGTAGCATTCAAGTCCATTGGGAGGGCCACCCACTTCAAATGAACTTGCTCATGTGAGCATTGCAAGACCTTCTTAAAGGACCAGAAATCCTCCGTTACAAATGCTTGGTCTTTGTCTACATACAACTTATAAAGCTACCCTTGGCACACTTACAAAGCTGCCATAAAATAAAAAATGAGCACATCCCACTTTTGAGCAAACAAAACAAGATGGTCAATGCTCTCCAGCAAAGACAAGAGACCAGTCATGCCCAAGATAACACATGGGTCGATAAGCTTAGCCAGCATGTCCTTGGCTTTCAATCTCCCCCATTTTTGCAAGACACAAGCAACATGAGGATCAGTATGAACCAGTTAGGTAGTAAAAAAGCAACACAATAATGAATTAGTACGATTACTTTAGGAAGAAGAAGTACTTTAGGAAATCTGAACTGTAGTTAAACAACACATAGGAAAAAACAAGCATCAATAGACCAATAGAACTCAGAAACTTATCGTTTCTTTGGTGCTCGTTGCGTCCAAATTGAATGTAGCCACAACAGAATGGTACTCACTAAAGAGATGCCTTAGAGGCTCAATTAAGGAAATCCAAGGGGTAGTCACATTTTTCAGCAACTTTAGGCCTTTTGTTTGCATCATTACTACAAGGCTATGAAATTCTGCAAATTTCTTTGAGCTACAAGAAAACTAGTGATGACAAACCTATAAAAAATCCTCTACGACAAACATGATGTCCAAAGACGATAGAGTTTTAAATGCCAAGTTACATTGGTGCGTTATACAAAAAGAGTGTGGTTATTTTGGATCTACTTGGTCACTCCAATTTGGTGACCCTAAAAGGCGGCCACTCCATTAGCTCCGAAGCAGATGAGTTTGGTCGAAATGGTTTCTATTGTCAAGCTAGCTTTCAAGGTCAAGGCCGAGATGATCACAAGAATAAGGTTGTTGGCTGAGGCCCCATCTGACTCTAATTTTTGTAGCAATATTAGCATTGGAACACGAGTCCAATGTTGCATCACGTAACAGTGTACTACAATGTAGCTCGTATTGTCTATAGAGGTAGTCTTATCGACAATGACAACAATGTATTGGGCGGCCAAGATGATGGACTTAATTTTCTCTTGGACAATGGACCACATTTGGGATGCCATAATCCACCCAATATCATTTGTCTAGTGTATTTTTGGTAGGTCAGGCAGACATAGCAATTCATACAAGGCAAGTCGTCTAGTGAATTTGGCCATTAGCCGTCCGTCACTCAAAATTTGAAACAAGGTGGCTAGTTGCACCTGTTTTTTTTAGGATGCTATACTATTATTGGAGTTTACTTGCTCCAGAATAAATGTGTCTACCTGCATAGAGAACCATATTCTTTTCGTGCGTGGCTCTCTTTTCGTGTATAAGCAATGTGCACAACTTTGGTCCCATTAGATAAGGTTTCCTACTCATGGTTGTAAAAACACGGCAACAAACCATGTGTGGCACTCCATCATTTGCGAGGACCATCTCCACCTGAGGACATTTAGCTGACCATTCCATTTGGAATTTCCTTGTCAAACTATAATTTCTCTTAGTCGCTTTGGAGGCAGGGGAACCTGGAAGTCCATGTTGCTAGACAATATCTTGCTTTTGGAGGGGTTGCGGAGTTGCGGAATTTGGCTATAGTACACAAATTTGTGGCACTAGAATTGTCACTAGAAACAAGAATTGTCTCTAGGGTTGCCTACAATAGGACTAGAGAGGCTTCCGAATTCTTCAATGCCACCTTCAATGTTGTGTCCACAAACACAGGTTTGTCGCACGCACCCTCTACATCAAGGCCGTGAAGGTCAAGAGAGGCAATGCCTTGACTTACAAAGGCACTTTTGGTGACCGCCGCAGTGTCCCCATTCTCAACATTGCAGGAGTATAGAAAATATGATTGCATCATCATCTTTTCACATGCCTTTTTGCGGCCCTTGGACTCAATCATCCGATTGCTCTGCAAAAAAATTGTGCAAGAGTAGCCCTTTCATTTTCTAATTGCTCAAACTTTTTTTCTCTGTGTGTGGCGGCATTCCGCAAAGCCCACACATTTGCAGCCACGGCTAACCCCACATCAATAACACTAGAGTCCTCCATCCCAAATTTCCAACACAGCAATTCTCCAATCAACCGATCACAATTCAATTGATACACAACCCTAAACCTCAACCCACTCCGGCTAAAGTGACCATCCTCAAACAAATACAACACTCTACTTCCACAAAGGTAAGAGCAGTAGTAAAACTCTAAACGCAGCTCTACAACATCGCTCGACCTCCATCTTGCAAGGATACAAGCTCAAGCACAATTCAAAATTCACAATTACATCAAGCGGCGCAATTCCATGACAACTTGTAATGGCGTTGGCGCATCAACAGAATAAAAATTTGGGATCAAGGCAAAACAATGACACATTCAAGTGTATTGCTAGGAATGTGTACAGAGTCTAGCAAGCATTGCCAGGAATTCTAATGCAAGTGATTTGGCAGTTGAATCACTCCAATTGCAACAACAAAGGCAACACAAATAAAAAACCTGCTTCTCATTTGGCTCCCTCAGCAGATCTCTTGTGAGCAAATGGACAATGTAAACAACAACAACTGCGAGGAGATTGGCAACGAAATCAATTGCCAAAATAAACTCTCTGGCATTTGCAATTGATGCGCAACCAAAATTGTTGCAAACTAGCAAAATCAAAAGAGCTAGTGGTGCCATCACAGAAATTGATTGGCTTCAAAACTATGAGTGACACTGACTTCTAGGGTTTATATGACTGCAAGAAAAGTGTCCTGTTGGCAAGTGTTTTAAAAAAAAATCATTTCACCCTTTTTTTATATGGGCCTAAGGCTACCCTTTTGGCCGTGGGGCATTTGAGCCCTATGATCCCCCCCCTCCCAAAATAAAAATTCTAACACACTTTACTATGCATTATTTGCACATGGAATGAATAAGATTTTATACCCAAAATAGACACATGGCTCATATAGGTTCTCTTGTTAATATTAAGTTCAAGAATGTTTTGGTTTAAATATTTTTATTTTTATCCAAATGAAGGTGTCATATAGTGGATAAGGATGATTATACACAGGTTCTTAGTTAAACTTCAAAATCCTTCACTTTAGAATTATTCTAAAAGTCTCTTGTTTTTTCACCTTAAATTTTATTTTTATTTTTTTGAAAATGTGTGTATTTAGAATTCAATGAAATGTCTCTAGTGGCATAGAGTCATTGCATCCAAACAAATTCAAATCTTCAATCAAGTCAATCATTGGAGATATACAATAAAAGATACAAAGGTAAAATTATTAAAATTATTTTTTATAACTTCTTTTAGATATAAGGACTATAAAATTGATAGTTCAATGGAGAGAATCCCACCATACTAAAGATCAATTATACCCTTGTAAACTTAAACCCCTTAAAGACCAAAGGTAGTCCAAATTTCTAAAATTGTATAAATGTCTTATAAGATGCAACTTAGGAGAATAACTTAATGATGACTCTCAAACAATAGTTGTAAAATATGATCTATAGATTGTATCCATACAACTAGATCAATTAGGACACAAACCAATATTTATCAATAAAATTTGAAGCCAAAAATTAAAAATTCCTTTTAAAATCGATTATAGATTGAATATTTGTGATTTTCACAAGAAGTTTTTTTTTTGAAGTTCAAAATATTAAATTCTAATCATATTGATTTTCAAAGATTTTTATTTTACTTTTTTATTCAAATTATTTTTGAGAAGTCTCATTTTTAGAACTAAAATGGTGATTTTTTGAAGCCAGACCTACCAATACCTATTAAATAATAGAATATTTGCAAAGAAAATTCTTCAAAATCTACACTATACAAATGTTAAAGAACTAACACAAGAATCTTCAAAAAAAAATAGTGGATGAAAAAAATGCATTTTTGTGTGTCTAGGATGTGTTTGCATTCATCCATTGTTGAAAATTTGAACGCCTAGTATTTTTTTTAGGGGTTAAACCTTCATTCCAATTGAAGACTAAAGTTGTGATTTTGAGACACATGAACGTTGAAAGAAGAAAACATGTGCAAAACTAAAATTTGAAATTGTTTTTGAGTTTTTACACATGTTTTCAGTCCAAGCATTTCAAAAGGTACAACTAGCTTTATATTCTGAAAACCCACTGAAAATGGCAAGGCAATGCCGATTCACAACAGGGCCTTCGAAAGTAAAATGTCCAAAGGTAAGGAATATCTGCCATCCACTGTGTCCTCCCAGAAAAAATGAGCACAGCTTAATTCCACGAGACCGCTTGTCCATTCAACGGAGTTTTGCTGAGCCGGGCAACGAAATGCAAACACATGTTTCAGAGCAAATTGCGCACCACGTGCATATGGTAATAAAAACACACTACTGAACACAACCGCTTCCCAAAGCTGGAAAGCAGGAAGCCATTACATTCGATTGCACACAGCTCAACATCTCAAAGATCCTCCATCTCTAGCAACTCCGCAACCGGGAAGAAATTCATGGAGCTGCACCTCCAAGCTGCACGCAATTTCCACAAGTTAACCGCAAGAGAAGGACAGAGATTTGTCAAATCATGAATAAGGTAACTGCATCTCTAACCCCTAAGTATTCCTGCCTAAAGTGTACAGCCTGCATTCACGGATCTAGGGTCGATTTTGGTACACCTACTTTCCGCACTTTGAAATTTCATTGTTCATTCACACGGTGTCCAAAAAATGCATGCTAAAGAGACTTGAGAATCCCCTTGTGATTCCCAACAAGAGCAACAAAAACTTTGATAGTTTACAAAAGGAACCACGCTCAATTTCGAATTTGGGCGATTTTAGGTCGTGTGACCTTAATTGAACAAATACTTGGTTAACGTTAACCCGTTAGTGCCCAAGTCAGAAAATAGAAATTCCACTGTGGAAGCTAATACTTAATAATAATAACCTTCAAAACATATTCTGTCATTCAAGAACTTAGGGTATTATATCTTCTTTCTATTGGTAGATTCTGTCACTTTAAAGCTTCCTTAATGATACAATTCAACTGTTATAGATATGGAACAATGGAAGTATCCACTTTTGACCACTTTTGACCGTTGAGGCAACCAGGGGTTAAGAGACTTGCAGTGGACATTGACACTCAAACGAAAAGTCGTTCAAAAGACCGACAATATTGCTGAACATACGAGAGCGTACAACATTGAAAATTCAGATTGAAAGCTTGCACATACCAAAATGGCATCAATCTCTGCCTCCGTAAGTTTTGTTCTAGGAGGCTGACTGGAAGCAGTGCCAGTGGGCAATGAAGGCATAGGTTGACTTTGTCCTCCTCCCCCTCCTCCTGAAGCCCGATTCACAGCAACTGCCCATACACCAAAACTTTATCAGACTCTGCAGGGCAACAAAAGATTGAAAATAACGAAATGACTGGCAATTGTTAACGACAACAACTGATCTATTCATACAATTGGTTGGCCTTCAATTACCAAGTGGTGAAAACATGAATTGGCTAAACGCCTACGACCTCTGATATTCGAGGATGCGGCTGTCTACTGTCAGCTATGGTGGTCTACAACCTCCCACTTTGTAATTCCGTAAGAAATTCAAATACAGTGATAAAAAATTGTCTCAACAGATTCAGCTCTTATACCCAAAGACCTCTCCACAGCTCTATACTGATGTCCCCCAAATCACATTCCTTCACGTTGTTTAAAACACCTAAAATGAGTATCCTTTAACTTAGACTCAGAAACTTTATCTGATGCATATTGGGGTACAAGATATCCAGGAAGTTGATACCAGTGAATAAAGTCATCACAGTCTTACACTATGCCATACCTAATAATATCAGATTCGTACACATTGTTACGCCTCTAACGTGAAGTAAGAAACCCTAAATTGTGGAAAAGCAGAATCTACCACATTAGAGGAGGGAAATATTTCAATTGTCATTCGACCCTTCACAGCAATCCCTTGCGGTAATCGAAGGGCCACTGGATTTCAGAAGCGGTCATGCCTAACGCTTGAGGATCTAATTGCTTGAAAGATGTTACGAATTTTACAAACAATAAAATCTATCACTCATCGACAAGCAAGACCACCACAACTTAAAACCCCACGCCAGCAGCAGGATAAGTACAGTAGCGTAACTTTAAAAAATTCCTGAATACCGAATAAAAATGCAAGGCAAGGAATGCATTAATGCAAAGCCCAAAAAACTGACGCGATTAGGGAAGCAAGAAGACGAGAATTCCCAAATCCTAAATTCTCAAGGCAAATCGTTTCTGGACCTTTCAAATTCACGTCACCACAAACAATTCGCCCGGAGTGCAGCATCACCCAAGTTCGAAAAGACATTCGCGCAACTCAAACCCAAAATTCAAAATGCAAGTCACCCGAAGAAAACCCAATGCAACATCCTTGCCTCCTTACACTGTGCGGCGAAACCAAACCCCTTTAGATCGCCGTCTCTCTCAATCCAATTAACGAGCATGAAAACCAGAACAAGATTCTAAAGGACACCAAGTCTTGTACACAGAAAGCAACCTCACTGCAAGCCCTACCACAACAAACCGTAGAATTCCCATAAAACAAAAAGCGAACAGACAGTGTCGATCCTCCAGATCTCCACCAAAGCTCTTACAATGCACACTCCCATACAAAATTTTATGAAGAAAGAAGCAATGAATGTACCGGCGCCTTGGACATCGCCCCCTTTGCGATTGGGGAACTTGATGAGGGGGACGCGCCTGGCGATCTTGGCAGCGGCTGCCATGTTCACAGCTCTGTTCACCACCAGTTTGGCAAATCCTTGCTTCTCCTTTTAAAACTTGCGCTTCCCATTCCCTGCCTGTTGCTGCTGCTGCAGCTTCGAAGGTCGCCGTGGTCCGGATACTCTTTTGGGCACCGTGGGCCCTGCAACAGTACCGTCCACTACAAACTTGGGCACTCTTCTGCCCACTGTTCTTCGCCCAATTCTTGACCACATTGTGCAGCGCGACGTGGCGAAATCCCGTTGCGTACCACCCTTTTACATCCTGTCTGGCTGACGAAACATAAGATCATTACATGCAATCGGTTTGGAATATACGCATTGCATAGATATTTTTTTTTCGATGAGGCTCACCTGATGACCTCTTGTGGTGTAACTTAATGGAGACTCTAATAAAGGTAACAGAACAGTTTGCGCCACAGTAGTTTTGGAATGTACTAATTGACATATAGTGTTTTTGTGTACTGGTGGGGATGCGTTTGGGGGGGACTTGGCCGTTACCGTGGCGACCTAAAACCCTTTAGACAACAAAACCCTAGTGTGTGTGTGTTCGAAGGTCAGAGGCGCGTTGGGAAGATTAGCGATGGTGGGTGCTGCTCTGCTTAGAGCCGGTAATTGCTTCTAGCTCTCGATAGAATGCAATTTGAATTGATTGAATAAATCGCAGTAGAGTCTGGTTTGGGGGGTTTTAGTGATGGTGAGATCGGATCGTCACCATATTGTTGGAGTTACTAGATTTTGGAGTCTTTGGCGTGAAGGAGATGGATTGGAATAGATTCTGTATCTTTGCAGTTTGACGATTGTTACTTATAGCTTTTGTCACGCCATTCTTATCAACCTTGGTTTGTAAGCCCGCGGTGTATGTCGAAATTTGGGATGTCTCTAAGGATTTAATGAGGTTTAGGGTTGGGTCAGTGATCTCCTTTTGTGATTGTTCAGGTGTGACTCTCTGGTATGTCTTCGTTAAAATTAGTATTGCAATCATACCACAATGTGGCGTTTCCAGTTGTCCCAGAAATGGAATTTTAGATACTGAATTTTATGGCGTTCAAGCAGTATCTTCTCATGAGTGATTTGATGATTCAATCTCTTGCGAAAACATTTGAAGAACTCTCTTTACATGTGCTTTGCGCAGCATCAGGGGTTTAGGGTGTATATTTGGAATACTTTTGTTGTGCTTCTTTTTCGTTTCGATTCTCTAGCGTGTCGTTGAGAACTAGTATGTGTACCTGTTGGCGATTCTTCTTGCCTTGTTGAACACTTAATCCCTAAAGCACCACATTGGACCTCATGCTTTGTTTAGCAGTTTCGAGAAAGTCATATTCGGACTTTATTTTGCCCAACTGAATTAATTTTTGACCAACAAGGTCAATATTTTTCACTCATTCTCGTGAATAATTAAACTTCGCCCAATCTGAGTTACATGATTTTCACAATATGATCATTCCAATTGGTTAATATAAATCCGGTCTATATGGGTTTTGATTGAGAAGCCAGACATTCGTAAGTGGCACTGGTTATTTATCTTCTGAAGAAAGCTTACTTATCTTGTCCGACTCAAAATGTTTTGTGTATGTTAGGTTGGAGGCAAGCATACAGCAGAGCTGCGGTATATCCCTCGAGTCATCTGTCCAACGCTTGGGGCCAGCAACGATGGGCTACACAAATCTCACCCAATTACAAGGGCTTGAATCGACCAGCACATGCTGAAGAGGAGAAGCCCATCGAGAAATCTGCACCTGTGATCTACGAGGGGGTTATGGCCGACACTCTTCGGCGTGTCAAACTCCTCTCACTCACCACCTGCTGTCTTTCAGTTGTCGGTATGTACCTTTTAGGGTTTAGGTGCCTCCATTTCGAATATTGAACATGTTTGCATTGAAGCAAATTAGGATGCTCTAAAACTATTCCTAATTTCTGCTCCCAGCATTTTTTAAAAGAATGACAGAATTCAGTTGCAGCGACGCTGCATGAATCGTAGACCTCGATACTTGCTCAAGTAGCTTTTTTTATCAAACCTGAAAGTCAATAGCTTTCTCAATGAATTCGTACCCTAAAATTTGCAACTGTTATACCGTGAAAACTTCAATACTAACCCTTGTGTTAGATTATCTAGGGTACACGTTTTGAATTGGGACCATTTTAGAGCATCCTTAAACTATGCCCCCCTAAAACTATATCTTTATTTAACGATGCTGAGCATAGTATTTATTTTCACAATATTCAAATCCTTGTATATTCCTGTTAGCAGATCAAAGTGACTTCCGATACACTGACGAATACATCACTTGGATACTGTATGCAAAATTATTACGGTTCAGAGTGTTGTTGATAGGTGACCGAAAATCGACATTAGCTGATTAGCTCATATGCTTACTATAGGTGTTGTACATCGTCGTAATCAATATGTACCGGTTGTCTAAGATTACTCTTTTTCTGTTATGGAGTTGCGTTCCTTGCATTATTGAAGGATCCTTCACATTGCTGCGTTGTAGGGGGGCCATTTGTGACATTTTTCACGTCACCAGACTTGTCGGTGATCGCCAAGGGAGCCATGGCCTCCTTGATGGTGATGCTGAGTGCCACAACAACAGGCGCGCTCCACTGGTTTGCCAGTCCTTATGTCCGCAGGCTCACATGGACTCCCGGGACAAATGAAATGCAGGTTGAGGTCCTGTCGTGGATGGCCACGCCGCTGCAGCGCAGCGTGAACATCTCAGACGTTCGAACTCCCATCACGCAACGACCTGCTGTGACTTTCGAAGCCAATGGCAATTTGTATTATATTGATAAGGATGCGTTTCCTCATGCCGAGCTTCTGAAGAAGCTGGCCCGAAAGTAAATGAGGTCCGAAAGGGTACATTTCATTTTTGAACAGCAAATTGATGGAGATTGTCCGACTTTGTGAGAAGATTTTTGCTTGTGCTTGTCCCGTGACTGAGGGTGTCAAAATCTGCAGTTTCTTAGTTCACCCCCCCAAAATATTGTGTGAATGTGAAGTCATTTGGAGTTTTGGATGGTATGGTTTTAGCCTTGACTGTTGGTTTCATTGAAGTGTGAGGGAAATCCGCTGTGAAGAATGGATGCATGTCCTTGTTCATTGTTTTAGTGTGTAGGAATTGTTGTCTCTCTCTCTATCATGACATGTTTTGGAACCTGCACTTCAAGGCGGTAGGCATGGATTGATCATGGAGATGGTTTGTCTCATGTTTATCTAGGGGTGTCAGACCTTTGCAAGTCACAGGGGTACTTCCAAATTGGGGTCAGTGTACAGTCAGGTACTGAAAGCTTACGAAAGCTTACGAACTGCGTTTTGGAGTGATGAAAAAATTTGTACATGATATAGAATAGAATTGAGTTTTATTGTCTTTCATAATTATCACTCAATTCTTACCCAATCTCAATCAAGCATAACAAATATCAGTTTTGAAAAAGCAAAATTCCGGTTTTAGTGAATTTTTAAAGTCAATTTTTGTGATTTTACATGATATTATATTGAATACAATTGGTGATGAATTTTTTTAATTCGATTGCATGGATATGCAAGGAACATCCATATGCACATCTTTCATATTAAAAAACACCCCCTTGAGTAACAAAAAGATGACCAATGAAGAGTTCAATGAAAAGTGTTGTATGACCAAACTTTGAAGAAATGGATATCTTTATATTTTAACTTGATTTTGGCAAAGTAATTGTACCATCCTGTTTAAATGTACAAAATTAGTTACTATGTGAAGTGCAAATAGAAAAATCTAATTACGATAAAGAAATATCTATTTTACAAAATTTGGATAGGATCACCCCAACATTAAAATCTCTATAGGTGGAAATTTGAAGCTTTTTTGGAGATGCTTGTTGAAGGAAAGATGAGCATATAGATGTTTCTTACATATCTATACAATAAAAATTTAAAAACTCATCACCAATGATTTTCAATCAATGATAATATCACACCACAAATTTTAAATGAAACAATTCACCGAAAATGGAGTTTTGGTTTTTTGAAACTAAAATTTGGCTATAGTTGATTGGGATTGCATAAGGATGCAACAATAATTATGCTTACCAAAAAATATATCAATTATAATGTACATTGTAAGAAAATTTTGAATGGCTCCAAAATGGAGTTTGTAAACTTTCAGTACCCGACTATACATCTACATCCTACATCTTTCAAACTAAAAGAATGTACCTTCTTTTCTTGCATTTGTGAACACCACTATGACCTTCAGAATGTGCAGTATCATTTGTTCATATTCTCTAAGGTTTTTATATTAGTTTTCTTACATTCATATAGTTTTTGAAACTCCTATTTACAAGTATTCAATAGATGGGCATTTCATAATGCAAATAAATGTCTCTTGCAATTGCCCCTTTCAAAATTTACAATGAAGCCAAAACCATGGGATATAAAATTTAGTCCATTGATATAATGTGATCCTTCCAACTCAAATTTGCCATCTTCTTATTGTATCTTTGTATCCTAACTTCCAAGGACTTAAATATGTTTTGAGAAACAAATTCAAAAGACTCCATTCTATTTAGTGAATTTAGGAAAAATGCACTTCATAGATTAATAATTTCAAAGACCACTAGCTTTTGGAAGGTTCAAATCCGTGGCAATGCTCATACAATATTGTAGTTTTAGGCCAAGTTTTATGAAAATTTATTTAAAAAATAAATGACATGAAGTTTTAAGAAAATTAATGTTCCAAAAAAACATAATATACTAGAAAAAACATATTGGCCAAAAATTCTATGCTTAACATCTATTGAAATCCACATTGGAAATAAATAAATATTTGATAGAAAGATAATGAATAAAAAATTAAAGGATGACTCTAAATGATTGCTATCAATGATTTATTGGCTCCTGATGGGAGGAGAAAGGAATTGTAAAAAAAACAAGCCATATTTAAAACCAAGTGCAATGTAAGTTCATTTCAAAATCGTCATTCTAGTGAAGACCATCTTTATATATGGCATTTTAGTTAAAGATCCAACTTAACAACCATGCCACTGGGAAAAAAAATGTACTCAACATCAAACATTGTTCTCACAAGTATGAGCCTCCTTTCATGCACAAAAAAGGAACTAAACATTATTTGGTACATGTTAATCCATACTTTATGAAATAACCAAAGTTGCCTAGTTAGTGCCCTATTGGGCTTCAATCAAAGTTTGAGGTAATTTTGTTGACTTTTGGAGATTGAAGCTAAAATTTTCAAAATACTCAATGCATTAGGCAAAGAATGCAAGATTAGAGAAAAAAATTGACTTCATACAAGTAAGGTATGTACACCCATAATCAACACTATTGAAAATTCAACACCTACATTGGACCAAAAAGTCTCACTAAAACTCAAATATTGATTACACAAGATGTACACAATCACAACATGAATGTCTATGAGAGCTTAGTCTTGATAATTAGTACATCTAGAAGCAACACTTTGAATATTCATAACTTATTCATAAAGGGTTCATATAATGTATGCAATAGTTTTACTGGAATCTTCTTTCATTTTCCATGAAGATCTAATAAAAATATTTTATATCTCACAATAGTACCTATGCCTAGTTGTAATTATTTATGATTTGAGGTGCGCATACTTTAGACCTAAAAATGCAACATAGAATTGTATTAGCCAACTCTTGTTGCAGGCTCTTTAGTGACAAAGAACTCAGCAGGAGAGTCAATTTTTTTAAACATCCGTAGCAATATATGAAAATAAATTTGGCCACCGGTAACAACAATGCTACTATATGAGCACAAGAATGCAAACTTGTGAGCATTGAGCCTACAATATAGTTACCTATAATATAGATCCCCCACACTATAGAAGGTGTACGTATCATAAACATCTATAATATGCATATTTATAACACAAATATCCTATAATCATAGACAATTTCTATAATATATACTCCTATAACATAGGTGTGTAGTATTGTAGGCTCATGGGCTCACACTCCTATACATACTTGATAGTAATCCTCATTGGTAACAATTAGAGCATCCGTGCGCAAGATTTCCATCAAATCATCATGCAACACTTCAGTGGGCCCGCTTACGATTAATTGTCCAGTGACCTAATTTCAAAACATACCCACAAATGAATCAACAACAAAATTCAAAATTGTAAGCAATTCAAGTGCAAATGGTCAACAAAGTCATCATGTTGCATGAAGTCCAAAGACTAAAATCATAAGACTTCGAATGCAAACTGCAAAAAAATGTCAAAAGAATTAGGTCTTACTCTAGGGCATCCATGTTTAGTAGCAAAATCCAAAATTATGGAGATTTTCTCCGATGCATTGTCACCAAAAGAACTGACATCAATATATTCCCTCTTGTTGGCTCTACCCTTCTGTACATTAAACACACACTTATAGATAACATCTAACAAACAATTTGCAACTAACATCAATTTGAACAAAATGTAACTTTTAGTAGGGACAAATCAAGATGTCCCCTAATAATCACTCCATTCAATGGGGACTCACAATTACAACCTTGATTCAAAGATTCACACCAATTGTACAACCTTACAATTATGAGCATGCTAGAGGGAAAAAAAATACTTGAAGACAAGGTCAATGTTGTGGAATTACCAGGAACTTATACAGGCCAAGGTAGTCAAAATCTGCTCCAACTATTTTATAGTTCATATCTGCCAACGTGGCAGATACATAGACCAACGCCTTTGATTTTGCAAGACACACAACTACTTCTGAAGAATGAAAACTCTCCCCAGATTCATTTTTTTGATGTACACAAATGCAAGAGCTTTGAGGTTGTGAAAAATTCATTGACTTCAAAATATACAGACATCTATTCAAGTTGGAAAACTCTTTAGCTACGACTTTGTGAACAATCATCTTGAAACGTCCTCTTGATTCTGAAGAATATATCATAAGAGATTGAAGTTCCCACAACAAGGTATCCATTCTTGCACCTTCAACGTACATGACACACTCCACTCGACCCTCATGAATTGAGTATCCTCCTGAATGAACTCGAGAATTTGTTGCCACCAAGAGTCTAGAAAGATCCCTAAGGAGACTTTCTCTCCAATCAGCAATGACCTCTATGACATGCATTCGTGCAATATTGTAACTTCCAATAGATGTCCCCAGATTCTCACTAATGCATTTTATCTTCAATGGCAAGCTTAGAACCTGTGCAAGAAAGAAAATACTCTCATTAGTAATCTTTGATCTATCATTCCAAACAACTATGTCACACTCTACAAAGTATAAAACACAAAAGTGCAAAAAACAAACAGAAGATTCGGCAATCTTAATGCTGACCTTTGTGATATTTGCAATAGACTTGTCTTTCACAACCTTCCTTCCATTGCAATATGTCACCTCAAAGTCTGAAGCTCAACATGTCAATGATAAATGTCAAGATACAAGATTTTTAAAATCCACTATGCATGGTCCTCAAATAATCCTCCCCAAAGTACTTATAAGAAAACCAAAATAGAATTTGAGGTTCACTATATGAGCAATTGGCACATGGTGTAAGAACACAACTCACAGTGCAAAATCATTTTTGTTGAAGATGAGGTAGAAGCCTTTAAGACTAATAATCTCATATCCATCAATTTTTGCATGACTTCAAGCAAAGTCAAAGGTTGAGGATTGTTTGGTTGTTCAACCTACATTTATATTGGATATCATTCAACAAAACACCTTTAGTTATTAACTTAACTATAAAAACATTTGACTCATATTGTAAATCATGTTAGAACACCTCATTTCCATTACTCTATTGAAGTTTAATACATTTACATCAATATTGAAACAAAAGACATTAAATTTTACAAGCCACTCAATGTCTCACAAAACATGTTAGTAATAAATATAGCAAAAAAATATCAATCAATTTGTGAGTATAAGTATACAATAGAGACACCAACAACAAAATTTCAAGTGTCTATTACACTCTTTTGTGAGCCACAATATTGATATATAGATAATCATGGACACTTTGAAACTATCCATGACTTTCTACTTTGAATAAAAAATGCTTAAACATGTCCCTTCAAGATAGTGAGAAACTAAAACATACAAGTAAAACAATAAGCATTACAAGCTTGCATGCACTAAAACTCTAATATACGCACAATCAATAATGAAGGACTTAAGGTAGCAACACTTATAACTGTTAATTTAAAGGTTTTGGATATGATGTCTACTAATACACATCCAACAAATTGTGAATTTTAAAGAGACAACTATAAATGCACCTAACACCAATGCTAGGGTCTAATATTTACATATAGTACACCCTTGTAATTACATCTATTCACTTCCCAACATTTTAGAGGTGATAATTATGGATACAATTGCAATTATGGGTGCTAGTACCTTAAGTCTCAAGTTCCCAAACCAAACCAAGTCAAACTACACTCTACATCACATACCATTCATGAAGAAATTAAAAAGTAAAATCAAACCATAGGACTTAGTCCAATTGCACTAAAAACAAAGAAGAAGAAGAATGATTTCCCCCAAGGATCCTATAAAACTAATTATAAGACTTCAGAACACTGAAAAACCTTAGTAAAAAAGATGTGCAAATGAGAAATCCAAAAAATAAATCTTACAAAATTCCATCAACAATCTCCTATTCAAATGTACCATTGCCAACAATACTTGTCACTTACATACCTTTACAATACTTGCACCTCCTCTGGAAGTGTTCTCCATGACAACGCTTACAAATTTGTTGTCCATGACAACACTTATAGGATAAGGACCACTCATCATCTTCAAAGCCATGCATATGGCTGAAAAGGTCGGCCTCTGTAATGGATCACAATGCCAACAACTAGTTATGATGTGTCTTAAAAATTGAGGCAATTCATGCGGCAATTCCGGACGTTGACCTTTCAAAATTTGGGGTGACATATCTTGAACTCCAAGACCTTTATAAGGAGTGCAACCTGTAACAATCTCATAGCAAGTCACGCCATAGCTATACACATCTGATGCACGTGTACAACAAACTTTTGATTGAGGCACTCCTTCCATCACTTGCTTAAGTACTTCTGGTGCCATCCAAAACCAAGTCCCCAATACTCCCACAGAGCACTCAAAATCAGCAACAACTGATCCCATACTCCCCACTCGCTTAGAAGGAGCACTAAGGCTCATGTCTTCCCCAAATTCTCCCCACACAAGCACATTCGACGCTTTCAAATCACAATGTATTATATCATGCTTGTTGTGTAGCATGTCCATATCCTCAGCAATCCTCAACATCAAGTGAATGGCTTCGTCAATTGGGAAAGGGCCAAGTACACTACGCTCTTGTTTCGTTTGACGATCAATCAAGAGACGCAAATCTCCCCAACGTCGATACATCACAAACGCAAAGCGTCCTTGCAACCTCTGATCTTGTAACACCATTCCTCCCAAAATTGTAATCAATGGCAAATCAAACAAATGTTTGTACTTGGAACGAGCAGACAACAATCCAATGGGCCATTGTGCTTGGAAAGCTTTGAGGGGAGCATGTCCCTTCATCACCTTCACCACCAAATCGAAAGGACCATCACATTTGTTGCGAGCTTCATAAATGTCGGCTTGAGCCCCTTCGCTGATTTTCTCACCCACTTCAAGTGTCTCAAAGTCCGTGAAGAAACGACCCCATTGAGCATGTGCTTTTAGTTGGTCAAAGTATTTAGAGTTGATCTCCGCTGACGACTCTGAATCCATTGTGGAATAACCCAGTTCACTCCAGTGACGAGCCTTCGAGAACTCTATCTCCATTTTGGCCTGAGAATTGAAATGACTTGTATATCCAGAAGGAGGCCCACTTGATGAAGAGGAGCTCGCTATGCTCTGGACAGAATCCATTCCAACCAAACCGTCTTCCTACCTTCCTGCCTTCACAATTCGCTGCCTAGGCTCAGACTAGGACTTCCCAACAAAGTTTCCAATCATGTATTACTAGATGGCGGCTCGGCAAGGTTTGACCTGCAACCCCAACTCCTGCGCAAATGCAGAGGAATTGACGTTGTGAAATCTAGATTAATGAAAAGAGATATGAAAAGGAGAACAAACTCAAGAAATGGTTTCACTATTTTAAGACGAAATCGATGCAAGCAAAAGAGCAGGTGAAACGCAACACAACACCAAGAATCATACGAAGAAAGAGGCTACAGCAGGTGTCGAAATTCGACACACCAAACTCTGCGCAAGTGCAAGAGAATTTTAGTAATTTTGAAGATTTCGACTAATGACGGGGAAGTGAACAGTGAGAACTCAAGAAATGGTTATAGAAAAAAGACCTAAGCAGGTGAGATCCGCTACAACTCAAACCAACATACGATGTTCAGAAGCGTCGATTGCTGACTTCAAAATTCTACAATAACAATACTCCAGTGGCACAGTCACGGCCGATTGCAACCAGCAGGTAGGACATCAGATCCATCAATTTCAGAAAATGCACAGAAGAAATTCAATCAGTTGTCAACCCTGGTCGCTCTCCTTCATTCGAAAGAAAGTACAGGTGATCATTCTAATGAAACCTAAAGAGCTCAATTATAGTACCACTGACAGCACACGTTGGGAGCTTTGCAGCACATCAGATCCAAGTGTTTCGGAAAACGCAAGAAGAGATTTTTCCATGATCAACCAGGCCTATAGTTCTCCTTCATTTCCCTTTTAAACGAGATTCATGTGATCATTCTATTCCATTCTAATTCCACCGACAATGCATGTAGATTGGGAGCAGAGCGACACCTTCAAATTCAGATGTTGTGTGAAGAATTGCCTCGAGGAACGGAACGCTTCTTCACCGCAAGCAGGAGCACCCCACAAAGCTTTCGAACGCTCGTTGTGTACAGAAGAGCAGTGAGACGTAAAGCCTTGGCAGCACCGACAGGTTCTCGAAATTTCGACAGGCAGAGCATGAACGACTGAGTGAGGCCTCTATACATCGTCGAACTACTACACTTCTTTGGCCTGGATCTTCGTCTTCACGTTGTCGATGGTGTCGGAGCTCTCCAACTCCAACGTCATGGTCTTCCCGGTCAAAGGCTTCACAAAAATCTGCATAACACCTCTCAATCGCAAACACCAGATGGAGAGTCGACTGCTTCGGGATGTTATGATCGGCCAAAGTACGAGCATCCTCCAACTGCTTTCCAGCGAAAATTGGACGCTGCTGGTCGGGGGGAATACCTTCCTTGTGCAGGATCTTCGTCTTCAAGACTGTAGTGTGCTCCCGACCTAGGAAGCAGGAATCAAGATTTGGTCACCCGCTTGGGGTTCACTGGGAGAAACGCTAAGTTCGTCGGGAGTGACTTGAGGGTGAAATGCTGTCAGGCACGAGTAGCTTGAGCTTGGGTTTGGTATGTCCCCAGCCACATTTTGAGTGGTCTTCTTCTTCGAATATATATACATTTATATTCTTCAGCTCGCACACAGCTCTGTGCCTCTATTGGATGACTCTTTTGAACGCGTTGATGTTGGCTTCTGGAAACTGCACAGCAATGCGAAGGACTTCAGATCCAACGGTTTCAGAAATGGGAACAAGAAATCCCATTATCAACCAAGCCGATAGTTCTCCTTCATTTGGCTTTCAAGCCAGATCCACGTGACCATTCCAATGAGACCAAGATAAGTCAATCATGGTACCACGGATAGTGGACATAGATTGCGAGCTCACCAAGACTTCCGATCCAACGCTTTCAGAAAACGCAGCAAGAAACTCCATCAATCATCAACCAAGCTGACAGTTCTCCTGAAGTCATCGTCTTCCAAACAAGCTTCATCTGATAATTCGACTGAACACTAAATAGCTCAATTATGGTATTACCGACAGGGTACATACACTGGGGACCTCAGCAAGTCTTCAGATCCAACCAGCAAGGATTCAAGGTCGGAGATGCAAAGAACAAGCGCACAGCCACCCCAGACAGAAGTGAGGTCGATCTGTACCTGGAAATGCAAGTCGAGTTCGACATCATTCTCCTTCACGCGCACCCAATAGTTCAGCAACCACTCGACCACTCCAGCTTACCAAAAAACTCAGTCGTAATACCTCCAAACAGCAACGCAGGATCAACACCAAATGCAAGCAGCATAATTCGACGATTCCAATGCCACCGAGTGCTGCACGGGCAAACGAAGGACCTCCCAGTGACAGCGTGGTTGTTGAGCGCAACCCTAGTTTTAAAATGCGACGAAGCGTGGAGAAGCACGCGCGTTCCCCACGCAGAAATGACGTTGTCGCCGGGAGTCCCTGGATGTGCGAATCAGGCTCAGACTATCAATGTTTTCTGAAGCACTACTGCGAACACTAAGTGTCCGATGCATGACTACACTTGGCAGTGTAGGATGGGAAAAAATAAATTTTCATCCACTGTATTTATTTGGAGTTGAATTTTCCCAGGAAGGATGTCGCAGACAATAAGTGTCCAATAAATGACAAGGGATTCTCAGAATGATTAAAAGCTTTCCATATATATATAAAACTCTAAAGAACCAATTTCAAATTTTTGTTTCTGAAAAAAGTGATTTTTAAAAATCTGCCCGGACTGCCCAACTGGGAAAAAAAGTAACACATTAGGCCATCACTTTCGACTCGTATTTCCAAATGTCATGAAATTTAGTGCATAAGAAAGATATTCCTCGTCCCCACCTTCTATTAAAATTTCAGCCAAAAATATAAAAAACTCTAGTCACAGGAACCTACCCAAAATTTCTGTACCGCCAAAAAATGCATGCTGGTCCTTTAGGGACTCATTCTTGAACTCATTCTTGATGTACACCAATTCAAAAGGAATGAGTACACTTGTGCGCATGCATTTTAAAACCAATTGTGGCGGTGTTGTTGGCGGACGCTCTGTAACAAAGTCTGATACCAATGGTAAACATACCGTCCAAGGGTTCTTTTTGAATGTGCTTCCAACGATAAACATTTCAAGGTCTACTTACAAACGAGTGAACAGTTCGAAGTTTATTTGGAGGACCTGCCATTGGCGATGCCTTGTGGTCTGAAAAACATGTAATGCATTGGCGATGCCTTGTGCAGCGAGTGGCCCAATTCTTCGTTTGCACGAGGACAGTGAATCCATCCACGGACTTGCCTGGCACAGCCTCCCTGGCACGCATGGTGCTTTTGGAACCAGACGCGTGAGCAGCAACAGCGAAGTCTGTACGCGAAATGAAAGTCTGTACACCCGTAAAATGAAAGGCTTCCGTAGAATCCGTGAACTGCTGAGCAGTTGCCCCTGTTTGGCTTATTCCTGGAAGGTGTGTAGTTGAAGAAGTCCCCTGCCAATAATGGCTCCACCAGCGTCTTCTTGGAATTGGAGGTCCATCAGTGCGAGTGCAGAGTGGATCAAGGGCAGCATGTAAAGTAAAACAGCTCATTACGGACCTTTTACCCATTACGGACTCGTAAGAATGACCCCATTACGGGGTTTTTTTTAGTGATTGAGATTTGGGCAACATTCAATGTCTTAGCTAACTGGAATCGAGTGATTAGTGACTACAATAGTAACTTTCAGTTATTTAGTGTTAGTTCCTTTAGGGAAGTGCCTTTTTCACGTCTTCTATGTTAGAAAATATTGTGACCGCAATAGGTGAGTAAGATGAGCGTTATGGATCAATTTTGGTTGGTTTTGGGGTAGTCTATAGACTCTCTTAGGCCGTGGTGGACTAAACACTTCATAAACCCATAACAAATTCACACTTTGTCAAAAAAAATATAGTTTCAAATGCTCTCACCATTTCTATCACTTGACTTTCTCTGGAGAAAAAAAAAGTAGGAAATTTCAGAAATGACAAGTGGGCAAACTCCCCATTTGGTCCGTAATGGGCTGTTTTTACCTTCACTAGAAAGCAACGCTCGACGACTGGGAGCAGCAGAGGAAATCGTCAGGGGCAAGTTTGCACGGCAGCAGAGGAAATCATTTGTCTTCTTTCGCGATCCTTGTGCGACAAGCTTCTGCCGCCGTGCTTACCAACACCTATTTGCAGATTCATAATGTCCGAGTGTTGAGTTTTCAACGCTCACGTGGCACCGTCCCATTGGCAACCCATCACCACTGCCATAACAAGTTGCAACTCATAACCTTCTCTCCTTTCAACTTGCTTCCTACACCCTTGGATCATGAAGATCAAAGGTTGTGATTGAAACGTGAACAACCGGTTATGTCCGATAACCAACTCGCCGCTACCGCGGCTCGTCGGTTAACTAATACATAATGTCCGAGGTACAACTGGTTAACGAGACTGACCAGGATATCGTCCTGTATGAAGGAAGTGGAGGGATATTTCGATCTCTCAAGACCATTTGCAAAGGGAAGAATTACTTCTTGAAAGAGAATCCCAATGAGAGGTATCGTGAATTCCAGTGCAAATTACGCTCCAGAAGCTCCCAGAAGTGTGAGGCAGTCGTACTCAGACCTTTTGTTTTTAGGGAGTGTGAGCAAGTCACGATCAAGTGGGATGAAGCCACAGACACGCTTTCTTACGAAACGAAGAAGAGCCCGGAGTCAGGCTGGGATGGTGGTGGCGGTAGCGGCAGTGATGCTGTGCCGAGACGTGGTGGTTATGAATAGCTACAACTCTATGACGAGTAGTAATGTATGTGAATTGTGTATTTTCAAAATGCTAATTATAATTATCTAAACCTCAAAATCAATTCTCATGTCGTTTTCTTTGTGTCTAGAGTCCTTGGGCATTTTAGAAGTGATTCTAAAGAAGTTTGCTCAGCAAGAAGGTCAACTTTACAAAAGGTTACCTTATAAATAACTAGAGATTGTAGCCAAAGCTTTTAACCCCTAGAGGTTTTTGACTATGTTTTCATCAAAGCTGTCCCAAAACAACCATTTCTAGCACAAGTACCAATTTTTAGAAAAAAAATTAAATTTTTGACACACGTAACTGTAGGATCTTGTAGTATGTTGGTTTGAGAAGATGTGGAAAAAATTTCAGAAATTTTCACCATGTGGATTGGAATATATTAGCATTTAAAATGACAAAAAAAATTGGCCGTGCAAAAAAACCCGGGCAGCTACATTTCACAAGGGCATATTTGTATGAAAAAATGTCCATGTTGCTGGTGCTTCTTTGGATTCATTATTCAAGGCAAGTTGTCTACGTGTTTGAAAATATTCAAATCATTTGCAATTGTACAACATATAGGAAAAGAATAGGAAATTGAAAAAAAGTAAAGAATGATTCAAAATAATAATGATTCCAAAGTTTGTAATGTTATACGGAATAATAAACAATCTACGTCCCTATGATTTTATTTTTTTCAAAAAATATTGAAAATTGTTTGAAATAAAGGACTCTTAAAGTTTATTTTAGAGTAGAAATTCCATAACTACTTACAAACTAAAACCCCTCCTATCTTTCATCTCATTTGGTTCAAAGTTTAAGAAAATGGTTAATCTCATTTGCTAAAAGGAGGTCCAAAGTTCTACATTGAAAACAATTCTTGCGTTTCAATAATGAGCGGTCAAGCTTTCATTTTCAAATTGCCCCATACACTTTGAGGATTCATGAAGGACAATGGATTTTATTATGAAAACATCCTCTCCTCCCATTGTTTAGTAGACTATTGTTGGGATATAGTTGGATTGGTATACACTCCAACATTTTGGCTTTCTTCACAATTAATTTTCCTTAAATACGGCAAGGTGACTTGTTAATTTTCAAAATTATTTGGCATTCAAATATTTTATTATTTTTTGCCAAAGGTGACCTCTAACTATGGAATAAGGTCAATTTTGCAAAAGATTACCTAAGGGTTGTAGTCAATAGAAAGCAATTGGTGAATTGTAATTGGAAAAAAAAAATTTTAAGCCTTTGGGAATAAAGAGTGACTTGCTTTTCAACTCAAGGCGAACTCAAGCTTCCTCAGATTTTCTTGGTAAAAAATTTATGAAGGGTCAAATTTTTTTTTGGCAGATGTTAACAATTATTTCTTCAACGTAGATACATTTTGGTTTTGGAGATGTACACAAAGTGTTGATGGCAATTTTTGATTGGATGCAGTTTTTAGGTGTATCCATTAATTTTAGAAGGATTTGGGAATGTGAAATTGAAATTATCTTCTATTTCTTTTGTGCGCCAGTTCTAACAAATATCCTTCATTTTTGAAACAATAATAAGGTAAATACCTAATTGGAATCCCCACCTTGCTCGTTTACTATCTACATCCCATCTTAATGCAAAACTTAAACCTAGAGTTGTCATTCTTTTCTTATTTATGTGGCAAAAATCTAATAAGACAAGAATGACCATATTAAATTTAGGTGCTGAAATAAAGAGGGTTTCTAATTAGGTGCACTTATCTTATTATCATATTAATATAGATTGATATAAATATTATGAAAGTTAGATTGAACCATTCTTTAACCCCTTGAGGATGAAAAATTTGAATTTTGAACAATGAATGAATGTAGATACATCTCAAGTACACTAAAATGCATTTTTCATCCGTCAATGTTATTGGTTTCAATGTGGATGTAATCCACACTGCAAATGGTGAGGCATGTTATTCTTATAATTTTTGCTTAAGCAACCAAAAAATCTAGTCAACAAATCTATACATTGACTAAAAAAATACATCTTGAAAATATTTTTTTACTATATTTTGTTTATATATATGCTTGATTGATTTGAAATATAAAAACCGTGACTTTGAATTTGACAATCTTAGAATAGTTGCTTAATGTAGGCATGACTTGGAATGTTGGAAAATTGTAGATAGGGACGCAATCGGTCGAAGGTTGACAATGGGTGTACACATCTTATCAACACTCGATGTCATTATGACAAAAAAAATTATTATGTTATAAAACATCAGACTACTAAAATGGCATAAGATTCTAGAGACTACCCTCATTTTCAATGTGGTTGGTAGTGACTAAGGTAACTCTATGAGGTAACTACACCTAATATCCTTTGACTTAGCATTTGAAAGAGGTTCCATTTAATAAATAATATAAGTTTTTGTTGGATCTTATTAGGAGTGATCAAAATTCTCTTTGTATACATTTTTTTAAATTATGAATAAATTATGAATTTTCAAAGAGCTAAAATTAAGTAAACCAATTATGGGACTCTCTAATCTCTACTAGTGGAAATTTGGTACAGAATTGGAAGATGATAAATCCATAAGTAGTCAAAGTTGCTATGTGGATCTTTTCATGGATTGTTTCTTTGGTCTACATACCAACTTAAAACTTCTTTCTACTAATGTTGTTGTATATCAAAAATGGATTATATTTTAAGCATTTTTATCTAGATAGGACAATTGTACAAACATGGTATAATTAGATGCATTTATCTTCATGTTTTTGTTTTTGGATTTAAAACATGAAGATCTTTGCCAAAAAAATGCCAAGCATCTTGAATGTTCTTGTGAATGCTATGCATGTTCTTTGTTGTAGTAGGTGAATCACTATATCTTTCACAATGTGTGATGTACTCAAACTATATAGTTAGTGGAAGATTACACAGTCAAATACACTACAATTGCCTTTTGATTGGTTGGCTCTAGATTGATAGGAGAAAAAACATTCCCAAAATTCTAGCTTTATCTTCATTATCTTCAATAAATAGACAAAACCTCATAATTTTCATAAGGATTATCATTTTGCCTCAAGACATCTTTGTTCAAAATCCGACTTAGCCTCTAAAAGTTCAAAGTCTTATAATATGGAGAATTTTGTTAAAATGATAGTCATTCTACAACTTTGGCTTAGTTTAACAATTTATCTCACGTGTTCTAAAATCTATACTATTTCTAGAATCCTAAATGTCTGAAATCTATATTACTCCTAAATAGCACTTTTCCGATTCAGACTGCACGGTTTGAAAGTGGTAAATGGAATATTGCCATTTTAATGAAATTCCCTATTAATGAATTTTTTTCAAATTTTTGGACAAATTTCTATAGTGTCAAATTTTAATATGATTATTTTTATAAAATTTGAAAGTAAAAAAAATATGCTAGCTTTTTAGTAATATAATTTTATTTCAATTGGTGCATGGAAGAAAAACTTTTGCCTTCCTAAACACATAATGATCAAATCCAAAGTAGTTAGAAAAGAACCAAAAAAATAATAATAAATTATGTAATAGTAGGATTTGACATGTGTCAATTCCATTTTAAAGTTATTATCAATTGAACTTTCCCTTCCAAGCATCTTGAACTTACTTCTATAGTTCTACTTGGTAGTTTTTTTAAATTTAAATTAAATTTAAAAAATAAATTAAATTTCAAGGATTTTTCCAATTCTCCTCCATAAAGATTTAAAACTCAAAACTCAGTAATGCAAAAAATTTAAGTTAAGAAGATTCTTATTCAAATAACCTAATATAATAAGGTGCAATTTTTTTTTTCCCACTTGAAAATTTAATATCATACAATTCATTTGACCAAAGGTTTTGAAATTTTTCCTCACATTTTTATGCAAGTGTAAACTAGGTCCTATAGTTGGATATACCAAAAAAAAGTTTTTTTCAATGTTACTCTTTGTTCTAAAAATGATACATTTAGAGTAGCTTTTGGTTAAACATAGTCATAAAACATTAGGGATTACTAAGCATGTTATTGAAAAAAACAATGCACTCAAAATGAAATGTTGCTTTCATAACCATAACTCTTCTCTCCCATAAGAAGGAGAAATTCAACATTCTCTGATACCTATTAGTCCTTGGTTTATACTATTAAAATATCCAAGGGTACTTAGCTAATGCCTTGTTGGGCACAAGGACTTCAACAAAAGCTCAAACTACTTCTTTAATTTATAAAGATTAGAGCTAAGAAGTTCACAATACTCAACACTGGACGAAGGATATCATACTAGGGAAAAAATTGTCTTTATACAAGGCATTCACACCTATAATCAACATTGCCCCAAATGTGACTCACCTACATTTGAACCCAAAAACATCTAAAATTCCTAAATATTTGTTACACAAGATGTTCAAAATCCAAATCAAAACATGGAAGTAGATGAGAGCTTAGTGTTGACATTTGGTACACCTAAAGACATTAATACTTTGAAGAATATTCATAATTATTCATACATGGCCCAAATAACGCATATAATGCAGTAATGCACACTGAAGTCCATTGGAAACTTTTCATTGGCCACTAAGATCCAATAAAAATAATTTACGTTTAATAATAGTGATTATGCTTAGTTGTAATTAGTGACACTTTGAGGTGCACCTATCTTAGACTTGACAAGGCAGCATGGAACAGTGCTAGGCAGTTTCCGCCGCCGGAATTTAGGTGACGAAGAAATCGAGATGTCCACGATAGTCACTGCATTTATAAACTTGGCCGCCATCAACAATGAGACCATTCTCGCGAAAGCTCCTCATCAAATCACCATGCAACTCTTCACTGCGGCCGGATACGCTTAGCTTCCCGTCGCCCTATTTTCAAAACAGATGAATCGACAACAAAATTCAAAACTGTGAGCAACTCAAGTGCAATGGTCAACAAAGTCATCACGCTGCATGAAGTTCAAAAACTAAAACCATGAGACCTCAAACGCAAAATCACAAGGAATCGACAAAAGGATGAGAATCAAGTCTTACTCCAAGGCATCCACGTTCAATAGCAACATCTAGAATTCTATGGATTTTCTTCGATTCATCTTCAAAACGAGTTCCGACATCGATATATCCGCTCTTGGTGGCTCTGCCCTTCTGTACATTAAACACACTCTTACTGATAACACCTAACTATCAACTTGCAACCAACATCAACTTTGAAAACATGTAACTTCCAGTAAGGTTCATTCATGGACAAACAAAGAGCACTCCTAGTATTCACTCCATTCAGTGCACACTCACAAGCACAACCTCCCTCCCACAACCTCACAAATTATGAACGTGCTACAGGAAAAAATACTTCCAGGGGTCAACGTGAGAGTCGTGGAATTACCAGGAACTTGAAAAAGCCAGGGTATTCGACACTTGCTCCACAGATTTCGTACTTCATATCCGTCAGGGTACTACACACAGGGACCAGTGACTCCGATTTCCGAAGACATACACCTACTTCGGTAGAACATAAAAGCTTCAAAGATTTACTTCTTTGATGTACATGAATGCTTGATGAGCTCCAAGGACGTGTCAAATCCATATACCTCAGATTCTGCAAACGTTTACTCAAGTGGGAATACTCTTCAGCTGCAACTCTGTGAACAATTATCTTGAAAAGTCCATGATCTTGCACATCATATCGAAGCTGCCGCAACAAATTATATCGAAGCTCCCACAACAAGGTAACCATTCCCGTGCCTTCCACATATATGACACACTCCATTCGATCCCCATGAGTTCGGCATCCTGCTGAGTGAACTCGAAAATTTGTTGCAACCAAGAATCTAGAAAGAGCACAAAGGATACCTTCAATCCGTTCAATAACAACCTCTACGACATGCATTTGCATACTAGTATTTCCGTCGATAGATGTCCCCAAAGTCCCGTTAATCCATTTCATCTCTATTGGCACACTCAGAGCCTGCGCAATAAAGACAATATTCTCATTAGTAAATCTATCTCTTTTATCTATCATTCCAAACAAATCAAGAACATTCTACAAAGTCTAAAACACAACAATGCCAACAATAAACATAAGATTGGGCAACCTTGATGCTAACCTTTGTGATACTTGCAATAGACTTGTCATCCACAACCTTCCTTCCTTTGCGGTCTGTCACCTCAAAATCTGTACCTCAACATATCAATGACAAATGTCAAAATAACAAAGTTTCAAAGACTCCTTCATAAAGAGTCTTGAAAGAATCCTCTCTAACCTAATGACAAGGCTACCACAATAGAATTTGGATTTCATTATACAAGCAATTGGCATGACGGTTAAAAAACAACACAACTCACACTGCGTAATGATTAATATTGAAGACCTGGCAAAAGCCTTTAAGATTAATAGGTTCATATCCACCAATTTTTGCATGACTTCAAGCAAAGTCAAAGCTCCACGATTGTTCCACTGTTCAACCTGCATCCATGTTCGTAGTTACTCAACCTTCAACTGAACACCTTTGTTGTTAACCTCTAGTACAACCTCTCAACTGAGGTACCTATACTACAACCTCTCAACCAAACACCTTTAGTTATTAACTTAACTACAAAAATGTGTTCCTCATATTGGAAGGCATGTTGGAACACCTCACTTCCATTACTCTCTTAAAGTTTAATACATTTACATCAATATCAAAGGAAGGTGCATTAAATTTTACAAGCCATTGAATGTCTTACAAAACAAGTCCCTCACAAAAGAAGCAATGAAGTTACAATCAATTTGTCAGCATAGTGATAATGCAACAAATGAATTTCTAGTGTCCAACACACTATTTTGTGAGCTTTGATATTGAAATATCATCACGGAAGCTTTTGACACTATCCTTGACTCTCTATAATGAATAAAAAATGCATAAAAATATCAAATGTCCCTAAAAGATAGTGATCTAGATGAAGCATACTACCTTTGTCTCAAAATGAATCCACGGTCTCTAATGGAAAACTAGCCAGAGTACCACGGATTTATTTTGAGATAGAAGAGGTACCAAGCTAAATAATAAGCAACCCAAACTAGCACCAACTAAAACTCCAATACACGAATAATCGATAATGAAGGACTTATACTACAAGTCCCTAAACCAAAACAACACAAACTCTACATCATTAATTCCTCACAAAGTCACTAATAAAGTAAATTCAAACCGTAGGACTCAGTCCAAATCCACCAAAAGTAAACAATATGAAGAATGATTTCTCCCAAGCATCCTAAGAACCTAGTCACAAATATGTGAAACATTGTAAAACCTGAATCAAAAACATGGAGTGAAAATGACTAGTCTAGTAATAAATCTTGCAAAATGAAATCAACAATCTCCAATTCAAATGTAGCACTACTAAATTGGACAAGCTTAAATTGGACAAGCTTATCACTTACATACCTTCACAATACTTGCACCCTCTTTAGATGTGTTGTCAATACTCACAGGATTAAGACCTCTCTTCACCTGTGCACTCACAGGATTAGGACCTCTCTTTAGAAACATGCATATGTCTGAAAAGGTCGGCCTATCCAATGGATCAAGATGCCAACAACCAACTATGATGCTTCTTACAAACTCAAGCAAATCATGCGGCAATTTTGGGCGTTGGCCATTCAAAATTTGGGATATCATATCTTTACCCCCAAGGCCATCATATGGAATGCAACCTGTTACAATCTCATAGCAAGTCATGCCATAGCTATACACATCCGACGCACGTGTAAACTGAACTTTTGAACCTTCCACTCCTTCCTTCAACTGCTCAAGTATTTCAGGTGCCCTCCAAAACCCAGTCCCCAATACTCCCACGGAGCACTCAAAATCAGCAACAAGTGATCCTAACCACTCCACTCGCCCAAGAGGAGCAATAAGGCTTATGTCTTTTCCAACTTCTCCCCAAACGAGCACATTGGATGCTTTCAAATCACGATGTAATATATCATAATCGTGTAGCGTTTTCATGTCCTCAGCTATACTCAACATCAAGTGAATGGTTTTGTCAATTGGAAAAGGGCCAGTTGTACCACGCGCTTGTTTCATTCGGCGATCAATCAAGAGACGCAAATCTCCCCAACGCCGAAACATCACAAAAGCAAATCGGCCCCTCAACCTCTCATCACGTAACACCGTTCCTCCCAAAATTGTAATCAATGATGTAGAATATACACAGTTATCCTCGGAACGAGCAGACAACATTCCAATGGGCCACTGCGCTTGGAAAGCCTTGAGAGGAGCATCTCCCTTCATCACCTTCACCACCAAATTGAAAGAACCATCACGTTTGTTGCGAGCTTCATAAATGTCGGCTTGAGCCCCTTCGCTGATTTTCTCACCCACCTCAAGTGTGTCGAAGTCCTTGAAGAAACGACCCCATTCAGAATGTTCTTTTAGCAAAGCAAAGTGTTGAAAGTTGCTCTCCGCTGACCACTCCGAATCCGCTGTGGAATAATCCAATTGGCTCCAGTGACGAGCTTTCGAGGACTCCATCTCAATTTCAGTCTGAGAATTGAAATGGCTTGTCCGTTCAGAGGAAGGGACAGTTGATGAAGAGGAGCTCGCCATGCTCTGGACAGAATCCATTCCAACGAAACCGGCGATCTACCTTCCTGCCTCAAATTTGGCTGCCTCGGCTCACAGTAGGACTGCAAAGCTTACAATCCTGCATGACTAGATGGCGGCTTCGGCAAGGCTTGACCTGCAACCCCAGCTTCTGCGCAAATGCAGAGGAATTGTCGTTGTGAAATCTAGATTAATGAAAAGGAGAAGTGAAAAGAAGAACAAACTCAAGAGATTAAGACGAAATCGATGCAAGCATATAACCAGGTGAAATTCGACACAACACGAATGATCATACAAAGAAAGAGGCTATAGCAGGTTTCGAGATTCGACACACCAAACTCTGCGCAAGTGCAAGAGAATTTTAGTAATTTTGAAGATTTCGACTAACGACGGGGGAGTGAACGGTGAGAACTCGAGAAATGGGTTCAGAAAAAAAATATGCAAGCGAAATCCGCTACAACTTAAACCAAACATACGATGTTCAATAGAGTCAATTGCTGACTTCAAAATTCCAAAATAACAATCCTCCAGCGACACAGTCACGGCCGATTGCAACACGCAGGTAGGACATCAGATCCATCAATTGCAGAAAATACACACAAGAAACTCCATCAGCTGTCAATCCTGATCGTTCTCCTTCATTTGGCTTCCAAAGAAAGTATATGTCATCATTCTAATGAAACCTAAACAGCTCAATTATAGTACCATTGACAGCACACGTTGGGACCTTTGCAGGACATCAGATCCATCGGTTCCAGAAAACACAAGAAGAAACTACTCCATGATCAGCCAAGCCGATAGTCTCCTTCATTTGGCTTTCAAACGAGATTCATAAGCTCATTCTAATCCGTTATAATTCTATCGACAGTTTATATAGAGTGGGAGCAGAGCGGCACCTTCAAATCCAGACGTTGTGTAAAGAATTGCCTCGAGGAACGGAACGCTTCTCCACCGCAAGCTGGTGCACCCCACAAAGGTTTCGAACGCTCGTTGTGTACAGAAGAGCAGCGAGACGTAAAATCCTTGGCAGCACCGACAGGTTCTCGAAATTTCGGGAAGCAGTGAATGAACGACTGAGTGAGGCCTCTGAAAATTCTTATACATCGTCAAACTACTACACTGCCTTGTCCTAGATCTTCGTCTTCACGTTGTCGATGGTGTCGGAGCTCTCCAACTCCAACATGATGGTCTTCCCGGTCAAAGGCTTCACAAAAATCTGCATAACACCTCTCAATTCCAAACACCAGATGGAGAGTCGACTCCTTCTGGATGTTGTCATTGGTCAAAGTACGACCATACTCCAACTGCTTTCCAGCGAAAATCGGACGCTGCTGGCCGGGAGGGATGCCTTCCTTGTCCTAGATCTTCGTCTTCAAGACTGTAGTGTGCTCCCGACCTAGGAAGTAGGAGTCAAGATTTGATCACCGCTTGGGGTTCACTGGGAGAAACGCTAAGTTCGTCGGGAGTGACTTGAGGGTGAAATGCTTTCAGGCACGAGTAGCTTGAGCTTGGGTTTGGTATGTCCCCAGCCACATTATGAGTGGTCTTCTCCTTCGAATATATATATATGCATTTATAGTCTTCAGCTCGCACACACAACTCTGCCCCTCTATTGGATGACTCTTTTCAACGCATTGATGTTGGCTTCTGGAACCTGCACAGCAATGCGAAGGACTTCAGATCCAACGGTTTCAGAAATGCGAACAAGAAATTCCATTATCAACCAAGCCGATAGTTCTCCTTCATTTGGCTTTCGAGCCAGATCCATGTGACCATTCCAATGAGACCAACATAGAACATTGTGCAATGTATTTGCAACTATTTGAGATCAATTACAATAGTTTTTGCAACAGCAGGGGTTTGGGCATAGATATGCCTTGATTCCATGCCCACGGATTTTCCAACGAATTCAATTGCAGCACTTTTTTCATAGGTTTGCAAAAAGACTGACCATCAATGTAGTTGCAGGTAAAGTACGGAACCACTGCAAAACCATTGCAAAATAAATGATGATATGTTGCAACAGCTACTTCGTGTTGTCGTGATTTAATCACTATGTAATTCTCATTATTTTAGATAGATGGGCTAATTTTCAGCGTTTCGGAAAAGTTGAAACTGCACAAATGTAGGTTTCAGCGTTTCGGAAAATTTGAAACTGCACAAATGTAGGTTTCAGCGTTTTGGAAAACTTACAACATTTGTGCAACTTGAATCTGAAAATTTTCATCGTTGTGGGAGAGTTTTGCGCTATGATTCCTTCACAGATTCTGTGAAATTCTATCTTTGCTAAGCTAGGTTTCGGAAATGCTTTGTACAATTTGTGCAATGACTTTCCCAATCTGTACGTAAATTTGCACCATTTTGGAAAAAATCATACAATTTGAAGAGAAGAGGGTGCCACTATAATTACAGGCAAGCCACTGCGTATCGAAGGTTTCTGAATGTTCTCAATCATGGTACCACCGACAGTGGACATAGATTTCGAGCTCACCAAGACTTCCGACTCAACGTTTTTAGAAAAAGCAGCAAGAAACTTCATCTAATTATCAACCAAGCTGACAGTTCTCCTGGAGTCATCGTCTTCAAACAAGCTTCATCTGATAATTCGAATGAACCCTAAATAGTTCAATTATGGTATTACCGACAGAGTACATAGAGTGGGAGCTCAGGAAGACTTCAGATCCAACCACCAAAGATTCAAGGCGAGAGATGCAAAGAACAAGCGCACAGCCACCCCAGACAGAAGTGAGGTCGATCTATACCTGGAAATGCAAGCCGAGCTCGACATCTCCTTCACGCGCACCCAAATAGTCCAGCAACCACTCGACCACTCCAGCTTACCGAAAAATTTAGTCCCAACACCTCCAAACAGCAACGCAGGATCAATACCAAAAGCAGGCAGCGTAATTCGACGATTCCAATGCCACCGAGTGCTGCACGGGCAAGCGAAGGACTTCTCAATGACGATTAGCTCCGACAGAGAGAACGAGTATTAGCTAACGCGGAAGAGAGAAGAGTGGCAGCGTGGTTGAGCGCAACCCTCGTTGCAAAATGCGACGAAGCGTGTGGAGAAGCAAACGAAGGACCTCCCAATGACGATTAGCTCCGACAGACGAAGCTCGCGTATGACGTTGTCGCCGGGAATCCCGGGATGTGCCGGAATCAGCCTTCTGTGAAGTACTAGTGCGAACACGTGGCATCCAATGTATTTATTTGGAGTTCAAGTATATCCATTGACAAATTTACTGCGTTAACAAACCTTTGTGGACGTATGGTAGAACCACCCATAGTCGAACCACTTAAGCAATTCCGCATATGTTCTGGAGCAGTAGAAGGCAATGTAAATTTATAGCCCTGTAGGAAGATAGGATGATGGGCATTGCCAAGTTTTCATGATTTTTTTTCTTAAATTGAATTTACTATAAATTTTGGAAGCCAAAAGTTGGCCTCAACACATACCCAAGATATAGAGTCTTCCAATTTCGACCATTCCATAACTAGTACTTTTCCACTCATTGCTTCCTACTTTCTTGCTCACTAATTCAAGACATGTGTCATGATTTTATAGTGCCAACCTTGCAAAAGAATAAAAAAACACATTTCAAACTATGATTGGAACTTGTACCCGAGTATGTACCAGTCATGGTTGAAAATAGCTGCACCCTACAGGTTGGTTATTGATGGCTGGTTAGTAATGGGTGGTTCTACCATAACCATACTAGTTGCAAGTTTCAGGTGTTTTTTGCAATAATTTGACAAGCTCATGATTGCTACAGATGTTAGTCATTCTAAAAATAAAAAATAAAAAAATGTTTATTAAAAAATAAATAGAGGGCCAAAAACTCACTTAAACAAAAGTGGCTTGTTATAGATACACTAAGCGACCTCCCCGGAGAACTTCATTGTCGTATTTAAAAGGAAAGTGCCTTTGAGCATCCCTTATTCACAATGGAAATTCACATTTTAAAGATATTCTTAACCCTTGTAAATAATAAAGTTCTTGTGTTTTATCCTTTGGAGTTTTTTTGGAGCTAGCTTCAATTAAGATCTTGCCTTAGCCTTATTCTTTTGGATCAAATTTTGGAATGCTCATCCTTAGATGCAACACAATGATTTTTATGGTTGTAGAGGTAATTTAATGTGAGAAGAGGCACAAAAGTGTTCAGTCTACTATTTCAGTACTACAAGGGCTTTACGTTTGTATGGACAATTGTTCGGATGGTTGTGTTGCAATGTAGAGGTCTCAATTCATTTTCATTTTGTTTTTCTTTTTAAAAATTCTGTTGATACTAATGAAGGAAGAGATACTGCAAACATACTCATATATTTTTTTTATTTATAAACCTCTTTGGACAACTCTAACACCATTGAAGACCGAAGTTTCATAATTCAATCTAGGTAAACCCTTTCTAGTATAAAAATTGTCGATAGAATTTCTAAACTAGGATAATTCATACTGTGAGTTCTTTTTAAATGAATGGCTATTAGCCTTTTGGCCTGAGGGTCCCGGGAATTGTAATCAACCCCAACAGCTTTTGGATTGGACGTAAGTACAACTCAAGGGAGACTCAAAACTTGTGCATTTTTTTGCCATGGAGGACAAAAGTGTTATCCATATTATTCTCTCTTTTAGACTTAAAATATCAAATATATAGTTACATTTTTTGTTCTTGTCAATATAAAAAACTCTCATTACATTGGTTGAAAGCTTTCTATCCATGGCTTCTCACCTCTAGCATAAATTGGCCCTATGATAAAGGATGCTAAGGATCAATTTACACTTGCAACTAAGCAAGAAAACTAAAACTTTTTAGCATTGTCATTGGTCAAGTTGAAGCATACTTTACCCTTAAACGACAGGCTCATAACCATGGAAATCATCTGTTTTGACACTGCAGGAATTGTTGGATTAAAATAATGCAAAAGCACTCGTTGGAAGTCCAACTACTGTAGATGATCTTCCCTTTTCCTACAAAATTTGGAGGATGAATAGTTGCACTTCTATCCTACACAATAGATTCTCTTGTCATTCATCGGCCGCAAAACGTCCGCCTCGACGTTTAAGGGTTAAATATTGAACCAATTATAAGAATACTCAAAGCTTTTAGTTTTTTGGTTTGGCCTTGAGTTAAAAACATCCCTAAGAAAATTAGGGACTAAACATCAAAATTCTTATGGAGTATGATAATTTAGTGTGGAGGGTGCACTAAATTATATTATTTATTGCATTTCATGTGCAAATTTCTTGCAATTCACATAATTGTATTTTCTAAAACTTCTTCCATACATTTTCATAACAATCTACTTGAAGATCCTATAGTCAAGCAAACCCTAAAGTGACCCATCTTTACTTTATGTGTTGCTTGTCTTGGGATACTTAAGGCTTAACCCCTAAAGCATTGAACATGCTTTTTTGAGAACATAGCTTTTAGGGGCAGCTCACTACAAGCGGAGATTTTATTTTTTGTCTTTGAAATTT
The DNA here is from genome assembly GCA_951230915.1 of Antitrichia curtipendula. NCBI lineage: Eukaryota > Viridiplantae > Streptophyta > Bryopsida > Hypnales > Leucodontaceae > Antitrichia > Antitrichia curtipendula. The sequence goes on along the minus strand of OX579638.1, from coordinate 23,906,986 downwards.
TCACACAACATTCTCCCAAGGAGTACTTTAAGGTCCAACAATTTTCATAACTTTTGATTATATGGGTAAAAAGTTATTGCATGATAAGTGATTTTCAATGCTCGGCGGGCAGCCCGGGCAGCAAAAAAAAAATTCCTTAAAAATTCCTTTTTAAAAAAATAAAAATTTGAAATTGGTTCTTTGGATTTATATATACGTGGGAAGCTTTGAATCATTCCATTGTGATCTATGAGTCAAAAGTTATGAGGATTCTTAGTTTGAGGGTAGTTATGGAATCTCTACTCTAAAATAAACTTTGAAGTCCTTTATTTTAATCAATTTTCAATATTTTTGAAAAAAACAAAAAAATAGTGGGTGTAGATAGGTCTTTACAACATTATAACCATTGAGATTTGCATTATGTAATTATATGATTAAATTCTTAACAATTTAGTGTTTTGAATCATTTTCTACTTCTTTCTACTTACTATTTTTTTCCTATATGTTGTACAAATCCAAATGATCTGAAATTTTTCAAGCATATAGCCAACTTGACTTCAAAAATAAATCCAAAGAGTAACCACCGTTTTGGACATTTTTTCATATAAATGTGACCTTGTGAAGTGCAGCTGCCCGGATTTTTGCAGGGACAAAAAAAGGATTTTTCTCAATTCAAACACTAATATCATGCAATCCACATAGTGGAAAATTCTGAAATTTTTTCCACATCTTCTCAAACAAGTTTACTACAAGATCCTATGGTTACATGTGTCCAAAAATGTTTTTTTTCTAAAATTTGATACTTGTGTTAGAAATGGCAGTTTTGGAACGTTTTTGGTGAAAACATAGTAAAAAACCTTTAGGGGTTAATGATCTCAATGACACCATATATATAGTCTAACAATAATAACTAGGTTTTCTTGCATCTAGAAAATATATTCAACATTTCCAACTCTCAAATGACACCATTAGGAATTACACTCTAGTAACTAAGGTGGGCACCTCAAAATGTTCCATTAACTCAAAACAAGCATCATCACTCTAGGTACATCTCCAAAATCAATTTGTATCTATGTGGAAGAACAATTTTAGAACCTCTACCAAATAAAACCCTTCCTCCTCAAAACTTTAGCATATGGGATCTAAATGCCAAGTTCTTTTGTGCATTGTTCTCTTGTCACTTGCCAACAAGAAAATATGAAAGTTTGACCAATTTAACAATAATAACTAGGCATAGGATAATTGCAAGAAACATTGTGCATTTTTTTGTAGCGTTTTGCACAATACTCTTGAATTTTTTGGAAGTACTTTATAATTAGGAAATAGATTTTTAAAAAATATGATAAATATGTTTAGTGTATATACCTTTAAGGAGAAGGTATTCTAAGAAGGAAAAGCATAGAAAACTTTCCTAAGTAGGAGAACTAGAAAAGTGCAAAATCTCATGGAAATAGGTATTTTCACATTTTTATAAATAAAAAATAGGAAAATCAAATTTTTAACCCGTAAAGTCCCAAGGCCACTTTCCAACAAAACCCACTGAAAACTGCCATTTCTAGAGCAAAGAGCAAAAAAACAATTTTAATGTTTGTTTTTTGCATATTTAACTATAGGATCTTGTACAAGACTAGTATAAGAATGTGTGGAAGAAATTTCAGAAATTTTGACCGTGTAGATTACAAGATATTTGCATTTAAAGTGAAGGAATCTAATTTTTTTGCACCTTGCTCAACTACATTCATGGCTTTGAACCTTTTTAACTTCAAATTTTGACTCTAATGATTTTGAACTTCTAATTTTTTATGATGAAGAATTGAGTTGAGGATCTAGAAAAATAAAATTAAAGAAGAAACACTTAGTTTCCACTCATTAAAAAATTGTTCAATATAAGTAGGTTCGAGATTGAAGAAACAATTAAATCATTAATAGCTCTAAGATAGAATTGAAATATACTAATCTCAACGGTGAGATTGTTCTAGAAAGAAATTTTGACCTTGTGAAACTATTTTTTTTTTTTAAATTGTTAAAATTCAGTTCAGAAATGAACCCTACAAGTTATTTAAAAAAAAAGATGCTCTAATTGCCCAAAAAATAATATTGACCATAACTTTTGCATAACAAATCCAAATGGAATGAATCAAAGCTTCCCATGTAAATAAAAATAAAATCTATATGAAACGAGTTTTTAAAATATTTAATTTAAAGTTCTTTTGAGGATTTTTTTCTGCCGACTGAACTAAAATTTGAGATTTTTGTGCCATAACTTTTGCTCATGAGCACTGATTGAAATAAAAATTACATTTTCAAAAATCTAATGTGATTCTCTATCTTCACAAAAAAAAACTCAGAAAATTACAAAAAATATTGAGACTGTAGGAGCTTGGCTGAAATCCATTTTGTCCCCCAAGGGGACAAAGGGACTTTAGGGGTTAAAAAAGACTAAAAACTGGATATTTGGGAAGAGTTAATGGTGATGAGATTTCACCAAAAGAGTGATCTTAGAACCATCTTCAATTTTCAAAAATTGTACACAATGGAAGTGTTGTTTGCACTCATATAGAAGACATAAAATAATGTATTTTCATATTTCTCTTGGTAAATATATGCTTTCTTACTATACAAATAGACCATGAAAATTTCAGCCTTAAATCATTAAATTGGGGGACTCCTAAATTGATAAAATAATCCTAAACCTCATAGTGTGATAAATCTACAAAAATAATTCTTAAATACATAATGATTTTTAAAAATTTGTAAACATAAAGGATCTGATTACTAGTAAGTTACACAAGATCAATAAAAATTTCATGCTCACTGGACTTGCACTTCAAAAGTTATAGCTAATAAAATGAGAATCACTCACTTTGTGACAATCAATAAGTGGACTGGTGTTTCTTGCAGTGACCCCATAGTAGTCCAAAGTGGTGTTTTGGAGGGTGCCCACCTTAAATTATACTCTACTTCTTTCTATTTACTGTTTTTTTCAAGCATGAATATGAAATAATTTTTGTTTGAAATTTTTTATAGGACTTGTATTTCCAACTTCTTTATTCAACATATTATGGAGGGTAAGAATTTATAGGATCTACACATTTTTGTATTAAAAGTTTGAAAGATGAAATCTAACCATTTGAAAAGAGTTGAAAATACTTCTTTTCCAAATTCAAGTGACCTAATCTTGCAATTGGAAAGGTTTCTTAATTCAAAATTTTAGGAAAGTGAACTCTGAGCAATTAACTAATTAAAGGATCCTATAATTGGATTTGTTGATGAATAAATATAGATGAAGATTCTATCCTTGCTTTGGGTTTGAGTACTTGTTTCAAAGGGATTTTAGCCTTACTCTGGATTTGTTGGAATCTATCACATTGTGTACACTATCACTAGACAACTTTCACATATCGGGTTAACCACTAACTGCCCAATCGACCATACGTGGTCGATCTGAAAATTTTGGCTCATTTTGGTGTGGGCAATTAAATTCCTTTGACCATTTAAAAAAAGTTTGGGCAGTTTTTAGGGTTAACTATTGGAATCTTTCATTTTTCATTGAGTAAGTTAAATATTTGATTATTGAGAGGTCCTGAAAGCGTATATGTACCATTAGTGAAGAGTAAAATTTGCAAATTTTACTCAATTTTCCAGCTTTGAGCAAAGTTTGCCTATTTCACTTGATTTGAGACCTAAAAAACTGTACATATCCATTTGCTTTGAAAATGGTCCCATCGGAAAGTGTTTTCATGACTTTCACCATTGAAAATATAAACATGAAAATATTAATTTTGAGTTATTTGAAACTTCTATTTATAAAAAAATTGCATTACAACAATTGCAAGGTGGATTGTGTAATGAATTTGATAGCTTCTCATGTGAAATTAAGTTTTTTGAAAATGCATTTTAGTGTGCTAGCACTATTTGTAGTTATTCATGTCACCTCCAATCCCGAAAAATTCTTATGTGCAAATTTCTGAAACATTGCAGGGAGGGGTAGCATACTAAAAATAGAAAATATACATTTTCTTGTTATAATCTCACAGCTCTTATGCAATTTCGCACTCAAAATTGGTAGGCTTACTAATCAACAAGCTCTTTAAACATCTATACGGTTAGATTTTGGAAAAAAACAAACAATTTACTTAATTGGGGATAATTATAAGTCCATGTTTATTTTTCATAAGAAAAAAACACTTCAAAAAGCTTAGGCATTTAGGGGTTAATAAATACTTGTGCGCATGCATTTTAAATTAAACTAATTGTGACGGTGTTGTTGGTGGATGTTCTCTAACAAAGTCTGATACCCATGGTAAACATACCAATGGTTCTTTTTGAATGTGCTTCCAACAATAAACATCTCAAGGTCTGCTTACAAACGAGTGAACAGTTTGAAGTTTAAGGTAGTGTGCTCTAAAAGCGCCCATCTTCTTGAAACCGCCCCTATTTTTAGGTGAAGAATGGAGATGGGGTGATCCTTAAATGGACTAGTTCAGCAATTGAATGCATTGAAGAAAAACTGTTTTTCTATTGCAAGAGCCAATCATTGTCTTTGATTTCCGCACATCTCTTTACAAGTTGCAAGTGGACAGATTTGGGAAGACCTATGGTCACAAATAGGTGCCTATGCCCTGAATCTTTGAAAATTCATAAGTAATTCAAAAATGCTTGGAAAAATACAAAACCACTTGTGTTAGGTTCCACATCTATTTTTCTTTCTCTGAAAAATGATCTAAAACTATGTTCGTCCAACAAAGCCTGTAAAAAAGGCGGACCAGCCCTTAAATGGTCGCTTTAAGAGCATACTACCTTATTTGGAGGACCTACATTGGCGATGCCTTGTGCCACGAGTGGCCCAATTCTTCGTTTGCACGAGGACAATGAATCCATCCACGGGCTGCGTGGCACAGCCTCCCTGGCACGCATGGTTCTTTTGGAACTTGTCGTTGCCGAACGCATGAGCAGCTGAACAGCAACGGGAAAAGTCTATACGCGAAATGAAAGTCTGTAAAACCGTAAGGGTGCTTTCACACTTACTGCTACATAGCAGTGGCTTATTGAACGTAAAGCAGTCAAAGAGCGTGGACTGGCCGCGCACATCTGTCCGGCATTGCGCAGTGACTTGGTTAGTTTGCGGCAAATCTAGCACGCTGATGCTAGCACCGAGGTCTTCACACCACGAAGACAGGAGCGCACGGAAGCTTCTGTAGAGTGACGTAGAAGGTGTTTTGTTTCGCACTTCACTCTAGGTTTTACGGTACGTAGACATCATTGTCGTGAACTACCAAGGCGTGGAGGCAGTATCACTTGTTGCTGTTGGATGCAGAAGCAGTACTTCGGGTACGCACAATTTCTGCATTCTATTTGTGGCGAAGACATTCAATTTGAGTGCGGTCCTGCTTTGCATTGTTGTTGCCAATTCTCTGTATTAATGTTCGGTTGCCTTTGTGTGGAAGACCACGGCGGGAGTGTGGCAGTCTGTGGACAACGAGCGGGAGATGATTTCATCATCTTCAACGCAGTGCGTGGTGCCTGCTGCTGAATATCATTGGAGTGAAGAGCGGTAAACATTGAACGAGATCGCCCCATCAGCGGAGAGGTAAAATTCGCAACGTCCCTCATTAAGGTTTTCTAAATTTACTTTACTTCATTTTTTTTTTAAAAAACATTCTATTGCTATTAAAACCCAATGCACAGTTAGGTTTTCCAGAGCAATGCTGTTTATGAACAGCTACTGCGATTGCTAGCTCACAGAAATCAATTTCTGAAAGTCGGTGCATGACTTCCGAATCCCTAAGCGCTCCATGTCCAGACTTGCGAATCTCTAAGCACGTGCAAAAACGGTGGTGCGACAGACTGTAGGGCTAGGAATGTGACACTAGTTTCGTCTGACGTTTGTCATTTGCTTGTTGAAGTTTTCAGTTACATTGAAAATATTCAATTCCCGCCATGGACGCTGTCGAACTGTTTGCGGAGTTCATGTCACTGGCTTCCGTGATTTTGTTGTTCCTTCTCAATATGAACCAGGCTTTGTGTTCGGTAGAAGCGTCCTGTCTTGAAGACGACAATGTAGTGGATTCTTTTCCTGTATTGCCTTTTGACAGCAGTGGCTCCACTGACACGGCTCTTGCCATTGTCGCTGCACTATACCAGTGGAGAGTCTTCAGCACATTGTCTTTAATTGATGAAGACCTAGGTTTTTGGGTGAAACCTAGATCAACCATGTGGTTCACAAGATTCATTTTGCATGAGTATGACGATGCTTAGTGGATTTAGATGTTCCGCATGACAAAACGCTCTATTCTTTCTCTAGCTCAACACTTGTCTCATTATGTGAAGAAAAAAGATACAAAGTACCAAGCTGCGGTGCCCGTCATAGTGCGAGTTGCATGTACCCTATTCAAACTCAGTCACGGAGCCACACTGCTGATTTGCAGTGAATTTTTTGCTGTTGGACGCAGTACTGTCTCAATTATGCTCCGAGAAGATGTCCAAGCCATTAATGTGGCCCTACGCACTGAAATAAGTTGGCTTTCTAGAGAGAAGATAGCTGAGACAGCTATAGGTTTTCAAAATTTATGTGGCCTTCGTGGTGTTATGGGCGCCATTGATGGGACTCACTTTGTTGTTGGCAGACCTCGTCAGTGCTCAACGGATTACTTCTATTTCAAGGCTGGCTGTTACACTATTCAATGTCAAGCTGTTGTAGATAGTTCTAAACGTTTTTTGGACTTGTATGCTGGCATGCCTGGTTCCACTAACGACTCGAGGGTGCTTCGATGTTCCACTTTGTTTCGTCGAGGACAGAGAAATTCCTTATGTGAAGGCAATCCGGCTTTCCTGGGTTTTACGCCATACTTGCTCGGAGATTCAGGTTACTCATTGCTCCTTTGGCTGATGGTGCCGCACCGTCGCATAGCACCTCTTCCTGTGGCTGATGAACTTTTCAATAGACGGCTGAGTAGGGGCAGGGCTGTTGTAGAAAACGCGTTTGCATTGCTGAAGCAAACATTTAGAGAACTTCATCAGAAATCCGAGCTACACATTGCTTTTTTTCCAGATATCGTTACATGTTGTGGTATTTTGCATAACATTCTGGTGAGTCAATCCCACAAAGACATTGAAAGACTATTGGATGTTCTCCAGCGTGAAGGTCCAGCAACGGTGCCGGACTTGGGCACTGATGGTGACCACCAACATGCGGACGACGGTTCAGTTCCTGAAAACCAAGATGAAGCCAACGGAAAGAGGCGTGACCTTGGTGCCTTTTTAACACTACAGCGTATAGCGCCCTTCGGCCAACAACTGCGCAGGTACCAACTCTAAACTTTCACTTGAATCCATGACATTTGTGGTTTTTTTTCTTCTTTCTTCTCTTCGTCACAATGAACTCCTTTGTGGTGCTTATACTTAACTTTTTTGCAAATTTTTTTCTATTTCATGGCACACGCTGTGGGGATGGCAGCCTTCTAAGCAGCTCACGCCCTACGTCTCCCTATATTCTTCTGCAGGACTTGAAAGCAGGAGTCCTGTATTGATTTTACCGGCAATACGTACACGACCGTTATAGAAGGCTTCAATAGGGAACAATTGTTTCCTGGGTTTTGTTTTTTTTTGTACATGTTTTCCTCAAGTAGATAACGGCATTACTCTATTCTACCTCGCGGTCGCATGCCTTGACTCCGGTGTCCCCTACATCATGTAAGCATTTTGCCTTGTAAAAATTAATCTTTTGAAAAACACTGTACATGCTCATTGAGTTTACCGTGACTGCTGCACGTATTGTCGAATATGAATTTTGTTTCGTGAGTCCATGTATAAGTGTCATCTTCATTTCTGTATTCTTGCATTTGTCCATGTACCTGTTACCCAAGCAGTACTGCACGAAGACAATGTGCAATATGCCGCTTCTTTTCTGTAGAAGGTGCTCTTGGTTGCACGATGTGCTCTCTCTTGGCTGGGGAAATACAAATGAACAGAATGATCTGAAATTGTGGATCATCAGTGCACTAGGATTCTATCATGAGAAATGAAGGGATGGTTCCAATTTTTTTGCCACGCTTCATGAGTCCATGTAGTTCAACTACACTGGAGTACTGGACTGTAAGGAACTCGGCAGGTTTGTGCCGCATACACGTCAACGTACTCTGTAGTTGTCTCCGGAAACACACTTGTGTTCCTATAACAAACATGCTTCAGTTTGTAAAGTGAGAACGTGCTGCTGCTCTATCTACCGCTTCTCTCCAGTTCAAATCTTTTAATTCTTTGGAAACTGTCGATGCATGTGTCGCTTTAATTTCTCATCTTTCACCTCTGGCAGTCTGTATCAACTGCAGCATGCCAAATACCCCGTAAGTCTTATTACCCCGTCAGTCATATGATTCAATTTTACTGTTTTTTCTGATCATGTACTGCTATCGATTCCCCCCCTCCAAAAATATCCAAGCAACTTCTTCTGAGTTCTGCTTCCTAGTGTGTTGACTGAATTTCGACAGTGTTCTTGTGCCTGTAACGTCGTTCATGTGCAAAGTCTACAAAGGATTGACTGCTTGCTGCATTTTCCATGTCAATGTTTCCGGTTGGAGTTGAAGACCATCGTCTACACTCGATGACAAGTGGACTTTCTGTCTCTGAACTTCTTTCTCTGTGGAATATTTCAATCTTGTACTTGTGTATGCTCCGAGCTGTAGTAAAGGAACACAGACATACGAAAACGTTCTGTACAGTAATGCATGGTCACTAGTGACAATTTATTCAAAAGAAAATAGAAACTGTACATACAACATATTGCAAATTAAACACTGAATGAAGCTAACTTATTGTACTCATAAGGTGGGCAGTGTATGCTCCGAGGTAAGTTACCGCTAATGCCGTGATATGCAGGCTGTACATTCCGATTACCGGAAAGCAAAAACCGAGCTGACAACTTCGAGTTGTAAGTGCACTCGTCAACGCTGACGACTGATTACTAGTTTCGGCTGTTTCGCAGAAATATTACACAAGGGCATGGACACGATGCTAAAGTGCACCTCTGGAGTTGTGGGGATCAACATCGGCGCTTCTGCAGGGAGGGATGCCAATTGCAGCAGAAGAGCGTTCCGATTGAGTCATGTAGAAACCAACAGTGAGGGCAGAGGATAATTGAGCAAGGCATTGCACAACCTTGCCTTGCTTTTCGATGGACTGTTTTGCATTCTCATTTGCAGCTCTGGCATTGTTGTAAAGTCGTCTGTCTCTATCACGTTGATACTCCATCTGTTGGCTGAAAAGAGTGAGCTGCATTTCAATCTTTGAAGTCTCTACTAGTTTACTGGATTCGGCTAGTTCTTTCATCTGTATGGTCATGGCCGTCCCCGTGGCCCGCGTTGTTTCAACAATTAGGGAATGACCGGACATTGTCTTTTGCCGAATTGCAGTGTTGCCAAGCCATTGACGAAAATTGTGGTCGACAGTGTCGGATGAACTAAGAACATGCGGCGTCACCCCCGGAGGTACAAAACTCTTTGGAGTGGTTGAAGGAGACATCGAAAGAGACAGATGTGTCACAACAGGAGGTGTTTCTAGACCAATGTCCGGAAATCCAGCACGCTGAGGACGTTGAGAGTCTAAACTAGTGCTGAGGCTATCTATGTCCATCAGACCTCTCTGTAAACTTATAGGATCGTCTTCAAAGTCGTCGCTTGGTTGAATGTGTTCGCCGTCACTTGGGGCTGCAGTTGTCAGGAGAAAGTAAATCCCTTGTGTGAGGGGGATTCACTGTCGGCCGACAGTTGTACCAAGCGTGGATGTGTTGAAAGACATCGAATGAAAAAGTCCGCGGCAGAGCATCGGCTTTTTTTTAGTTGTACTGATCTTCCAATATGTCATATTGTTTGTTCCAGTGCGCGCGTGGAAGTTGACAATGCGTTTGTATTCAGCGATGAGGAGATTCCATTTGCTCTTGCAAGAAGCGGCATCGCGGGGGCAGCTTGAAACACATGATGCTTTCACAGCATTGCTAATTTGAAGCCACTTCCCTACATCAGGCATCATTAGATCTCGAGTGTCCTTGCACTGTAGCTCACGTTCAAACATGGCACGCTTGGCATCTATCAATGCGACAACTTCTTGTGCGCTCCAATTTGGACACCTCTCCTTCCGTGGACGTTTTACAGGATTTCTGCCTTCGTCATGACCAAAGTCCGACAATGGTCGGCCTACACCGAGCAAAGCGTGGGCTGCGCCTACTGCACTCCGTTGCAAGTTCATTGCTGCAAATCAATCCCAATTGTTGAATCAGTGCAGGCACGAGTAAGCAAAACGACGAGAAGACACGGTAGGCTATGAGTACCACAATGTCCTCAGTAAAGTAAACTACAGTGTTTACCACATGTACGACAATGCAATGTACTAGTAATGTATAAAAATTTTGTACTTGTGTGGAATGAAAGGCTTGACGATGTCGCCTGTGCTACTGATGAAGAGCTTTGATTAGTAGTGCTTGGCACTGTAGACAGTACAACCACAAGGATCGACATGTGAACGAACAGTACTACATCGACGTCATTGAGTTCATTGTTGCTCATTCTAAAGTCTTCTCCACATGGACGCCCAATTAATGTCATCGAAGAAGGACTTCCTTGTAAGTCTAGCAACAAGGAATTCCTGCAAGAATAGCGAAAGCATGCTTCACAAGTTCCGATATGGACTTATCCAGAGTAAAGCCGGATCGAACTGCGCCCACTGATGCAGAATGTTGTCCTTCATTTTGGCGGTCCATGACGCTCCAAGTTCTGACGTTACTGTGCACAAGACAGTGGAACGTTACTTTACTTTACAGAAGTTCTAAATCGGAAGTCCATCTTCGATTGCAAGACGCAATTACTAACTTCTACGACGCTGATTGACAAAAGTCAAGACTCTTGACTCGCACAAGGACTACAAGACGTTGTAACTTTGTGAATTCAACGGTGCACTGTCACAAAAGTCATGAATCGCAACTCCCTCTGTGAGTGCAGGACGCACAAAGTGTGTGACTTCAACGAGGACCACTCACACTGAAATCCAAAAAAATGCTGCAACGATGTCTTCAGCGTTGTCGTTCGTCGAAATTGAACTGTGCGATAATCTGCCCTGTGAGATTCTCATTTCTAGTGGTCCGAAGCACCCACGAAGCCATCAATCTTTAAGCCAGTCGTAACGTCGAAGCCTTTCCGTGCAATGCATGGCATGGCTACGTTGTCTACTATTCATGACGTGCATTACTTTACGAGTAACTCGCCAAAATAAGTTAACGTCGATTAGAAAGTGGTTTAAAATAACACCGGTCCTTCTGTCCTGAAATCTACATTTGAGCCTCGAACGCCACTTCTGAAGGACCACCTCTTAATTCTAACTCTTAAATAATATCCTGCCATCGGCGTCCTTCACACCCAGTGCTAGCGGCTTCCATGTAAGAAAACACATAGGATCGGCAAAAACACTCCAGCGTAGTGTGGACGCCAAGTTATTGTTCACCGCTCCTTCTTTGCAAAACACCATCTGTAGCAGCAAGTGTGAAAGCACCCTAAGGTGTGTAGTTGAAGGAGGCCCCTTGCATACCAGGAGCCCCCATTAATGACTCCATCAGCGTCTTCGTGGAATTAGACGATCCATCAGTGCGGGTGCAGAGCTTGGAGTGGATCAAGGGCAGCATGTAAGTTACTAGAAAGCAACGCTCGACGACTGGGAGCAGTAGAGGAAATTTTCAGGGGCAAGTTTGCACGGCAGCAGAGGAAATTGTTTGTCTTCTTTCGCGATCCTTGTGCGACAAGCTTGTAGCGCCGTGCTTATAAATACAAGGCCATATTCATTAAAATGAAACGAACTGGTCAATATGAGAACCTAAGTCCTTCTTTTCAAAGATAAGTTGTTGGAGGCAAAGATAAATATGGATAGCCTTACCAACAGTTAATGAGGAAATTGCTATTTCAAAATGGTCATGAAGATAAATTTTTGTTCCATTTTAGAATTGCTTAGAACAATCACAAACTCAAACAATGCAAAATGAAATTCCACATAGGTGGTCAAAAAGTATGTAACATTTATAACAACTGAAGTGGTCAATTTACGTTGAAGAACATGAATCTACTTGAGATGCCATCTACATATGAACCAATTAACTCGTTTATATATACCGTAATGCCTAGGAAATGAAATCATTCCCGTAATTCTACTGATTGAATGTGATAGTGTAAAATTATGAAGGCCATGCGCACATGAAGCCTTTGCCTTTTCTAAAAAATGTATGTGAATGAATATTCTATTAATAGTAATGGATGCTATACAAAATTCATTGCATTCCAAAAGGGAACTAATCCACTAGCCATCATTCTTGGTGGAAGAACAACTTTTTGCTGCCTCATTGGCTGCCTCTACTGCTTTCAACTTGCTCAACCCTTTAAGGATATCCTCGCGTCGAGAAGGCCTTGGATCTTCACTCGCAGAAAGGACACGGCCAAACATGCCCATCAGCATTAGTTCCTTCACTTCTCTCCGTCACTTGCGTTCACTTCCGGTTGTGCCATCATTAGAAAGAGATCTACAACTTCGACAAGGCGGCCTTGGAAATGGTCTATTGGTAGAACTTATGTACGGATCAGCAGTTGTTGTTGATCGTGTGTAATTTGACCCTCGAAAGTTTCGAAGAGTTGTTCGGTGGAATGTAGGTACTCCAGAAGGCAAAGATCTGCATCCCACGGATTTGGAGGGAATGGAGTCAATAATTTGTGCGATGCGCGGGACTTGACCTGCAATGCATGCACTTGATGGGACCTTCCTCTTGCAACCTCCTCCTGTTGAATTTGTATTGTAATCATCACCCTGTTGAGGGTGATATGCAACCGCTCACTACAAAGAAACCAGTGAATAAATGACTGGAGGAAATGTCTATAAAATGACTATATGTCCGGAACAACTAAAGAATGACTTAGAATTCTATAATTGCACCAGCACTAGGGCAGTAGTATTGAAACAGTCATTTGGTAGTCATTTTTCTGAACCACGGACGTGGGTGCAATGAAGGTAGACTTTCATCTACGATTTTCAGTTCTCCCTAGGAACAAGATGAACGTCAGGAACTGAGGTTTAGGGTGCAGCAAACGCCTTAGTCATTAAAAAGTCACTTCAAGTCACCAAATTACACTTTGCATGTCTTTGTAGTGAATAAAAAATGACTTCAGGAATTTGGGTGGTTCATGCTGCCCGCTCTGGTGGACTTCGGGTAGGAAGTAGAAAATTTGGAGCATGTACCTAGTCTAGGACTTCAAAGAGGCGGCTTCCGGTAACTTCAATGAGACTCAGAAATGACTAGGAAATGACAAAGTGTTGAATGAATCGATTTCCACTGCCACCACCGGGCCTATAAAGGGGCTGACGTGGACACCAGTCATTCCGGGGCTACTAGTATGTGACTTTGACGTTTCTACTGGGCGACTCCAAAATGACTCCAATTTGAAATTTAATATTAACTAGGTGGGATTTTTTGTAGTCAAGTTTTTTAAGTTATTCATAGGTGTTTCAATTCTTCATATACATTGTGAATTTTTTTAATATGTACACTCTCCAAAATTTTCTATATTTAATTTTTTATAATTTGTTCTTTTTTTAACTTCTTGGTCTTTTTAAATTCAATATAAATTTGCAAAAGTTTTAACACCAATGACCTTTGCGCACACATACACACATACATACATACATACATACATACATACATACATACATACATACATACATACATACATACATACATACATATATATATATATATATATATATATAATACGAGAGTTGTATATCTAAGGTTATCTGTTATTCTTTCTAATTTTTTATTTCTAATTTATTTCTTAAGAGGATCACTCTTAGTAGATTTTGTTTATCATATGCAATAAAGTGAGTTTTTAATCCCTTACTAATATTTTAATAAACTCATTAGGAAAAATTTCAACCCTAAAAGAGGCTATTAAGAATTCAATTTGAGCACCTCCATGGTGAAATTCCAAAAAAATTGGAAAAATTGGAAAAAAAATTAAAATATTTTTAAAAATATATATCAATTGTCCAATCTCATGTAGTGTTGACATGGCACTAGTAGTACCACATTAGATTCCAAATTTAAAAAAATAAAAAAAAATAAAACACACACACAATATATATATATAGTTGCACCATGGGGGTGCAAAACTTGCAGCCTTTTTTAGAGCTTAAAATTTTTCTAACAATAAATTCAACTTGTAATTTTGATTTAAGAAATTTTTAATTTAAGAAAGTTTACAACAATAGAAATTCAAGAAAGTTTTGATTTAAGAAGTTTACAACAATAAAGTCTTAAATTTCTATTGTTGTGAACTTTCACCTCAAATAATTTATAATATGACTTTCAAAAAGATTGAAAAATGAAGGGAAATGACTCATATTGACATGTAGTCCAACTCAAATATTTATTGAAAGTACATTTTGTTGACCATTGCATCAATATTCAAGAAGTAGAGGGTCCAAAGCCTTTATTGCATGTAGTTTGCTAATAATATAAATACATGGAGTGCTTCCACTAGGTTTATCTTATTCATTTTTTCTTAAACATATTTTTCTAATACAATACTTCTTTTGTTTTTTTAATCTTATTGTGAAATGATGCATTGTTGGTGGTCTTTTTCTTTGTTCATGTATACTATTTTTTTTTAAGAGTTAATTTCTATAATTTATTTAAATTCCTATCGATATGCCTCCAATACTTCTAGAAATGTGTGCCATTGTCATTGCACTAGTTTTGAACACTTTATACGATTCACATTTGAAATATTAAGAATTTCAATAAACATACACTAAGGTATTTAGAAAAGACCCAATAATAATTATTAAGTCCCATTTTTTCACTTTGGTTCTACTACAAAATGACAACATCACCACTCTGGTTCTACTACAAAATGACAACATCACCACTCTGGTTCTACTACAAAATTACTTTGTGTGACTGCTAAACAACTAGTGAAAAGTCTATTACTCTTCCTATGTCAATCCTTTTTTAATCTTTTAGCAAATTTGTCTATAACTTTTGATTTAGGGCTCAAAATCTAAAATGGATTTTTGGAGGTGAAAGTAACAATGATCTTCTAACTTTCATCAATTCAAAGTTTTTTGAAAAAAGTTCGTATACTATGCCTCAATGAGGTTCGAAATAGCATTTGTAATGCAACTCCTGCATTTTACATATCCCACAAGCTTTGTCTTACCAACTACTATCCTACTTCTATAAAAGGCTTGCCAATGCTCCCATTCATATTCACACTCTAAGTTGCTTTGAAATGATGCATGGCATATAGTGTATGGTATATTGCATATGGTGAATTGTGTTTGGCATACGGTGTATTGTATGTGGTATATTGTGCAATACAAATTATTGTGTATGGTGTATTGTTGTAAAATTCTGAACAGTGTATTCATATATGATTGTGGAGTGACTACTTCCCATACAATTATTAATATACTTCTTTTGCACTCATTGCCACAAAATAAAATTGCATTTAACATATTTATATAGTGATCTCATCCCTAACTCCACAGTAACTCGCAAATAAATCATCACATCGCCACGTGTCAGCAATCCCAAATTTTCCATACCAGCAGAATGACTCTAAAATAACTCACCCTCAACTTACAAATGACTTCAGGAAATTACCACTCAAACCATGTGGAGCACTTTTCGTGACTGCAGAATGACTTTTAAATAACTACAGAGGGTGCTGACGTGTCAATCCATGTCCATGTGTCAATGACTCCATGGTGACTCCAGAGTGACTCCGAAATTGCTGATGTCATGTCACATCTCGAAAATTCCAGACTGAAATGGGCAGCTGCCCACATTTTCTGACAGCACTAGCCGAAAATCACAAGTGCCACGTAGACCCTGTCATCCCCTTTTCATCCAAGATGGTGATAATAAACTACTAGTCACTGCAGTCACACAGCTATCCACAATGACTTCAGGTGAGGAAGTCATGATGCAGTCAAAAATGTCCTAAATGACTGTTTTGCAGTCATTTATCGCAGTCATTTATTCACTGTTTTTTTTATAGTGGCTGCAGGTGATTTTAGTCCATCCTCAAGGCAAGGATCCACCGCTTGGTCACCCTGGTGTTCTTCATCTACATATAGTTTCCTGTGCGGGGTGTTTGAAGTCTGTAGCGTTGGCGATTGCGATCGCAATCGACTAGGAATGAAGTCACACTTCTTCACAGGTGAGGGCGAGCAAATCGGGGTCCTCAATGATCCTCTACTGGGTGGGCTGTCGACCACGCCTTCCTCCACATTCCCCTTTGAGAAGTCGATGGCTGCGGAAGCCGCGTCGGTTGCAGAGCCGAGAAGAGAAGGCCTAGGATAAGAGAATGGCAAGAAGCTCCCTCCAGCCGACTCAGATTTCCTAGACATGGGTGCATCTGATCCAGACAACAAGCTCCTAGTGGTGAGCGGCCGTCTATGCTGCAACAAGTGCATCACGGACCCTCCAACCTAAAGAAAACGGAGAGTACATAACCCTTACACAATTTATCCTCGGTCCAAAGACAACAAACTACTTGCACAGTTCATATCTTCAATTCATTGATAAGACAAAGCCTCCACAATTATTCTTCAAGTACAAACAACAACAAAATCTGAAAGATCACAATTTATCCTTGACCCAAAGATAACTCCACATAGAAAGAACATGGAATCAAAATGAAACTTCAAAATTTTACTAATACCCATGAATGAAATTTACATAAAAATTTATATTCACACTATGTACAACGCTTTCTACGATCAACGAGTATATGCAGAAGTACTATTTCTTCCTATGTCTCTCCCGCTCAATCACTAGTTTCATCCCTGGCAAGACGAAACGAGACCCAAAATTATTGGCGGACTCCTTCATGCCGCCTAACACTCCATCCGCAAGATGGGACTCAGGAGACAAGGGGGGCACGCCAATGCGGTTCGCATCAACGAACTCGCGCAAGCAACCAAGTGGACATTCTTCATGAAGTCTCCTCAACCACTGAATCAAACTGCCCAACAATACTTTGTCCCCACGCATCTCATGATTCCAGCTCTCAAGGAATATTGCATTCCCGTTCTCATTGAGGATGCTCTTTTGCGGAGAGTCGTCAATGAGAAGAGTGTTGTCCTTGTTAAAGGACGTTGGATCATCCGGGTCTAAGAACAATTGCTCTTCAAGCACTTTGAGAAGCAGGTACTTCCAAGGGCTCCCAGCCTGTTTAAGGTATTCCCCCTTGGACACATCTATCGTCTTGCACTGTTCTTGGCCTAGGATATCAAATGGCGCCTTGTTGTTTTGGAACAGGAAATTAGCGACAGGTTCCATAGTCTTCTTCAACATGGAGTTCCAGACTACAACGCGATTTGTGATCCTAGAAAGCTCGTCTAAGAATTCCCTCATGTTGGGACGAACGAAGACGGCCTTGGGCTCAATGATAGTGGGGATTCGGTCGGAAAATATATTCTCGTGCACTGTGTGATGCCGTTGTTTCAAAAATGACCTTTGAAACAAGCACTCACACAGTACTCCGTTCAAATCAAATACGACATTCAACCACTTCTGTCGCGGTTGAGGAACTAGCGTGGACACACTCCGCGGCACTCTCTCTCTTCGCTTCCTTGCTACTCCCTGATCAAACAAAACAGAAAAGATATGTAGTTACCTGTTGAAATGCGGAATCAGGTGACTCATAAAACGGCGAACAGTACATAACCCCACTAAGCGACTGCAGAACCCCTCCAGTAAGAGGTAGTTTGAGTGGCAACGGTCGAAGCACACTCATATTTTTTTGGCGCTGAGCACAAACATGGTCAAAATGAATCCATTAGACACAAAATTCACCGAAGAAGAGTGCCCCGTATATTTATTTCTTAAGTAATTAAGATACATCCGGTCTACCGGTTTTGATGAATTACTATCCAATTTGGTTACAGTATTCACCACACCTCACTCGAGTATGTACACTATTCTACAAGACGAAGTCACAGAGAGCAGTTTGTCGACGCCAAACAATCAGAGACTATCCATTCCCTCCTGTCAATCAGAATGAATTGACATAAGAGAACCCCCATGAGAACCCTACAAGACGAACATCCATTACATCCCAATGGACAGACTCATGAATAATCGTAGGGATCTGAAGATGCTGGAGACTGTACCTAATCGAGATCCATGTTGGCCGTTTCTTCGTCCATGTAACTCCCGTAGTCCAAGCTCTCCTCTTCGTCAGGCGGGTTCGCGAATTCAACCACCATATTGTGGTTTGGAGAGGCAATGGCAAGCGGTACCGGATCCGCAGCAATCTCCCCTTCCTCTTGATTCTCCGGCACTGACTCCCCTTGGAGTCCAACATCAGCGAGCCGACTTAGGTTATCCTTGCATCGAAGATAACGTGATTCCACTTCACGTCTTGCTGGTCCGGTTGTAGAGGAAGGGATCTCGTCATGCCCCTGTTCCTCCCGTCGAACATCCGGCAGTGCCGACTCAGCAGGCGTATGTCTAGTATTGTCCTCATCCAAGGTAGGATGAGAGACAACATTATCTTCGACACGAAGATCCTTCGGGGAGTCGGTCGACGTTGTTCGCCGAACAGGGTGCCGAGGTAAAGCCGCATTATCTTTGCCTCGAGGATAATGCTGGGTGTTGGCGGAAATAGACTTCTGAACGGACCCTTGTGGAGATTCGGAACTCATCTGTTGAAGGGATTGAGAGACTGACGGGTCCTGCGTCATTGTCTTGAGAGAAACATTCTCTTTCCGGAGTTTCTCAAGTTCCACCTTGAGCATCTCCTTCTCCAACTGCTCCGCTGCCCATCTGGCTTCCTCCTCTGCCCGCTTCAAGGCCTTCCTCTCCGCGCGCTCCTTCCAGAAGTCCTTGTTCTCTTGCTTCACCGGAAGCAGAATTATTTGACTCTGAACTGGGTGCGCAGCGGACTCCGCAGCAAGTTTAGGTTGCACCTCCAAAGCTGAATCCACTTCATGGTTGGCAGAAGACGGCCCCCCTTCGTCAACCTCCACATCCCCGTAGTCAATGTCATTCAGATCCGAGTAGGACTCCTCGAGTTCACTTAGATCGTATATGGCCACTATCCCCTCAATGGACATCTTGCCCTTCTTCTTATTCCTCTTCTCTGCCGCTGCCAACACCTCCACCTGCTCCGTGTCCTTTGCCACTTCCTCAGCTTCAGAAGGGTTCACTTCCGGCAACCGATTCATCACCTGGACATCGGTTATGATAACATCCAGATCGTCGCCGCCAACCATGTCCGTGTTTGTTCCGAACTCATTTATCCCGAGCTCCAAGGCACCACCGTGACCACCGAATTCGGCTTCCCTCTCTGTAATTTTGATGGTATCTGCTAAGGATGGCGTGGACTCGGAATCAAGTTCCGGAGTCGATAGGTTGCTTGGACGTTCATAACCTGGGAGGTATGGCAAGTTTTCATGGCAGAAGTCGTTGATGTCCAAGGAACTGCCATACTTTGTCATGTCCCGATGTTTCTCAGATATATGCCTCTCGGAAATCCCATAATAGAAGAGGCCATACATCTGCGAGACCAACACGACAAGTTAGTACCCAATTCACACATTAAACTGCGGAGACGAAGTCCAGCAAAGTTATCCTTGTGTCGATGATAAGTGCTCAGCAGTCTATGAACAAGATTTGATATATGAAAACAACTCCAAGATCTGTATTGACATTGTTGTCCTATTCTACAACTAATGCTAACTAATAATCATGGATGGTTATCCTCGGGCCGAAGATAACCATTGAACTCAGGGTGTTATCCTCGGCCCGAAGATAATGGGTGGCAGGAGTTATAATA
Source organism: Antitrichia curtipendula (assembly GCA_951230915.1). Classification (NCBI taxonomy): domain Eukaryota; kingdom Viridiplantae; phylum Streptophyta; class Bryopsida; order Hypnales; family Leucodontaceae; genus Antitrichia; species Antitrichia curtipendula. Next base: position 23,887,139 of record OX579638.1, on the reverse strand, counting down.
TTACCTTTGCGGCAATCATGAACTTCGACCCCGTGTAGATGCCGACGACGTTCTCTCCCTTTACACAGAAGCTCTGGAGAATGTCAATGTAGAACTCCATCCTCAACTCGCTGGCATGGATCCTATACTTGGCCTCCGTGTTCTTCTGGAATTCAATGTAGTAAGGGATGTCGCCCGTGGAGTAGACCCTCTTCACAGCATCCACATTCTTGGGCTCGCCATCGGTCCCTTTTTTTAACACGAATACAAGCTTTACCACGGAAGGTGTGGCTCGTGTCGTGGTGTTGTCCAACCTCTCCGCTTTGCTGGGCTGGTACGTGGACACCTTGATCTCGTAGTCCTTCAACCGCGAAGCTGCAAACTTCTTGGTTGCCTCTAGGTCGTATTGACTTCCCACAATCCATAACCCAGCGTCCGGGGTAGTAATTCCGGGCTTCAAATGAGCAGTCAAATAATTGAGCAGTGGAGAACACGGAGGACCATCAATGGATCCGGGAATCGGTCGAGGCAGGATTTGGAAGTCTATGACAGCCAGCCAAAGTTCTCTACTGGCGTAGGGCCACTGGTGGCTCGTCACAAGAGCCTGCGGATAGCACTGGTGCTCCCGGATGTACACATTGCCCCCCCTCTCTATGATTTCCTTCTTCAGCTTCAAGAATCTCTTGAAGAAGGGATAGACTACGGATAGTTTCGGTTGGTCCTTAAAGTCCACGGCCGTCTTCTTTTTTGCTTCGTTTGTTAGTCGCTTTACAAAGAAAGAATTGGGCGGGGCTGTTAGAAGAAAATCCCACGAAGCAGAAGTGAACTTGTTCTTGCGCTTCCATCTTCTCCATACCTCATCGATCACTTCTCCCTGTGAGTCCCTGAACTTCAAGGACTTGTCGATGGCCATGAACTCCTCCATGACGATTTTCTTGCGCTTCCTACGCTCCACCCAGTGCTCGACCTTATAGTTGTCCACGCACAAGATCCTTGCAGCAGCCACGAAGACTTTTGGATAATCACGGGTGCGACCATCAGTTCTTCCAAACAGATGGAGGACATATTCCTTGAGGTCTTTGTCCGTGAAATGGCCCATGTGTTTGAAGAACTCTCTCTTCAGTGAGAAGTTCTTGGGGTTGAAGTTCTTCGTGGAAACCTTGTACTCAGTGCAAGTCACCGGATCCACCAGTTCCCCGTCAGTGTGTTTCCGAAGAAACTCCTCCCACAACTGGTACGTCTCGTCTGCCAGTGTAATGATTCTAATTTCATTCTTGACATCGGACGTGAGTTTCACCTTGGCGCCTTCTTTGTCCGAGTTAATGCTACAATATCTTATCAAGACAACGTCAACGACTTCCTGCATGGCAATATTTCCAATGAAACAACGGTCAGTTCCTAGGCAGTCGAAGAACTCGGGGTAGAGCAAATTATCCTCGGCCCAAAGATAAACATAGTCATGACCCCTGGCGATGATTCAAAAATAAATTACGCGGTAGCAGCAATGCTCATTTCTAATCAGTATTAGCCACTGTTTATCTTCGCCTCGAAGATAAACAAACAGATAATGCTTACCTTGTACTCAGCTGGATTGAAGATGGCCTTGTTTAGTCTTGCCAATCCTTCACGTTCAACATTAGTTGGCCGCTTGAGTTCCTTCCAGACCTGCCTGCAAGCTGATATCTGGTTCCCCCATGTTGGCTGACTATGGACGAGGTGATTGGATGAGTTGTACCACTTCGATATTTCGGTCAGCTTCCTCGCGTCAAGCGAGTAAACGATCGTTGCATCCCACGTCTGCAACTCCACCTTCCGGGACTCGCAACAACCGCCACTTTGCAGCATCTTCGATGCAGTGATGCTGTGTTGACCATTGATAATATAGAAATTGCCGTCCTTAATATCATCCCACTTAGGTGGATGTTCCTTCAGGAGCCTTTTGTTAGCGTCAATCGGGGTCAGGCATACAAGTTGCCTTTATTGGACTGACCCAAGGTGGACAAGTGTCTCTTTCATTTCCTCTACAATCTTCATCTCCAATTTTCGGATGATGTACCTTGGAGGGACCAAATGGCATTTAGAGATGTTCACCTTGAACGTCATGGGATCAAAAATGAAGCAGGACGCGTGCTTCTCCCAGAAATCTTTCTGGTATGCGCCTACCACTTCATATTTCTGGATGGGCTCATATTTGCCCGTCTTCCCGTTGTGGACGTTTGTTAGCGCGGAGCCTGAACTTCCAACACTTCCTGCCCGACTGTCTGTAACGGGTTTTAGACGCTTCTCGGTGGCCTCAACTGTCCCGGTTTCCGGGTTCTTCCGCTTGGGGAGCTGAGCTCGCGCTGTTCCCCTTCCACTCCCTCTGCTCCATGTTCGGGCTCGCGTCCCGAATACTAACTTTGTTTCGGCGTCTGCTTCGCGTCTGACTTTGCCACGGCCCTGGCTGTTACGGGATTGTTTTTCTACATTTTCTTTGGCATAGTCCTTCAACTTGCTAAACATGTAGCCAATCCTTCTCGCCGTGAAGATGGCGTTTCTACGTATCCATGGATGGAATCTCTGTTGGAACTCATCCGCCAGTTCGTCGTGGTTCCCCTCGTGTAAACCTCTTATGAGGTTATCCAGGTCGAACGCTCCCACATCGTCTTCTTCATGCAGGACGATGGAGTGGGTGTGTTTTGTATCTTTTCCGGACTGGTCACACGCATGGAGTGTTAGGACAATGAATTTCTCCTGGTGGAGCTCTATGAGGGCGACCTTCTCATCCAGGTTCCAATTCACGTAGATTCCTGAATCCTTCACCCTATGGTGTAGAAGGACGTAGTCTTTCGACCGATTTATTCCGAATGTCCAGGAGTCCACAATGGGCTTGAATTGCCAGAGGTCGCCGTAAAGCTCTGGCCAGTCAAATATGAATGGCTCCTCCGACGTCCATTTCGTGAATGGCTCGAGGAATGGGGTGGTCGCTGAGTAGTCGTATTTCTTCTCCTCTGCCATATTCAGGAATATTTGCAAGTATTGGTAGATCACGTTAGCATATATTCCTAGGATTATCTTCGGTCCGAGGATATTTGTAGCATCTATTTTCATATCTGTCTTCCTTTGCAGTTTGTATTCCATTAGATAAACAGAACCTACATTGTCCGAGACTATCTTCGTGTCGAGGATAATCATTTTCGTGGTTGGTAACTAATGCATTATGATTAGTTACTTTAGCTTCTATGTGTCTTTGCTCTTCTACTATTCCTGTAGTTGTTTTAGTGATTTCTATTTTTCTGGTCGTCCTTTGCGTTGTTTTTTATCTTCGGTCCGAGGATAATTATATTCTGTCCGAGGGTAAATATCCGCGGCGCGTTTATATCTGTGATTTTCCTGGTTTACGACGCTCTTGTTTGGTTGCTAAGGGGTTCTACTGTTTTTTATATTTATCTTTGGGTCGAGGATAAGTTGAATTGTCTTATATGTGTATTGGAAGTTCTAAAGCTATTTCGGTATGTGTTGTGTGCGTTGTTATTATTTTCAATGTGAATTAGATGAGGTTAATTATCCTCGATCCGAAGATAATTATCCTCGTTTCGAGGATACCCACGCTAGGGCCGGGGACAGTTATCTTCGGCTCGAGGATAATCACACTTGACCGAATGATTATCCTTGTACCGATGATAATTGTTCCCGGCCCTAGCGTGGCTATCCTCGAGTCGAGGATAATTATCTTCGGCTCGAGGATCATTTCAGCAAATGTTATTATGAATATTCTGTTCAAAACCCTAGGTTATACGCTTTTTAGCTTATTCATGCATTGCTCTGGATGTTGCGCATATTCATGTTTAGTGAAAACGTATTGCAACAACTAAGAAAATGAGGAACATGAAAGGAATCCCTAAGCGAGATTGGATCAAAAAAATTCTTACCTTCCAGTCCTTCGTCTAGGCAAAATGAAATAGCAGCTCAAGTAGTCTTCAGTACCAATTCTGCATGGTACAGGTACTTACAAAGTTAGAAATGAAGTCACAATGCACCTGAACTTGGACAAATACTACACGAATTCAAGAAACAAGTAACAAAAACTAATGAAAACAAAACCACAAATTGCAATTACTCAACACAATGATGAAACTGGAAACTGTGAAAAGGAAAAACTTCTGAATTTGAAGTAACCTGAATACCGTAGCAACAAACTGAATGAATCCTAGCGGAATTTTGAATGAAAACTAGCAGAAATCCCGACACCCCAAGCAAATACTTTCCCCACGGTTCTTGCAGACAAGCGCAAACAAACAAAACGAAATCAACACATGAGCATTTCTACAATTCCTTACCAATACAACATGAAGAATTGTGGTTGGTGAACTCACAAACTGGGAGAAGAAATTGCGCAGAAGAAATCGCGCACACACCATGAGATAACGCACCAGTCGCGTACACACACACAGTACGAGATCGCACACACCAATGACCTCGAGATCACACACCACCACCAGTCACACACACATCACGCATCACGCACCACCACCAGTGAGACACACCACAAGATCACGCACCACCACCAGTCACACACCACCAGTATGAGATCACGCACCACCAGTACGAGATCGCAGCACACACGTGGAGAAGAAATCGTTGAGGGAGAAGGCGCATTGTGCACACAGCAATCGCGAGGAAAAGCGCAGAGTGAAAAATCGCAACGGGGGTCGCAACAGTGACCAAGTGTACACAGATACCCAAAACCCCAAAACCCAAGAACCTAGCGATTGATCAAATCCCGAAATGAACGTGCTGTAAACTAACAATGCGGAACGTGTTGTTCATGAGGAACGTGCTCCAAACTACAAGAGAAGAATGGAAGAATGGTAAACCTGAAATGAAAAACGCCGCGGCTGTCTGCGCCGCCAAACAGGAGTGACAACCTCCCACACCTGATCCCGGACCTGATCCCGATCCTGCGCCCGAGCCTCTACCCGAGCTTGTTCCCGAGCCTGTGTCCGATCCTGTGTCTGAGCCTGTGCCCAAACCTCCCACCCGACCTTGTGTTGACTTCCCGGACTAGTTCCCAACCTATAGTCCAAGAACCCGAAACTGCAATTCCAACCTCCTCCACACAAATGTTCGGGAATCTTTTTTAGTTTTATCGACTAATTTCCTCCAATTTCCATACTAAACCAGTTTTTCAAGTAACGAGTCAGGTTATTTTCTCTTCTTTCCATTCAAAATAAAAAATTTATAGACATTTTCACCAATTTCTTGGCAATGTTTTCAAATTGCAACCGTTTTGTTTTTTAATTCCACCAACTAACTTTGAACTAGCCGCCGATTCTTCCCGGACAATCTCCACAGATGCTATGTGTTACTCATTCATGAAGTGTATTATTTTTAATTTTGGTGTTTGTAATTTTTTAACCATTGAACGTTGGGTCAGTCCTTTGAAAAATAAATTGTTTTGTCACCTTGCTAATTGTTGGATTAAAATAATCTTGGAGCAAAAGCTATGCCACAAAAATTCATTTGAATGACTGAATGGCATTACAGAAATTTAGTATTATTGCATGGATGGAGTCTTTTCTGGTATGTAATGCTCATGTGATTTTGTAATAGATAAAAGAATTGTTTGTCTTAGATTCTAGATGCATGACAAGTGATTAAATTTCCATAATACTAACAATGAAATAGTCAAGTAAATGCAATAATAGATTCATAAAAGGCATTCCATGCATTTCAACATTGTCATTTGATATGAAAATGTGCACTTCACCTAATTCTCTAATTCATTGCTTTTGGCATTTCAATTATTATCACGTTAGCATGTGAAGTACTACATTGTTTGGAATGCAAAGTGTAATAAAAAATTTATGGATGTAAAGAGATCAAATTCTACAAGAATAATATTGCATCAAAATCATAAATATTTACAAAAAATTTGGCATGAATAGTGACTTTTAATGAAAATCTATGTTTAATGATTGGATTTAATAATCTTATTTACTAATAATCAAAATGATAATTTGAAGAGCTTTAAGCAACCTCATGTATGATCCACCGTCGTCCCAAGTCAATGGCTTCTCCATGATTTTACACTTTTAATATGATATCTTAATGTATATTATATAAAAATGTTTTGTGAATATATTTCGAATTCAATATGAAAGTGATGAGAGATAATTATGAATCTACATAAATAAACTATAAAACATTCAAATATACATATCTTGCCAAAAAACTCAAAACCATATACACCAAGAGATGTAACCTTTCCCAGATGGCATAATCAAATTCATGCTAAATTAACAAAACACCGTTTTGATTCATAAAAAATGTTTGTTCAATTTTTCTACTATCATTTTTATTTAATTATGGTATAAAAATACACATTGAATTTGGAGTTCCCTTGCTTTCTACATATTGAAGATTGAAAATTTTGGGACCCTTTCTAGCTTTGAAGACCTTGGCGGTGGAAATTCGATCCTCATGCAATGACACAAATGTGGGAATTTGAAGAATGGGTTGCAAAATAGATCACCTTCTTGCAAAAATAAGCAATGGAACAATGAACACAAACAAAGCACAAACTAAAAATATTTTCTTCACAACTATAAACAAAAGCATTTAAAAAGGAAATTATTGCAAAAGTCATAATAAGATTTTTTCAATTTCCATTCCAAGTCATCATCTTAGTAAATTTACTTTTAAAAACTCACTAAGTTTTTGTATTTGTTCAAATACATTCAAATACTTTTGGATTGATGTTTGTTCAAAAGGTATTTATTCATTCTATTTTAATTAACTCCATAACCCCTCAAATCCCAAGTGTCTAATTGGGTAACAATTGAAGGTTCCGTGCAATTCCTATTAATATCTCAATTTCGGAAATAAGTTTTTTGAAACTTTATTTTGTAAATACAATTTTTAATAAAATTGATTCTCCAATAGTAATGATTATGCTGCACAAAGCTCAAAGTAGTCAACCACAAGCAATAAAAAAATCACAATAACTTGAAATCGTTTTTCTAAAATTTAATTTTTATAGATTATATTTTTGTCTATTAATAAAATTATGTAATATAAAGATTGATTCATTTCATTTGGATTAGTGATGTAAAAGCTATGGAGCATCTTATTTTAAAGGCATTTATAGCATTTTCTTGGAAAAAATAATTTGCTACATCCATTTCTAGACTCATTTATACCAATTTCAGAAAGAAAATATTGCACAAGGATTACTTTCTTTGTTAAAAAATTATTACCATTGGGATTAGTATACTTCAAGTCCATCTTAAAACTACTATTCATTTAGTTTTCCCTTGAATCTGGTACATGATTCCATTGATTATTTTTTGAAGAATGAATATATTGTTTTCAATTTACTTTTCTTAACCTCTAAAGGGCCATTGTCCCTTCAGGGGACAAAGTAGATTTTGGATCGGTTCCTATGGCCTCCATTTTTGGTGAAACTTTTCAAATTTTTTTGATCAAATGGAAAAATTTATTAGCTTTGTGGAAATATAAATTTTATTTTAACCCCTAAAGCCCCGTTTGTCCCCTCGGGGGACAGTTTGGGTCCAGGTAGGTTCCTGTGACCTCAATCTGTAGAGATATTTTTTGGGGATTTTTTGAGGTTGTGCGGTGATGCGAGAGCTTTGTGGATATATAACTTTAATTTCAATTGGTGCCCGAGAGAAAAAGTTTTACCAAAAATAGAGTTTGGCGGCTAGTACAAAGAAATCATAGAAAGTCAAAATAAATTTCTTAGATATTCTTTTCAAAATCTATGTCTTTTTGTTTACATTTGAATTTTTGATTCATTCTATTTGGACTAAATAAATAATAAAAAATTTATGGACAATCTTAGTTTTTCGGGCAATCTAAGCATCTTCTTGAAAAAATAACTTTTAGGATTCATTTTTGAATACAGTTTTTACAATTTTCAGAAAAAAAACTATTGGACAAGGTTAAATTTGCTTGCTAGAACAATCTCACCATTGGGATTATGGTATTTCAATTTTGTCTTTAGTTAGAGCTATTAACAATTTAATTATTCCTTCAATCTTGAACCTACTTCTATTTAACTATTTTTTTAATAAGTAAAAATTTAGTATTTTTTTCTTGAATTTCTTTTCCTACATTTGCAATTGAAGTATTCAACATATAAACTTAGAGATTCAAAATCAATAATACGAAAAATTTAAGTTAAATAGGTTCAAAGCCTCATGAAAAATGTAGTCAAGCAAGGTGCAAAAAAACTTGTTTTCTTCACTTTGAATGCAAATATCTTGCAATCTATTTAGTCAAAGTTTCTGAAATTCCTTGCACACATTCTCATATTAGTCTAGTATAAGATCCTACGGTTATATATGCAAAAAAATCCAAATTTTAACATTTTTTGCTCTTTGCAATAGAAGTGGCCGTTTTGAGTGTGTTTTGATGGAGAAAAGGCCTCGGGGCTTTAAAGGTTAATTGGTGCTTAGGAGTAAAAGTCTTTCCACAGAAAGCCTAGAACTGAACTTAATGGGCAATCGAGAAAAATGCGCAGAAAGTCATAATAATTATGACTTATGTTATATGAATTAGTAATTATATTTTTCCTAAAATATTATATTCTTTCTTCATATGAAGCTTTGATATATTCAAATAGGATTAGTGTTGAAAAGGTTAAGGACAATCTTGTTTAATCCCTAAAGTCTCAAGGCCATTTTTTGTCATAAACACTCAAAATTGCCATTTGTGTTGCATTCACTTAAGACAGCAAAAAGACATTTTTTTAGAATCTAACCATAGGATCTTATACTTCAGTTGTCCAAGGTTATATGAGAAAAATTTCAACAAATTTTCCCATTCGGATTGGAAGATGTTAACATTCAAAGTTGGACAAAAGGATTTTTATCAAGAACATAATCTGTTAAGGAGTTTTATATTAATGTGTTAGGAGTTTTTACATCATCAACAAAATAATTCAAAAAAATATAATGTGTTAGGAATTTTTTTTAAACTATTTTGATTTTTTGATTTTTGGAGGGCTATTTGCCAATCATCCTCCATTTTTTAATTTTTGTGCAGTAACTTTTGCTTCCGCGCACTGATTGAAATAAAAATCATATTGCCAAGGAACTTGTGTGTTTCTCTAGCTTTACATAAAAATTTAGTAAATTATGATGAATATTGAAATCGTATGAGCCTAGTACTCGAAGTCACATTTTGGCCCCAATAGGACCAATGGGATTTCAGGGTTTAAAGGGCAATCTAGGCATCTTCTTCAAAAATGAACTTGGAGGATTCATTTTGAATGAACTTTTTTATAATTTGTCAAAAAAATTGTTTAATAAGGTTAAGATTGCTTGCTAAAACAATCTTACCATTGGAATTATTGTGTTTCAATCCCATCTTTGAGCTATTAATAATTTAGTTTTTCTTTCAATCTTAGACTTCCTTCTATCTAATAATTTTTTAAAGAATGAAAATCAAGTGCGTGTTTTTTGAAGAAATATTCCAAGACTATCAAATCAATTATTTAACACAATCTTTTTTTAATTGAAAGTTTAGATTCCAAAAAGAAATTCCACAAATCATAGTCAAAGTCATCTAGAGTTGTAGGTCAATAGAGTTATTCGTAAAGTAAACCCGAGTTTAGAGGTAAAACTGGGGTTTGAACCCCTGCTTTATGTAAAAAAGCAGGTGAAAAAGTAAAAAGCTCACGCAATCAACACTAGCGAAACAAAACTTGGGACCAAACTCTCTTTCGCATCGAAATGGTGCCTAAAAAAGTTTGGACCTGAGTTCACCTGTCTCAAAAATTGTACATTAACAATTTGTGAGAATGGAGGGTGGAGAGGTTGTTTTTATAGTGAAATCCATTGTTCTTTATGAACTCTCAAAGGATATGGGTTTATTTTAAGATTGAGCTCCTCCAAGCTCTTACAAGCTACTTACAACTCCAACCATTTACATATCCCATATGGGTTGCTTTACCTCCTTTCACCAGTTTGTATAAGAGCTTGTTTAAAACTGGGTACCAAACTAAGGATGACTTTACGAATAACTCTAATGTTCAAGAAAACTTTTTTTTCCCAACTTTGAATCCTGATAATTTTCAATTTGTATAGTCAAATTTTATGCAATTTTCACCAACCGATCTCAAACAAGTGAAGTACAAGATCTTACAATAAGATTCTTTTAAATGTAGTTTTTTTTTGGGTGAAGGCAATAGAAATGACAATTTTGAGTGATTTCGACCCAAAAAATGGCCTTGGTCCTTTAGAGGTTAAATTATCAATTCATGTCTCTAATAAAATAATCTAATTCAAAATCCATATTCATATAAGTTGAAGAGTATTCAAAGTCTTATAATTTACTGTAGCAAGATGGAAAAAAAAATCTTTTTCACTTTCAGTGCAATTATCTTCCAATGTACTTGATATAGGGAAGATAATCCTTTTAGTAGATATATGGTGATATGTATCAGTATACTGCCCAATGTATGGTATATAACTTGTGAAAAAACAAATGCACAAGAGTAGGCAACGGAATTTTGAGTCCATTTGACTAAGCTAGGAAATAAAGACAATCATTGCTTGGCTATGAAATTCTGTGGCCAAATGACTAAAGCCATTAAAAGAAACCACAACATAAATCAGGGATCAATAGACTCATGATGTCACACAATTGAGGCCAAGAAATGAAGGCACATAAAGTGCCACCACAACTATTGCTTCAAATAATTTGAGTGTCCTTTCATCCACAATTATAATGTTTTCATAAAAATAAATAACTAAAAATAATTAAACCTTCAAGAGATGAAGATCTAATTCAAGGCACAAATTAATTTATAATTATTATATGTGTGCAAATAATTTTTGTGTCCATTCATCTAGAATTGTATTTTGTTCATTATTTTATAACAAGCTACAGTTTTTTTAATTTACTACATAGGATAATGAAACTGTGAATGCTCAATATTAAATTTTTTCATTATAAACTTTGAATTAATCTAAAAATTATATTGAAGGATTGAACTGAAAGCTAAAAAATGGATCCAATATGATGTTTTTCCAAAAAAATGCTGTAACTGCCCCTAAAGAAAGATGCTCTATACCTTATCCACACTAAATCCAAATGAAATGAATCAATGTATCCATATATAGTCCAAAACATAATCTATAACCAATTAATTTTTTAATTTTTAATTTCAAATCCTTATGATTATTTTTGTTGCCCAAGCTTCACTATTTTGAGGTTTTGGTGGCATAGCTTTTGCTCCTAAACCCTAAACCCTGAAAACCCTGAAAACCCCCTAAACCCTAAACCCTAAACCCTAAGCCTTGAATCCTGAAACTCTGAATCCTGAATACTAAAGCACTTTTAAAATACTACAGTGAAATCGGTTTCCAAAATAAGGGATATCCTGAATGTGAGATTCCATTACAAGAAAATCTTACTTTCCGTGACAAATGACATGTGGCTGTATTTCTGTAAATACCTCATTCCCTGACAAGAGACGACTACCAATAACTCCGCTGGTAAAATTCCGCCTATTTATAAGAATAGAGGTCGGTGGAACGTTGGATTCCATTTCACCCCTAAATCAACAGTTGCGGGATAGGAATGTCAACGCCCACAAAGTAGGGAGATACTCCTCCCCTGCTTCCTGAAATTTGGGAACGTTCAAATTTCCCGCTTAGTCATCCCGCCACTTTCTTCATTGTCTCTCTCTCGTGAGCTCCCCATATCACCTCATTTTCTTGTTTTCCAGTCTTTCGTTCCTCCTTTGTCTCCTACATGCATTGTTACGGCGCGGCCTCTGAACGTGTGCATTTTCAAATCATTCTGTGTTTGCGAAGTTAGTAGTGTCCTGGCGGCTTAGTATCTCTTGAGTTCTCGGAAGTTCCAGGTTCTCTTTTCATTACTTCTTGTCAAAGTTTCTGTGTTTGGTGTCCTTCGTTGAGAGCTGTTTGATTATAAACCGTATTGTTGATCAAGGTACAGTTTTTTGTTCTCCATTTGTCAACTGAAAGTGATAGTCTTGAGCGGTAAGCATTCGGACGGCACAAATTCCAAGGTCTGTGTAGAATTTCACGTGGTTTTAGTCCCCCTATTTCTACGCCGAAGAATCCAGAGAGAACGTAAGAACCAGCCACGAATGATCATATTTATGCTCGGCTCCAAGATAATCACGAACAACAATCCCTACTGTATTTATCTTCGGGTCGAAGATAAGTGTCATTAGTTTATGAAAGTGCACATCATGACCCATAGAATAATGTAAAACATGAAGAGGCCAGAATATACAATTATCTTCGACACGAAGATAATCAATTTAGAAACTAGTAATTACTGGATACACTTGCTCCCAATAGGGACACCCGACTTCTTCGTCTTCCCTCTCGGAGAGATCCTAGTTAGTATTGTACTTTACTTTTATCTTCGAGCCGAAGATAAATTGGCGTAGATCAGTTCTGTCAAATTGATTTCCGTCCGGTTATTCATTTTTGGTATGAAATTTGTGCTCAATGCAATCTTAGAATCTTGTCCTGGAGTCGATGATAGAACTAGTATTCCTGGTAGTATTCATTTATATGTATGTTTTACAAATTCGTAAAATACATCAGATAGACCTGACTTATATCTTTGTGTACAGTTCATTAGTAAATGACCTGTACACATTTATCTTTGTATCGAGGATAAATCCTTTATTAAGTATTAGTTTGCGTGATTGGTTTAATTTATGGTAAGGGAAAATGAAAGTAATACTGCTTTTCATTTGTTGACATATTAGTTATCTTCGATTCGAAGATAAATTGATCTTTTTTTTGCTCTTTGAGTATCTGTAAGGTAGTTGGATATCGTCTTTGGCGTATCATTTCAGACATAGGCATTTGAATAGAATTGTATCTCTTATTCTCTTGATGATTATCTTTGATTAGATGGAAAATTTGTTGGCTTCAATATTTCAGTAATTTGTCTGTGGGATGGGTAATTTGAATGTTTTTTATGTTATTAATTATACATTTATTTAAATATGATTAAAGGATTTCAGGGTTTTTGGATAGTCAGGTAACTGACCTTGCATTCCTCTCGCCCTTTTGAGTGACTTCATATCCTTGTACGTTGATTTGAATAAAATCATATCTTCGGCTCGAAGATAATTTGGCAATGAATTTATAGAATTTCGTGTTGATGTATCTTGGACTCCTGGATGTGATCTTCCATTATAAACTAATGGCAGTTACATTTCTTGCAAGATGGATACTCATGATTTCAACGAGTTTATAGTTCCGGTGCCAGTTTTGCCCGAGGGTGTTGCACCTTATGAGGGAATACCACGTGGATCTTGGTATACAAAGTGTGTCATCCTCAGAAATGAAAGGTCGGTGGATGTGGCTAAAGGAATTTGTCACAACATAGATGCGGATCTTGTCATCGACATGAACGGGGAGTCCCTTGGTGACGATCGCGTCGCCGTTCATATTGCACAGTCTTTATGCGAAGAAGAAGTTCCTTCGGAGTGGATGTGGTCAATGCACTCTTGGCCCATTTCGAGGGTCTATTTGAATGGTGCTAGTTTGTATGATCATGAGCAAACGCATCTCTACAGATCCGCTCTGAATGGGACTGGGCGGCGAAAACAAATTGGAGTTCGTTCCTATGAAAGCTCACGAGAGAGGAAGGAACTAAACAGCCTCCCGAGAAAAGATGTCCTTCTCACCCCGCAGTCAGTGGCTGAGGTGTCTAGTAAGGAGTGTTGCACCAAGAATTGTGTACAACCATTTCTACGTGGTCAAATTGAAGCCATTCGGTCCGTAATGTATGTTGATGGAGGAGTATACACTCGGAAGTCTCGTTTGCTTGATGTACACGGGCAAATCCACCATGATCAAAATGGGAGGGATATGATTACCTTGTCAAAACATGAAGTTTGTCCCACGCCTTGGTGCCATATTCATGGAGTATCAAGGGCTACTTTTTACAGATACAAAGGGAAAGCCAAGAAGGAGGACAAACCAGAGCATCATGGTAATCTGGAGATGAAGAAGCCTCGGACCCACACTTTACAAGCAACGGCCACTCTTCGATTATTGGTAGACAATGAAGCTAATGCAATGCCGCACGAAACGAAGACCCTTGACTCTGGGGAAAAAGTTCCCTCCATGGTTTTACCATCTGGATTTCATTGGAAGGACAAGTTACCAGAGATTAACAATATCAATTCGTCATTTCAATTGCAACATATTTCAGCTAGTGGATTGAGCAACAATCGACGTCAATCTTTTCCAGAGTTTGCTCCAAAGGCTAGGGGTGATAGTTTTGCACGTTGCGGATATTGCGATAGGTTAAAGCAGCTGAAGAGTGCTTGCACTCCTGGTTCACGAGCACAACAAGTATGGGCCTACAAATTGAAGGTGCACCTTGATGGACAGAAGGCGCATAGGGATTTGTATTACGGAAATCGTGGAATGTCAGAGATGTTTCCTGACAAAGTTTTGACCATTATCCATGATAAGATGGATCACTCAAAAACCGCTTCTCCCCATTTCTCTCACAAGAGCAAAGGAAACGATTCATTCATGAAGATGCCCGTGGCAGTTACGGGCATGATTGCTCATGGGCATGGAGATGTGCGATATGCGCACTATGGCTTAGACATCTTCCCCACAGACTCCAACCATACCATAGGATCAATTGCAAAATTGTTAAGAGATTTGGAAGCACAACCAAAGCATTCATCTCGTGAATTTTTTGCAGGAGGTGATCGTTCTGAATTGACAAAGGTTTTGTTATTAGGTTCACAAACTTGTACGGACTCTCTTGGATCACCCCCAGATGAGTTGGTGGAAGCTAAACCCCTTCCTCCAACATTGACTCTTCAACTTGACAATGCTTCTGGTGACAACAAGAACCGCTGGGTTTTTGCATTTTGCTCTCTCCTAGTTTATAGAGCTATTTTCGAGAGATTTACATCAATTTCCTCATTGTCGGACACACTCATGAAGACATTGATGCTCTCTTTGGTCGATGGAGTAGCAAATTGAAGAGGAACGATTACCCTACACTTCCAAGGTTAATGAAGTCTTTCATGGATTGCGAAACACAGGCTGTGATTCCTCATCTCATTGAAGAGGTTCCTGATTTCAAGTGTTTTGTAGAGGGGTATTTGCATACAAGTGATGATTCTCTATTGGGCCATTCTCAAGCCCAGCAATTCAAATTTTACAAGGATTCTAGTGGATGGCCTTTGATGCAGTACAAGATCTTGTGTACTGATGTGGATTGGCTGCCAAAGGAAGGTAGAGGCATTCGCTTGTGGAAGGAGACAATAGATGGAGGTCCTAAAGTGCCAGAGGTACACCTCCACCTTTGGCTCCACAGAAAATGCGTTGTTTTGATGAGGTTTGCAAGGGTTTAGAAGGATATATTGCATTGTGGGGTGTAATGGCTAATCAAGACTTGTCTGGAGAGTTTTGAAGGAAGAATGAGCTAGTGCGGAAATACTGGGAAGGTGTCAGAAGTGCTTTGAACGCACCCCTCGTGATGCGTGAGGAATTGCGGGATGGATTTTGGCCGAATTCTCAAATCATTGAGGAAGTGGAAGACCAATACCTTGACGATGGTCAAATGCGTGAGGAATTTGCAGAAGATGCACCATTTGTTGGTCGTAGGCGTGACCGTCCAGCACCTTCATTCCGTGTTGGCCGTGATGTGTACGCGGGTTATTTTGTTGCAGTGCGACCTGCTGATGGTGACCTCCGCCCATTTTGGCTTGCTCGTGCACTTACAAATCCTAATCCAGATCCAGGGCATGTCAATTCAATTGAGCTGCAATATTGGACAGCTACATCTTTTCAACACGTTATGGAGGATACGTACGGAGTTTGGGACACAAAACAAGGGAATTCTTGGTGCGAGGATAAGGCAATTTCTCCAAGTT